>CM045762.1:161557847-161870152 GCA_025200525.1 Camellia lanceoleosa | reverse complement strand
ATTAGCTTCAATCTTCTTGAATTCTCCACCAATTCTTGGCCTATATCTCCAATCGTTTCTGCGTAAATAAATTCTGGAAATGGTGGCATTAATCGCTTGGTTTAATTGTACTTGGTTCTTCTGCTAACCTCAACCCTTGCTGACTTCAAGCGAAGCAATCAAGTTTCTATTCTCGGCTCTCTTTAGAAGCCATAATGTGAAGTATCTGGTATTACGGTCACCTTTTAAGGGCCCAATCCAACCTAGATTTTTGAACCCACAACCATTTTTTCCACAAAGTACAAACAAATTGTAAAAACACCACTAATTATTTGTGAGTGTCTTGGTGCTGCAAATAACTAAGAACTCATTTTTGTGACATTCCTCAGTATTATAACAACCACAAATTCATTGTTTTGCATCTAATCTTAGTTCACATTGAAATTTTAATTTAAATAAATTTAAACAATACCCATTCACCCAAATATTGACATCCACAAACCAAATATAAATAAAAATAAATATAATCAATACACATGCATTCATCATTTATTCATATTGAGTTTAGTGATTAAAATATTATTTTTTTGTCAAGATTATTTAATAAAAAATAAGCAAATAGTTTAGATTGAAAAACAAATTAAAAAATATTAAGGCTTAAATTAAAAAGAATTAAAAAATTAAAAATTTATTTTATTATACGAAATCAAGCCTTTAGGAGTTTTTTTTTCTTTTACCCATTAAAATTTCATGCGAGCACCCATTCAGCGTGAATGAGGACTCACATCCTCATCATCAACAAACGATGAAGCCATGCTCAACTGATCCACAAGACTTTTGATGTGACTTTAAATAAACCTCCATTGAACTTCAGAACTCTGATATAATTTAATTTGTTCTTGAGCTGATTTAATGTGTGACCTAGACAATCCAGGTAAATCGCTTATCTAGTGATAGCCAAACCCCAAAGCTCGCTTTGAAAATGAATCACAGTTGTGAAGATTGCTGGAGAAAGAGTAGCAGTTATATTAACTCAGAAGATGTGCATCGATCATAATGCCATTGCATGAATTCTCTGAATTCTGAAATTCTGATCCAGAAGAATTTTGAATCATTGCTGGAGTGACATTGATATGATCCATTGACAACCTTCAAGAGATTAGAAGCCTGAAGAATATTTTGCATCTGATGTTTCCAGATGAGAAAGTTTGTACTTATCCAATTTGACAGTCACAAGTGAGCTTTAGATTAGAGATTAACATTGCGAGATTGGGAGGGATGGTTGAAGAAGAAGAAGAAGACTCCATTGAAACTGCTTGATGAAGATCAAAGTTCTTTGAATGAAAAGTTTCCAGCATTAAATTGAAAGCGAATGCTCATTGGAGCCTCAAGTCTGATACCACGTATGAATAATCCAAATCTTTTCTTCCAATCCAATAATGTTTTTGTGCTTCCTGAAATGAAATACAGAGCATATAATGTAATAAATTAAATAGCAATTAAAAAACTTCAACCTCAAAATCAAAAACCATAATCATTCATTTTCTTTTAGCAATATTTCTGCCAAAAGTTCTCTTCCAGTTTCTACACCCTTCCCATACCATTACATGGTTGATCAGAAATAACTGCTATTCGTTGGGGAAAAAAAAAAGAGTCAATTTTCTTTAGGGCTGTATCTGAATAGGTGAATTCTTTACTCAAATTTAAGGATTCAAACACAAGAATGGGCATTTTATACAAATTATAAAGTTTGAGTCAATCTATAAATATTTTAACAAATACATGTTCATGTAAAGCTAAATATGACTTGAGATTTGCTAAATTTAAATACTTAATATTGATTTTTTTTTTGTTAATAAATATATTTTTTTTTCAATGTACCATTTACTTTCAAATAATACAATTTGATTAATGTCTAAGTACCATGTATATCACAGGTTTTATACTATTATCTGTTAATATGAATCCAATATTTTTTTTTGTCTAGAAAAAAAATAAATAAACTCCAATGAAAATTTGTTTAAAATTAATGACTAGTACCCCTAGTTGTTAGAAATTTCCTGCCGCCTGTGCCAGTGAAGTTATACCACTAGGCTGCCACCATATAAGCCGGAGCTCTAAAAGGTTTCAAGATTTCGACACCATCATATGGCATCCTTTCTGCAGCGATGTAAAGTGGAGTTTCACCTGCACTGTTGGCTTCATATTTACAATCACCATCTTCTTTCTATCAACAATTTCAGCCCACTTTTTAGACCAATAATCATCCGATAAGCAATTACTTATTACCAACTACCGTAGAAAATTAACTTTTTGGTTACAAAATAATAAATGAGAAATGAGATGGAACAAAAAGTACATCTGGTGATTGAGAGCTTTGATACCAAAAATTCTCTATGATTTCATATTTGAATGAGAACTTGATTAAGAATATAATCAAGAGCCTAATATATCTCTAGCAGAGTATTTTGAGAAACAATACAGATTCACTCTAAAAATTTGATATATTGCAATGCATATATATTGACAATCAGACATTATTACAATAGCAATGGAACCATATGCTCACATAGGCTTGATTTACATCACTATCGACACAGATTGGGTGCCCTCAAACTCAAGCCGACAATCTCATACTTGAAATTAATATCAAAATACATTATTGATCAAGAATGCATTCCTTGATGTTATTCATCAGATATGAACATTGAACACTAGATAGGAGGACTGTAACACATGGAGTTTATATACAGATGACAGTTCTATTGTTTTGTTGTATCTCTTTTTATTTAAGTTGTTAAAAAATCCCGAAGAACAGGCAACTAGTAACGCAAACTGCAATTGCTAGGGCTCGTGAATGTTCTAATACAGCATATGTGCCTGTAATGAATGCCAGCACCATTGCTACAGTCGCAACCACTACGAGATTAGCAGCGGAATTATAGTGCTTCAAAAGCTTATCACGATCCTTATATGGAGCCCCCAAAAAATAGATTACAATAGTAGAAGTGGATAATATCATGGCAATGGTATTTGTTACCCCAAAAGCTTTGAAAGCTGTTTTTCTTGTTAGAATTGCTATTCCTTGATTTGGGCCCCGTTTCATCGTAGCCACCAGGCATGGTGAAACCAGCTGCAAAAGTCACAGTTGCTATAAGTGCAGCCACTATCAAATGGGTGTCCCCTGTTTTCTTGATGTCTGTGGGTAAACCTTTACGCTAATCATTAGCTTTCATTTTCTTTTGTTAAATTCTCATTATCGTCGCTAATTATATTTCGCCAACCTAGCTAATGAGAAGGGTTACCTGGGTTACTAATGTTACGTTTTCATAATGTGTTGTTACATCAAGGGAGTTTGATTTTCCTTGTTAAAGGCTATCCTATCTGCTCTTTTATCGTGATATGAGTCGGTTTAAATGCAACGCAGTAGCAGCAAGGTGGAGAGGGTGTTCCCATCAATATCTTTATGATTTATAAGGCTACTGAGCTGGGAATTTTCTAAGATGAATTTGACCGCTTTTTTTGTTCTCATTCTGCACTGCAACATGAAGAATATTTTGGCCTTTATCATTAACCATCTCCCAACAATCGGGACATTGTGATCGAAGCTCTTTCATTACACCAACATGTCCTTGACTAGCTGCTACATGAAGAGCTGTCTTCTTACCATCTTTGTCTGCAATCACATATGCAATGGATTTATCCACATCTAGTAGTTGTTTAGCCCTTTCTACATGACCAAATCGGGCCGCATAATGAAGAGGTGTCCAACCATACATATCTGGTTTCTTGGCCAAATCTTTGTTCCAATCCAATAGTGTTTTGGTCCTTTCTGAAATTAAATACAAACATATAATATTTTAAATTGGAAAGAAGATAATAACAAACAATGTAACAATGAAAATGCTTTTTTTTCTTTTTTCTTTTTTCTTTTTTACTTTCAGGAATATTTGTACAAGAATTTTTCTATGCAGTTTCTTAACCTTCCTTCCCTGCTTCATATATCTAAGATATGATGAATTATTATTATTATTATTTTTTGTTATTGTGTTTTATGCCTACATGTAGTAGTAAAATTTCACAAGGAATTACTTTGATGAAAATTGTTTATTCCTTACTGAAACAACAATTTTATTTTCCATTGTACTCAATTATTGGCAACATTTTTAAAATTGTCACTAAAAGCTCTATTTTTACTTTTCAAACAACTTTTGTTGAAAATAATAAACTTTGTTTTTATTATTAGGAGTTATATTTCCTATATTTAGTTCTGCTAATTATGGAGGAATAAGGATATGCATGTAATGATGCATAATGGTGTGTTAAGAGCATTAGTAGTATGTTAATGTGTTAGTGATTACAAAGCATAATAGAGTTAGCGGCCTTAATGTGAGTGTGTGAGTTACATGTTAGGATCTTATATATAGTCATGCAATTTATGTAATGAGGATAAAAATTAGTAGGAGAATATAATGAGAATGCAATGAGAATAACATGAGTGAAATACAAGAGTTGCATCTTTTCCTTCTCTAATTCGCCCAAATTTGTGAGTGATTGTTGCGGCCAATTTATTTCTAACAAAGTGGCATTAGAGCCACTATGATCCTGGAAGTCTTTTTCTTTTGATCAGCAAAGATTAAACTTTATTGATAAGAATCAAGGAAAGTTCCTTACATCAAACATCAATAAAGCAACAAACAAGGAAATAAACACAAGGGAGGTGCTATAAACATCAAAGCAAACCCAATCATCCCAACTAGGTTGGCAAAAAGGGGCAAGCCAAATCATTTGCATCACCATCCCCACAAATAGAGGTTGAAGAGGCTTCAACTAGAACAAACATCCCAAGGGCCAACAGCAGCAGGCCAAAGCAAACCCAAAACAATAAGGACAACAGCAGTCCAGCAGCAACCCATAAAGATAATGACCATTACATCTTATTGCACCAAGCTTGAAACTGAGTCATTAACAGAATAGTTTACCTCCTTACAGTTGTATTTAATCGAAAGAGCCACATTAACCTTAATCAACTCACTAATATTGTCCCATTTGGGGTGGATTTCATTGAATGTACATTCATTCCTTACTTTCCACAAAGTGCAGAACACTGCAAATGGAAGATCATTCCACATTTTCTTATCCATCTTCTTGAAGATGGAGCTGTAGCCCATCCACCAACGAAGCAGCTTGGAAGTCTTGATAGATCATTGTAGTATATGATCATGGAAGAATCACCAAATATGTATTTTGGTGTGAGAAAATGATGTTCTCAAATTACAAGAGAATGAAGATTGTTCTCTTTTCATATTTCAAAGCATGTGACTTGTTCAATGTGGTTGAAGAAAAGCTAAGTAACAGGTTGCTTAAAAGAATTCGAGAGAAGAAACAATCGGAGCACTGAAGAAGGCCATACATTCAGAGGTATGGACGTATATTGGATATTCAAGAACACCATCATGTTTGGAAGTTGATTGATAGTATTGTCTCCAAACATGAAGGTAAATTGTTACCCATTGAGTATTGGGTACAATACTTTGAAGAAGATGAGTTCGACAAAGAAGAGTGAGATGGAAAAACCCAAAGAAGATTCCTTTGGGAAGGCAGTGAGATAAAACGGCAGCCATCTTGCCAACTGAAAATCAATTACAAATAGGAAAGAGTTTGGAGGTTTAGGCGTTCATTCACTTAAGCTAAAAATTCTGCTATCTTAGCCAAATGGTGGTGGTGTTATGGTACAGAAAAAATGCCCTTTGGCAAAAAAGAATGCCCTTTGGCAAAAAGTAGTGATTGAAATATAGGAACCAAGGCCTAGCAGTTGGCTGCCGTTTGATCTTCATAGATTACGAATTTCCAAAGGTTGGAGAAGCATTCTTGAAGTGGGCAGCAGTGGTGATGTGTTCAGTGAATTATTGACCAACAATCTTGTGCTAAAATTAGGATTAGGTTGTGATATTCTATTTTGGACTGATCTATCGATTGGAGTTGAGTCTCTAGCAACTACTTTCCCTCGGCTTTTCTCCCTCTCCACTCAGAAAAATAAGTCAATTGCAGAACTGTCCTCTTCAATAGTGTTGGTTTAGCTTGTAAAATTCAATTTCGGGCGACATCTGTGACCATGGGAACTTGTAAAGCTGTAGGAACTCATCTCCACTACTTCTTTAAGACCAAACCAAAGTGATTCTCTTCAGTGGTCAATTGATAAACAGGGCATTTTACGGTCAAATCTATAATTTCTCACTACCACCATCTCAAATGGGGAAAGCTCTATCAGTATACGCTTATGGAAATGTTTTGCTCCACCAAAGGTGAAAGTTTCGCTGGCTTGCTATAAAAGGCTGTATCGCATCAAGAGATCTTCTCATTAGGAGATCAATTCTCCTATTGTGAGGTGTCTTGTATTTACTATACCCCTAGCCGAGGGTGGAGGTGGCCCCTGCAACGCCCTGAAGTGCGTTGCAATCCTGGTGGGTTAGGATTGCACTGAAATTGATATTTATGTACCTGTAGTGTTAGTTTTGGCCCATTAGTTTTTTACCCTATAAATTGTATCAATTAATACGTTTTAGGTTAGAGAAAAATAGAGAGAGCTGCAGAGTGATTTGTAATACTTATTGCATATAGTGGATTTTGATTGTTTATCTATTAGGACGAGGCATCTCAATCGAACCACGATATCTTGTGTTTGTGTGTGATTGTTCTTCTTCTTGTTATTTATTGTGTGATTGAAACCAGATCGTTGCATAACAATCCCTATGGGAGCTGATTGCTTTTGTGCTTTACGTGGCTGCAATATTGAATCATCGGATCACATTAGGGCCGGTTCTGATTTTTTCAGGGTCCAAAGTAAACATTAAATATGGGGTCTTTCATACATATTTAAAAAAATGATACTCGCATAAAGTCCACTAAATTTTGCTTAAATATATAACAAAGTTTACAATAACAAAAATGACTAAAATCTAAATTGGAGTACCAAAAAAGTGAACAAAAAATAATGAAGTATCACTTGAATGTCACCCTTCTTGCATTTTTAACTGCAAAATTACCAAACAAGCTTTTATATTCCAACTTATCAACTAAATCTTTTTCAAAGAATATTTTTCAACATTTGATTATACTAACCATCTTCTATTTTTTATTTATTTATTTTAAATATACTGTCATGAAAGCTTTATTGAAAAATATTTTGTTTTACAAGTTTTTAAAAAGATTGCCAGGCAAGGCAATGAAATGTGTGTTATTGGGTTGGGCCTCAAATTATTTATACTTATTTTTACAGGTTTTTATAATATACATTAGGACCTTAATTTTTGGGCCTTTTTGAATTCAATTTGGGCCTTGTATTAAACAAAAATTTGAACTTCCAAAATTCAAGTCGTTTTTTTATTTTTATTTTTGTTTTTATGAATTTCTATTTTAGATTGGGTCTTTTATTCATTTAGTACTTTGAATTGATTTGGGCCTTTTTCTTAATGGACTAGTATAAGACTAAATAATTGTGAGACCCGATTTTCAACCTTTTTTTGGGGTCCAAAGAGGCTACTTTTAGGGCTTGCCCCAAAATGGGGCCTAGATCACATCCTCCTTCTTGCCACAGATCATGGCTTGTTTGGTTGCATATCCTCAATTGGTGGGGGTTTTGAATGGGTTTGTTCTATTTTCTCATTTTTTCAATGGTGGTTTTGTTAGGTTGTCGAATTGACAATTCCGCTTGACAAAATTTCTTTTAATTGTAATTTTATTCGCTTATTTTAGTCAAGTGTGAGTGTTTAGATATGAATCTAACCCTAATTGTGCCTATGTAGAGGAGTTTGTGCCGACATTTCAGATCTTGAGCATTCTACATTTCTTATTTGCCATTTCACGACTATGTAGAGGGATCACGGTGAAGTGGATCATCTAGTACCTCTATGCAAATTGAACTTGTGGAAAGATGTTTAATCGCTGAGCAAAGGATGTTGGCGCTGAGCTGTTGGCCTATTTGATTTGCACCGCCTTTACTCACATCGCTCGAGCAACAAGTGGTGGCTCAAGCGCCTTTGCAACTTATTTAGTATAAAATGCTACTGCTTGCTCATTTTAGGTTTAACCCATCTAGATTTTCAATGAGGTGTAAATTACAAAGTGTTCTATATTGGATGTGGTTTATATGAGTTCCTTGATATATAGAAGGTGATCAATTGATCAACAAACTACATATTGTTAAACATCAAGGGTGGTTTTTGTTCGCTTATTCACAAAAGAGAGAGGTGTTTATCGGTGAATTCCAAGAAAGTTGGGCCTCAAGCTTTGGTGGATTTCGAGTGGCTCTTCGTCAGGATTCGATATCGACATTATGGATTCAACGCTGGGCAAAACATTCCGAGGTGAAGACGGCAGGAAGAGGCACATCGAGTTTGGTTCAATTCGGGCGTGATTCACTAGGTAATTGATGATACTCATGTGTAATTCCTTTTATCTTTTTAGTAGATTGTTTTGTGGCTTTGGCTTGTGGGGGTTTTTTTTAATTTTTAATTTTAATTTTTACAATTGAGGTGCTCAAATTAGATTTTTTCACGCTAAATCAAGCAGCCGATTTAACGTTGATTGTTTGATTGGGATTGATATTCACTATTTAAAATTGAAACATAATTATGAATTAATATCTTGAGGGTTTTTAAGATTTTTCAAACTCAATTCAAAGTATAAAAGCTTTAAAAAGACCATTTGGGATGCTTTTTTTGCTTGCACCTATTGGAACATATGGCTTTGTCGGAACAATGCTATCTTCAACCAATGTGTGCATAGCTGGGTTCAAACAACAGAAGTCATCAAAATTCAAATGGCACTTTGGTCTAGGACTTCATTTGGCTATGTCACTCTCGATTTTATCCTTCACTTACATAAAGTGAGACTAATCAAGTGAAAAAAGAAAAGAAAAAAGGTCTGCACATAATCCCAAATGATTCGACCATTTCCTTCACCCTTTTGAGTGCTATTTCTTCTCTTTTTATTCTGGTGTTCTGGTTAGTGCCTTACCATCTTCACACCTAGTGTTCTCTTTGGGTTAGTTTGTGTCTAAACTTTCTTAGTATGCCAACCTAGTTGGGATGCTTGGTTTAGTCCTACTTCACCTCTTCCTAAAGTCCTTCAATTTTATTGATGTAATGTCTAACTCTTTGGTGTTATCAATAAAATTATTTTTTGCCTATCAGAAAAACAAAAAAACAAAAACAAAAATAAGAAGAAGAGTGTGATGTTGAAGTTGTTAGAATAGGAATTAAGTTAGAATAGAAAATACGTGATCGTGTGATTGTGTTTCCTTATATTATACTCAGTATTATCAATATAAAAGGGAATGAAGTCTGACTCATTCCCTAACCTTTTGTCTTCTTTGAACTTTCATGGTATCAGAGCCTCAACCCTAGCCCATCCCTCCTTACCTCTATCGACAATCCAGTCGTGAGTTCAGGAGACCCGATAGCCACTGTCGACCCTCAGATAGCCACCGTCGACCCTTTGACAACCTAAACCACACCTCCGCCAAATTTGCCTTTGCCTTCAGTTTTAGCTCAAGCCTCCGATAGCCTATTAGGCTTAGTCGGCTTCTCTAAGTTGCTATGGACCCATCGCAATCTCTCGACTATCTAGGGCCTCGGCAATCCCTTTGGCTCAGGGCCCATGCCGACAGCTGCCGGTATGCGTGACTCTAGCTCAAGATCTCTAAGTTCTCGCCGCCTTCGCTCGTCTGCCTTGGTTGGATAGTCAACATCCTTAACTTCTTTCTTTTAATTTCTTTAAAACACAACCAGAGGAAAAAAAAAATTAAAAAAAAATAATCTGGTGATGTAAAAAAAAAAAAAAAGGCTTCTTAAATTCTGTATGCTTTTCTAGTTCTTTTTGTCCTGGTTCCTCCACTCTCATCTTTTGGGTTTGTGATTGGCTTTGTGATTGAGGACTAGTGAGTAGAGTCTCCATGGCAGATTTGACTAGTGAGTCTATTACCTCTCAGCCATCTCAGGTAGTGAGTTCGGTTATCCTTTCTCCTATGACTGATAACCTCAACCCTGGCCTTAAAATCACCACCTCTCTATTTAATGGTCAGAATTTCCTCGCGTGGTCATAGAGTTTGACTATTTTTCTGAAGAGCAGAGGGAAGATAGGATATGTGGACTGACCCTCATTATGACTAGTGGGAGATCACCAATTCTCTAATTATGAGTTGGTTGATCCATTCTATAGTTGCGGAGATTAGAGAGGGCTACTTGTCTATGGACACTGCCAAGGATATTTGGGAGGCCGTAGCTACTACTTATTCTAGGAAAAGAAACTTCTTATAGCCTTTCGGGTTACATCACTCCATTGATGTGTCGGTGCAAGGTGAGATGACTATCCTCTAGTATTTTTCCTTCCTTAGCAATGGATGGAAGTGCCTTGATCATCTTCAGGATTACAAGCCTGTATGTCCCACCGATTCTGCTGGTTACCGGACATTTGTAGCGCAAGAGTGGGTCTTCAAGTTCTTAGAAGGCCTGAATCTAGAGTATGATCCTATCCGGAGCCGAGTCTTTAGCATGGATGTGCTTTCCTCTCTCTAGGAAGCCTTTGCTTTTGTGCAAAATAAGGAAAGTTGTCATTCTGCTATGCTTCCTCCGTCACTAGTGATCGCTCGCTTGGTTTCGCCTCCTCGAGATGGTGTGCCTCGTGGTTCTCGCCCCTCCTCCGAGAAGGATCACTTCAGTGACTACCGCCAGAGACCTCGCCACACTAGAGAAACTTGTTGAAGCTACATGGCACCCCTTCGGTGGCCGAGGAGACCGCCCCTGGTACTCATGGGTGGTCGGTCTGTCACGAGAGGTCGAGGGCCAATGCACGGCAAGATCTTTTCAACACGGTTAAGCCACCACCTTCATCTCTAATTGTCTCACCTAGCCGATGTTTCAGTGGTTATCGCCTTTGATTTTGAGATTGCTCTTCGCCACTTACTAGACCGTCGAGCCTCTCATTCTGCTACAGTTGCACCCTCTTCTTCCTTTGCCAATTCAGGTAACTTGGCTTCATCCCCATGTGCATTGCTATCTCATGCATCTATACCATGGATTATTGATTCTGGTGCTTCCTTTGGCTCCTTTAATTTATTTTCAGAGTATAACCCCACCTCAGGTCAAGAAAAAGTGTGTATTGCTGATGGTACCATTTCGTCTGTGTTAGGGAAAGGTCTAATTCATGCCACATCTTCCTTTCCTTTGTCTTCTGTCCTCTATGTTCCCAATTTCAGTGTTAATCTTTTATCTTTGAGTCATATTACCCGTGACTTAAATTGTAGCGTGACGTTTTTTCCTGATCATTGTCTTTTTCAGGACCTTATCACAGGGAAGAGGATTGGCAGTGGTAGAGAGGAACATGGGCTCTACATTTTGGATCAGACAAACAAGTTGGCTCATACATCTATTCAGTTACCATCCACTAAGGAAAACATTTCGCTGTGGCACCGTCGCTTGGGCCACCCCTCATTTTTATTACTTAAGCATTTATTTCCTTTGTTTTTGAGAAAATAATGTGTCGATTTTCAATATGTGTCTTGTCAACTTGGAAAACAACGCAGGGCCCAGTTTGCTCCTTCATTTTATAAAAGTTCGCCCCTTTTCTTTCATTCATTCTCGATGTATGGGGTCCTTCCCCATTTTGTGACTTTAATCATTCACAAATGGTTTGTTACATTCATAGATGATTGTTCCAGGCTACTTGGGTCTATTTGATGAAAGATAAAAGTGAGGTGTTTTCTCTGCTTCAAAACTTCCATAAAATGATTTGTACTCGCTTAGCGCTTGTACAAATTCTACATCCTGACAATGGAGGGGAATATATTGACTCTAGTCTTGCCACTTACTTTGCCACTCATGGCATTATTTACCAGACTTACATTAGTTGTTTAAAATTAATGACTAGTACCATGGTTGTTAGAAATTATCGCCACAGACAAAGCAGCTTATACCACCAGTATACTATAAGCCGTAGCTCGAAGGTTTCAAGATTTCGGACACCACCGCATGGCATCCTTTCTACAAATGATGTAAAGTGGAGTTTCATCTCAAGACTGCTGGTTTCATATTTAAACGCTTCATATTTAAACTCACCATCTTCTTCTATCAACAGTTTGACCAAACTTAGCCCACGCTTTTAGACCCATTTTCTAGAGTCAATGATGTGTAAGTGGTATGATTGGTTGATGATTAGGGAAAGTATGAGAGAGAGTGTTGCCTTAGATATCCAAATTGGTTGCCACATCATTGGACTTGAAAAGTGAGTCTAATTTTTGGACTTGAATAGCAATGATCACTTTGACTATAAGCTACACCAGCAAATATTATGTAGACAACAATTGAAATTAGGAGTAAAACACAATACAGGGCACTATTATTCCATTAACTTACAAAAAAATTGTAAGACAACCCACTAAATCTAATCCCTTTCATAAGTGAACCAATAATCATCCGATAAGCAATTACTTATTACTTAACTAATCGTAAAATTAACTTTTTATGCATAAAATAATAAATGAGAAATGAGATGAAACAAAAAGTACATATGGTGATTGAGAGCTTTGATACCAAAAATTCTCTATGATTTCGAAGTTTGAGTAAGAACTTGATTAAAAATATAATGAAGAGCCTAATATATCTCTAGCAGAGTATTTTGAGAAACAATCCAGATTCACTCGAAAAATTTGATATATTGCAATGCATATATGTTAACAATCAGACATTATTACAATAGCAATGGAACCATATGCTCGATAGGCTTGATTTATGTCACTATCGATATAGATTGGGTAATCTCACACTTGAAATTAATATCAAAATACATTATTGATCAAGAATGCATTCCTTGATGTTATTCATTAGATATGAACATTGAACACTAGATAAGAGGATCAGAACACATGTAGTTTTTATAGAGGTGACCGCTCTATTGCCATGTTGAATCTTTCTTGAATAAGTTGTTAAAAATCCGTAAGAACAGTAATCAAGAACGCAAACCGCAGAATTGCTAGGGCTCGTGAATGTTCTAATACAAGATATGTGCTCGTAATGAATGCTAGCACCATTGCTACCAATACAACCATTACGAGATTAGCAAAGGAAATTATATTGTTTCAAAAGCTTATCACAATCCTTAAATGGAGCCCCCAAAAATAGATTACAACAATGTATGGATAATATCATGCAATGGTATTTGTTACCGCAAAAGCTTTGAAAGTCGCTTTCTTGTTAGAGTTGCTATGCCTTGATTTCACCGTGTTTCCATCGGCCACCAGCATGGTGAAACCAGCAAAAGTCACAGGTTATAAGTGCGTACCACTATCAAATGGGTGTCCCTATTTTCTTGATGAATGTGGGTGTAGACCTTTACGCCATCATTAGCTTTCATTTTCTTTGTTAAATTCTCATTATCGCCGCTAATTATATTTTGCCAACCTAGTAAACACCACGCTTTTTTTTTTTTATTCTCGACCTCTTGAGAGCCTCGCATGCAATAATCATTCTTCAATCAGTTTGGAAAACATTAATGAATTAATAAAACAATAGGGTGGCCTTTGTTAGCTTCCAGCCCACACTTCACATGGTGTGGGTGGCACCATGTGCTAAAGAAGGATGGTGGGGGCAACACTAACTCACTAAAGGAAGATAGTGAGGGTGGCACTACCTTGGCCAATTATGGCTGCCACTTTACCTACTTCTCATCTCTTGGTTATAAATTGAGATGAGTGAGAAGGGGTTGATGACACAATGCCATGAGCACACTGAGAATAAACAGAGGAGAGTATAATCTGTGAGTGAGAGAGTTCTATAGAGAGTTGTGAGGTGTGAGTTCTGTAATCTCCCTCCAAGATAATTCTATAGTGGATACTCCGTAGACGTAGGCAATTGCCGAACCATGTAAATATTCTTGTGTTATTGTGTGAAATTGATTTCTGGTGTCCCATAGTCCTAACAAGTGGTATTAGAGCCAAATTGGTCGCGTTTCAGAACAAAAATATAGTGTTTTTCGAAACTGCCTAGAAATCAAATTGCTCGAAATTAGGTTTTGAGCATACTAGGAGCAAGGTCTCCTAGAGAGGAGTCCAGAACTGCAAAGAAAGGCCCAGAAGACCCTGGACGTGCCATCTGTATTTGGCGCGTAAGTCCCATGCGCATATACGCTTCTCCACGCGCCGTCAACAGCCCGGCGCGTCATCCCAGTCTCTCACACGCGTTTCACGCGTGGCGCAAGGTGGAAGACGAGCCACATCAGCGCCACGCAATGCCACATCACCGCCCACGGGTCGCTACGCCACGCCACGCCGCCGCTTGATCGCTGATCGAGCCGGCGCAGCCACCGTAGTCGTTGTCTTAAGCCGTTGACTGAGTCGCCAAGCCAAGCTGGAGCCGAGCTTCTAAGCTGAGAGGAGCTACTTTGACTGTGCTGTTGACTGTATTGACTAAGCGGCTTGACCGAGCCGTTGACTGGAGGAATTATTTGGTGCTTCCCAGGCCCACCAGATTCCGCAGATCTGAACCGTCCAAACTGTTTTGGCCTAATCTGAGCCATTCTGAGTCCGTTTTTGACGATCCAATAGTGGTTTTCAACTATTTGGAGTATTCCGGACACATCCGCATTTATCATATTTTTCATTTGGAGTTTTTAGTAAAAGGAAAGAATACGATGGAGGAATCCACATCAACTTCAAGATCTATGTTCAAGTTGACTCCTTCCAATTATGCAATTTGGAAGTCACGGATGGAAGACATCTTGTTTTACAAAGACTTGTTTGACCCTATTTTTATAAAGGGGGTTAAACCTCAAAGAGTGAAAGATGATGACTGGATGAAGATAAACCGCAAGACTATCTTGTATCGTAAAAATGGATAGACCACGGTGTGTACCATCATGTCGCCGAGGAGACAGATGCCTATTCTCTATGGACAATTTTAGAAGACATGTACCACAAAGAGCGCCGAACAAAGCCTTGATGATGAGAAGGCTTGTCAATTTGAAGTTGAAGAATGGAATGTCTGTCACGAGCACACTAGTGAATTCAAAATCTGTGAATCAGCTTGCAACCGGCAAGATGCGCTTAGACGATGAAATGCAAGCCAGACTACTACTCGCTTCTTTATCGGACACTGGGGACATTGGTGGTCTCTCAAGCAACTCGCACTGTAAGGAAGTCGACCATGAGCATGGTCATAGACGCCATGTACAATGAAGAGACAAGAAGGAAAGACATGGGAAGTAATCAGTCCCATGCTCTTGTCACAGAAGATAGAGGCAGAGAAAGAGGTAAAGGAAGAGGTAAAGGAAGAAGCAAGAGTAGAGGCAGCTGGAACAACAGGAGTAAATCCAGTGACAACAAAAGTCGAGGTAGCTCCAACTTCACTTGCTTTCACTGTGGCCAAGAGGGTCACATAAAGAGAAATTGCCCAAGCCGGAAAGAGAAAGGCCAAAGCAGTAAGTCAAAAGGAGACGAGAACACAACAGCCACAACAACTGATGAAATACTTCTTGCAGTTGGTGAAGAGGAAGATTGCCTTCACGTGGCTGACCACAGCTACACAGAATGGGTGATAGATACAGCTGAATCCTATCACGCCACTTCCCATAGAGAACTCTTCAGCTTGTACAACGCTGGAGATTTTGGCACTGTTTGAATGGGGAATTCTAGCTATTCGAAGATTGTGGGTATTTGAGACATTAGTATTCAGACTAATGTTAGGAACAAACTGGTTCTCAAAGATGTGAGGCATGTTCTAGATTTGTGCTTCAATCTTATCTCCGGAAGCGCCCTGGACCTACAGGGCTATACAAGTACATTCGGAAATGGCCGTTGGATGCTGACAGGAGGAGCTTTGACAATCGCCAAAGGAGAGATGTCTGCAACACTGTATAAGACTCAAACGAAGATCTGTTTGGAAAGTCTTAATGCAGCAGAAGATAAGGAGTCACCGGACTTATGGCACGTAAGATTGGCTTACATGAATGAGAAGGATTGCATCTATTGGCAAAGCAATCCGTATTACCCTTATCCAAAGGGAGTGCCTTGAAGCCATGTGATCATTGCCTTTATGGAAAGCAACATCGAGTATCATTCGCCAATGAGCAAGGGAAAATGTATGCTCAATATGGTATACTTGGATGTTTGTGGCCCAATCGAAGTGGAGTCACATGACGGCCGCAAGTATTTTCTAACTTTCATTGATGATGCATCAAGGAAGTTGTGGGTGTATTTCCTGAAGACAAAGGATGAGGTATTTCAGCACTTTTCAGGAGTTCCATGCAATGGTGGAAAGAGAGACCGGGAAGAAGTTGAAGTGTCTTTGCACGCATAATGGAGGCGAAGTACACTTCTAATGCTTTTAAAAGATATTGTGCCAGCAGAGGTATCCGGCACAAGACAACAGTTCCCGGCACCCCACAACACAATGGTGTGGCAAAAAGGATGAACCGTACTATTAATGAAAGAGTCAGATGTATGCTCAAAATTGAAAAGTTGCCAAAGTCATTCGGGTCAAGCAACTCAGACAAATTGTTATCTCATCAACAGGTCGCCTTTAGTCCCGTTGAATTTTGCGATACCTGAGGAAGTCTGGTCCAGAAGAAAGGTCTCATATTCTCACTTGAGAGTCTTCGAGTGTAAGGCCTTTGTACACATCTCCAAGGAAAACAGACAGAAGCTTGATGACAAGTCCACTCCATGCATATTTGTGGGCTATTCAGATGCAGCATTTGGGTGCAAGGTGTGGGACCCAGTGAAGAAGAAGATGTTCAAGAGCAGAGATGTTGTGTTCCAAGAAGACCAGACAGTAACAGATTTTGAGAAATCTTCAAAATCTGGAGATGTCATCACTCCAGACTTGTTTCCATCTCCCAAGCCATCACAAAATGCTAGATGTGATGATGTGCAACAAGAAGTGCCAGAGTTGCAGGATCCTATGCCAGAAATTGAGGATCAGGAGGAAAGAGATGAAGACCCGAATGAAGAGGGTGTTGAGTAGGGTAAGCAACCCCGTTAACCAGAGGCAACTAGGCCTCAGTGGTGGAGATCTGAAAGAGCTTGCGTGCCATCAACCAAATATCATGCTTCTCAGTATATTCTGATTGCTGATGAGGGGGAGCCCGAGAGTTTTTTGGAAGCCAAGAGTCATACAGAGAAAGACTGTTGGATGCAAGCCATGAAGGAGGAGATGAGTTCTTTGCAGAAGAACCACACTTATGAGCTTGTTCCACTTCCAAGAGGTAGGAGTGCCTTGAAGAACAAATGGGTGTATAAATTGAAGAAAGATGGAAACGGTAAACTATTGCAGCATAAAGCTCGTTTGGTGGTCAAAGGCTTTGGGCAGAAGAAATGAATTGATTTTGATGAAATCTTCTCCTCGCCAGAAGATGACTTCCATTCGAGTAGCTCGGGAATTAGCAGCTTGCTTGAATCTGGAAGTAGAACAAATGGATGTCAAGACTGCCTTTCTCCATGGTGATTTGGAAGGAAGAGTTCTACATGGAGCAACCAGAAGGATTTGAAGTTAAAGGAAAACAGAATCTAGTTTGCAAACTGAAGAAGAGTCTCTACGGCCTGAGACAGGCGCTGAGACAATCGTACAAGAAGTTTGATTCATTTATGGTGGACCACGAGTACACAAGAACGGTGGCAGACCAATGTGTATATTTCCGAAGGTTTTCGGATGGACACTTCATTATTCTACTGTTGTATGTTGACGATATGCTGATCATTAGACAGGGTACTACTATGATTAACAAGTTGAAAAAGGACTTGTCGCAGTATTTTGACATGAAGAATTTAGGCCCAGCACAGTAGATTTTGGGCATGAAGATTGTTCGTGACAGAAAAGCCAAGAAGATATGGCTGTCACAGGAGAAATATGTTGAACGGGTGATTGAAAGGTTTAACATGAAAGATGCCAAGCCAGTCAGCACACCACTGGCCAACCATTTAAATGTGACAAAGCGTTCGTATCCCATGACCAGCTTTGAAAGGAAAAAAATGGAGGCAATCTCTTATTCTTATGTAGTAGGAAGTTTGATTTATGCAATGGTGTGTACCAAACCAGATATAGCTCACGCAGTTGGCGTTGTGAGCAGATTCCTTGCCAATCCAGGAAAGGAGCATTGGGAGGTGGTCAAATGGATTCTTCGGTACTTGAAGGGAACTTCAAAGATGTGTTTATGTTTCGGGGGAGCTGAACCAATTTTGGTGGGTTTTACAGATACCGATATGGCAGGTGATCTTGATGGTAGTGGTCAAATGGATTCTTCGGTACTTGAAGGGAACTTCAAAGATGTGTTTATGTTTCGAGGGAGCTGAACCAATTTTGGAGGGTTTTACAGATATCGATATGGCAGGTGATCTTGATGGTAGAAAGTCTACATCAGGATTTCTGTTCACCTTTGTAGAGGGAGCTGTTTCATGGCAGTCCAAACTACAAAAGTGTGTTGCTTTATCTACAACAGAGGCAGAGTACATTGCTGCTGCAGATGCTGGAATGGAAATGTTGTGGTTAAAGCGATTTCTCCAAGAATTGGGTCTACAGCAGGAAGAGTACAAGGTACATTGTGATAGTCAGAGTGTAATTGATCTGAGCAAGAATTCCATGTACCATTCATGTACAAAAACATTGATGTTCGGTATCATTGGATATGAGAAGTGATGGAAAAGCAGCTGATGAAGCTAGTGAAGATTCACACGGACAAAAATCCTTTTGACATGATGACCAAGGGTGTCACCAAAAACAAACTGGAAGTTTGCAAGAATTTGAATGGGATGGACTTCAAGTGAGAAGTCAGTTATCCATGTGGGCAAGGAGGGGGAGAATTGTTAGCTTCCAGCCCACACTCCACATGGTGTGGGTGGCACCGTGTGCTAAAGAAGGGTGGTAGGGACAACACCAACTCACTAATAGAAGATAGTGAAGGTGGCACCACCTTGGCCAATTATGGCTGTCATTTCACCTACTCCTCATCTCTTGGTTATAAATTGAGATGAGTGAGGAGGGGTTGATGACACAATGCAGTGAGCACATTGAGAATACAAAGAGGAGAGTATAATCTGTGAGCGAGTGAGTTCTATAGAGAGTTGTGAGGTGTGAGTTCTGTAATCTCCCTCCGGGATAATTCTATAGTGGATATCTCTCCGTGGACGTAGGCAATTGCCGAACCACGTAAATATTCTTGTGTTATTGTGTGGAATTGATTTTCTGGTGTCTCATAGTACAAACAAATTTTGTGCACGAGATTCTCGCCATCGCTGATTGAGGAGGGTTACCGGGTTGCTAATGTTACGCTTTTCATAGTGTGTTGTTACATCAAGGGAGTTTGATTTTCCTTGTTAAAGGCCATCCTATCTCGCTTCTTTTATCGTATATGAGTCGGTTTTCATACAACGCAAAGAGAAAGAAGGTGGAGAGGGTGTTCCCATCAATATCTTTATGATTTATAAGGCTACCGAAATGGAATTTTCTAAGATGAATTTGACTACCTTTTTGTTCTCATTCTACAAAGGCAACATGAAGAATATTTTGGCCTTTATCACTAACCATCTCCCAACAATCGGGACATCGTGATCGAAGCTCTTTCATTACGCCGACATGTCCTTGACTAGCTGCTACATGGAGAGCTGTCCTCTTACCATTTTTGCCTGCAATCACATAAGCAATGGATTTATCCACGTTTAGTAGCTATTTAGCCCTTTCTACATGACCAAATCGGACAACATAATGAAGTGGTGTCCAACTATACATATCTGGTTCCTTGACCAAATCTTTGTTCCAATCCAATAGTGTTTTGGTGCTTTATGAAATTAAATACAAGCATACAATATCTTAAATTGGAAATAAAATAATAACAATGTAACAATTAAAATGCTTTTTTTCTTTTTTCTTTTTTACTTTCAGGAATATTTGTACAAGAAATTTTCTATGCAGTTTCTTACCTTTTTTTCCCTGCTTCATATATCTAAGATATGATGGATTATTATTATTATTTTTTGTTATTGTGTTTTATGCCTACATGTAGTAGTAAAATTTCACAAGGGAATTACTGTGGTGAAAATTGTTTATTCCTTACCGAGACAACAATTTTCTTTTCCATTGTACTCAATTATTGGCAACAGTTTTTAAATTTAGTCACTAAAAGCTCTGTTTTTACTTTTTGAAACAACTTTTTTTTTTGAAAATAATAAACTTTGTTTTTATTATTAGGAGTTATATTTCTTATATTTAGTTCTGCTAATTAGGATGAATAATGATATGCATGTACTGATGCATACTGGTGTGTTAAGAGCATTAGTAGTATGTTAATGTGTTAGTGGTTATGAAGCATAATAGAGTTAGCGGGCCTTAATGTGAGTGTGTGAGTTACATGTTAGGATCTGATATATAGTCATGTAATTTATGTAATGAGGATAAGAATGAGTAGGAGAATATAATGCGAATGCAATGAGAATAACATGAGTGAAATACAAGAGTTGCATCTTTTCCTTCTCTAATTCGCTTCCAAATTTGTGAGTGATTGTTGTGTGGCCAATTTGTTTCTAACATAGTGGTATTAGAGCTACTACGATCCTGGAAGTCTTTTTTTTTTTTGATCAGCAAAGATTAAACTTTATTGATAAGAATCAAGGAAAGCTCCTTACATCAAACATATATACAGCAACAAATAAGGAAATAAACACAAAGGAGGTGCTATAAGCATCAAAGCAAACCCAATCATCCCAACTAGGTTGGCAAAAAGGGGCAAGCCAAATCATTTGCATCACCATCCCCACAAATAGAGGTTGAAGACGCATCAACCAAAACAAACATCCTAAGGGCCAACATCAGCAGGCCAAAGCAAACCCAAAACAATAAGGACAGCAACATCCCAGTAGCAACCCATAAAGCTAATGACCATTACATCTTATAGCATCAAGCTCGAAACCAAGTCATTTACAGAATAGCTTACTTTCTTACAGTTGTATTTAATTGAAAGAGCCACATTAACCTTAATCAACTCACTAATATTGTCCCATTTGGGGTGGATTTCATTGAACGTACATTCATTCCTTACTTTTCACAAAGTCCATAACACTGCAAATGGAAGAGCATTCAACATTTTCCAATCCATCTTCTTGAAGATGGAACTATAGCCCATCCACCAATGAAGCAACCTAGAAGTCTTGATAGATCATTGTAGTATATGATCATGGAAGAATCACCAAATATGTATTTTTGGTGTGAGAAAATGATGTTCTCAAATTACAAGAGAATGAAGATTGTTTCTCTTCATATTTGAAAGCATGTGACTTGTTCGATGTGGTTGAAGAAAAGCTAAGCAACAAGTTGCCTAATGTTGTGTTTGGTTGGGGGATTTGAGGATGTATTTGGAAAAGGAAATGGAAAAAGTAGGTGATATGTGAATAAATTATACCTACATTTTACCTAGTTTCACACACCTTTTTCTCTTTCAAAATCTTTCCCCAAATCTCCCAACCAAACACAGAGTAAAAGAATTTGAGAGAAGAAATAGGAAAAAGCAATCGGAGTTTTGAGGAAGGCCGTACATTTAGAGGTATGGACGTATATTGGAGATTGAAGAACACCATCATGTTTGGAAGCTGATTGAAAGTATTGTCTCCACACATGAAGGTAAATTGTTACCCATTGAGTATTGGGTACAATGCTTTGAAGAAGACGAGTTCAACAAGGAAGAGTGCGACAGAAAAAATCCAAAGAAGATTCCTTTGGGAAGGTTGTGAGGATAAAAACGGCAGCCATCTTGCCAATTGGAAATCAGTTACAAATAGGAAAGAGTTTGGAGGTTTAGGCATTCATTCACTTAAGCTAAAAAATTCCGCTCTTTTTGCCAGATGATGGTGGTGTTATGGTACAAAAAAGAATGCCCTTTGGCGAAAAGTAGTGGTTGAAAAATACGAAACAAGGCCTAGCAGTTGGCTACCGTTTGATCTTCATGGATTACGAATTTCCAAAGGTTGGAGAAGCATTCTTAACGTGGGCAGCAGTGTTGATGTGTTTAGTGAATTATTGACCAACAATCTTGTGCTAAAATTAGGATCAGGTTGTGATATTCTTTTTTGGACTGATCTATGGATTGGAGTTGAGCCTCACAACTACTTTCCTCGGCTTTTCTATCTCAACTCGTAAAATAAGTCAATTGCGTAATCGCCCTCTTTCAACAAAGGTTGGTTTAGCTTGTAAAATTCAATTTCGACGACATCTATGACCGTGGGAACTTGTAATGCTGTAGGAACTCATCTCCACTACTTCTTTAAGACCAAACCAAAGTGAGTCTCTTTAATGGTCAATCGATAAACATGAGCATTTTGCGGTTAAATCTATCATTTCTCACTACCACTCTATCTCAAATGGGGAAAGCTCTATCAAGATAAAGTTACGTAAATGTTTTGCTCCATCAAATTTATCAGACTAAAAAACCAGCCTAAAACCATTCTTACTTAACAAAGAACCATAAACTAAATTCTTCCGGATGTCTGGTACATGCAGCACGTTGTTGAGGGTCAGTTCTTTCCTTGATGTTATCTTCAAGATCACTTTCCCTTGTCCAGCCACAGCTGAAGTAGATGAATTTCCCATGAAAAGTTGCTCACCTTTTGCAGCCTCATTATATGTAGTAAACATCTTCTTGTCCACACAAATATGACGAGTTGCCCTAGTGTCAACCCACAATTCCTTAGGATTTCCAACCAAATTAGCCTCAGACACCACAACAGAGAGATTGATGTCATTTACCCTGTCAAAGATGTAATCTAATTCTGTCACACTGGCTTGATTGGTGGTCTTCTTGCTTGTACTTCCGCGATTTTTCTTTGGGCGGCGGCAATCAGAGGCTCGATGTCCAGTGTTGCCATAGTTATAGCATTTACCTTTGAACTTTTTATTGCCATTATTGTCACCTTGTTTAGGACCATCTCCAACAAATTTTCTTTTTTTGTTATGTGGTTTGGACACATGTTTAACCACATTAGCCTTGGACTCAATGGAATTTTTACCATTTCACTTTTCAACTTTCCGGTTATCTTCCTCAATTCTCAGTCTTACAATCAATTCATCGATGGTCATTTCTTTGCATTTATGTTTTAAATAATTTTTGAAATCTTTCTAAGCCAGTGGTAATTTTTCCACTAACACAATGACTTGGAAAGACTCGCTCAGAGACATACCCTCAGCATGAATATCATGCAAAATTAATTGAAAACTTTGAACTTGAGAAATTATTGTTTGGGAGTCTACCATAACAAAGTCCAGAAATTTTACCGACAATAAATTTCTTTGTGCCGGCATCCTCTGTCTTGTATTTTTTCTCGAAAGAATCCCACAATTCTTTTGCTGTTTTCAGAGCGCTGTAAACATTATATAACATGTTATCAAGGCCATTGAGGATGTAGTTTTTGTACAGAAAATCAGAATATTTCTAGGCGTCTATAGCGGCAACAACTTGCCGATCACTTTCACCCTCTTTAAGTATTGGAGCCTCTTCACAAAGAAACCGGACAAGATTAAGAGTTGTAAGATAAAACAACATTTTCTACTACCATCTCTTAAACTCGTGCCATTAAATTTTTGATTTTTCTCCATGATTTATTGAACTTGAACATGGTTCTCGGATATGGACCGGAGTCGGTGTAACAATTGGAGTACCACTTTTAGTTGTAGTAGCCATAATATCTGATTATAAAAATCAGAAAAAATGAAAACCAAATTAATTTTCTAGTTACTCAAACCAGAAAATAAATTATAATACAAAATAATTTTATTTTTCTAGTTACTAAAACCAGGAAAACAAAATACTACACAATAATTTTTTGTAATACTACTACACAAATTAATATTATGAAACAAGAATGATAGAGACCCCACAAAACACAACCCCCACAACCTTCAAAATGATCTAAACCATTCATGTCATCACAAACACAACTCTCAAAAAATTCAAACACATCAATGGCCAATACATCAATGGGGGTCATGGGAGTCCTCTTTTGTTGGGGTCCCAAACATTTTCCATTATGAAATTGTTAATGGTAAACAATAAATTACTACTATTTGCCAAAGAAAATAAACATTATATATTACTACTATTTACCAGACAGTATATGATTACTATTTGTATTTTCCAACTAGAATATCAATTTGTAAAAAGCACTGAAAATAGATACAATGAAGACACCAAAAATAAAATTTGTCTTAATATTGTTGGATAATCTTTACTGTATTCGAAGAATTAAAGAAATGAGAGAAACTGTTTGATTACAAAAATCAAAACAGTGTATAAAAATAAATAAATAAAAATAAATTTTTATTTTGTTACAAAAACAAAATCAAAATCCGGAATAGGAAAAATAATTAAATAGAAAAGTAATCAAGGTACTTACCTTATTATTTTCTCGAACAAATTTTTGATCAAGTCCAGTGTTTAACATTGTGTCCTTAAGGCAGATTCGTCATCTCCACGGTGCTTTCAGATTATGGACGTCTCTCTCCCAAGATTAAATGATCAATAGTGAATAGTAGCAGCACTACAAACTATTCGTACAGCGAACACACTTTGTGTTTACACTCATTCTCATAGGAAAATAATGTAACAAAATGCAGAAAGAACAATAGTAGAATTGAGACGAAAATTCAATGAAAACACCAAATGAGGGCCTGCTTATTTATAGATGACTTGGTGGCTGTTCGGTTTGAATCCAACAGGTAGCAAACCTGTTTGAACAGATACAATACCTATTCGGCACTGTTTGAATAGATACAACCTGTTCGGTTTGAATTTTGAATAGATAACTGAATCTATTCGGTTTATATTGGATAGATATGGACTTGTTTGGGTGTAAGAATAATTTGGACGCCATTTCGAAATTGTTTTCAAAATTTAAATTTAAAAAAGGTAAGAATTTAATTTTAGAAAAATAAAAATCCAAAATGTTTTGGCCCAAAAAAATAAGCATTGGGTCGACAAGCCCAACCGCACACTATGCACTCAAGGCCCAAGCCCATGCCTAGCCCAATTCGACCGACCGATGTGACGGCCTGCCACATGTGTTTATTTTTGGGTCCAACCCACTTTGCCCATAACATCTCCCTTCTACAAACTTGGGGTGCCCCTTAGGGCCTTCCCCAAGTTGCAAACTGAAGCCTTATAAACCCACAATAGTTTTCCCACCAAACCAATGTGGGACAAGCCTTTTAATTCAAACATGTAAGGAATTTCCACCCAAAACTCCATTTCCATGGAGCTCACTTTGGTTTCAATTTCCCATTCACCCGATAATGGTTTTGAGTAACCAAATATACTATGTGAATCACAACACGGCATAGAACGCGTTACCACTTAGACCCGCCAACTTTGGCGCATGGGTCCCACCTAAAAATTAGACCAAAGTTAAGGAAAAAACTGGGCTATTTTTGGAAGGATTTTCAAATTATAATTATACCTACACATTCTAATATCATGTTTGGATAGAGTTTTCAAACTATATTTCCACAACAAACAGAAAACTCTGTGTCAAGTGCGATTTTTGATTTTTTTTTTTTTTTGAAATTTGGCCTAACCGGTCGTTCCACCGGACGTCTCACCCGTTGTTCGGCCGGTTGACCGGAATAGTGCAAATTATTATTATTCTTTTTCCAATTGACACATGTTAATTTTTATATATTCAAAAAAAAATATTTTCTAAATTTTTAAAATTTTTTTATGAGCTTTAATAGAATTTTGAGTTGTGCGTTTGGTTATGAGTTGTAAGTTTTTGTATCAAACATCATATGTCACATCAAAAATTCCCCACTCAATTCAAAACTCATTCACCAAATAAATTTTTCACTCTCAAATCATAATTCCAAGACTCACAAACTCAAAATACAACTCCTATTCTCAAATCATATTTAGAAAGCTCTACCAAATGCAATCCTAGGTTGCGTTTGGTAGGGTTTTGTAAATATGATTTGAGAGTATGAGTTGTATTTTAAGTTTGTGAGTGGTGGAATTATGATTTGAGTGTAAAACATTTGTGTGGTTATGGTTTTCGAATAGAGTGTTGAATTGAGTTTTGAATTGAGTGTGAAATTGAGTTTTGAAAGTTTGATTTGACATGTGAAGTAAGAAAATTTGTTTGGTTATGCGTTTTGGAAAGAGTTTTCAAAACTTAATTCAAATTATTATAACTCATAACAAAACACACTACTTTCATACTAGTGAAAATTCTGATCAACACTCATAATGAAACTCTTTTTAAAATTCAATTAAAAAAAATTATTATTAATAGAAAATAACATTAATCAATTTTTTAATTGAAAATACTACAAAGGAAATAATTTTTTTTCAAAATAAATATTCAAAAAATTTAAATCATAAATATTTAAATAATTTAAATAATCTAAAAAATTTAATAAGTAAAAAATTAAAATAAATATTCAAAAAATTTAAATCATAAAATTTAAATAATTTAAATATTCAAAAAATTTAAATAATTTAAAATGTTAATATTTTAAATTTAAAAACAACTCTACACTCAAATCGTAATCAAACACATAAAACAAAACTCGATTAAGAAATTATTTTAAAAACTCATAACCAAACATATAACTTGAAACTCCATACTACTTTCACAACTCTACACTCAAATCGTAACCAAATACATAACAAAAAAGTTAAAATATTTAAAAATATTTTTATAAAATAAAGTTTGAATTTATTTTTATAAAATATTTTAAAATTCAAAAAATTAAAATCGTAATATTTTGAAATTAAAATATTTTAAAATATTCAAAAATTAAAAAATTAAAAAAATCGTAACATATTTAAATATTAAAATATTTAAAATCTTAACAAAATTTAAATATTTTAAAAATATTTCAAAAATTAAAATATTGTTTTGAATTGAGTTTTGAAAAGAGTTTTGAATTATATGTTTGGTTATGAGTTTGGAAAAGTAATGATTATGTTTTGAATTGAGTTTTGAGAAATGGGTGTAGAATTATGATTTGAAAGCTCCAAACAAACAACACACTCAAATCAATGGGTAGAATTATATTTTGAGAGGCTTACTAAACGGATAATTTTTCCAAAACCATTTCTAACAGTGTTCTCTTTGGATTAGATTGTATCTGAACTTTTTGAGTATGCCAACCTAGTTGGGATGCTTAGTTTAGTCCTACTCTACCTCTTCCTAAAGTCCTTCAATTTTATTGATGTAATGTCTAACTCTTTGGTGTTATCAATACAATTGTTTTTTCGCTATCAAAAAAGAAGAAGAAGAAGAAGAAGAAGAAGAAGAAGAAGAAGAAGAAGAGTGTGATGTTGAAGTTGCATCAATGGAAGTTAGAGGAGATGATCATTTGGTTGAAGTTGAACAATTTGAGACCAAAATTGTTGAAGGAAATTTTGAAAAGGAAGACAAAAGGGAAGAGAGTTATGTAGTTGAAGAAATCATCGAAGATGAAGTTCACAAAATAAATAAGGTGGAGGACCAAAATGAAGCTTGTGGAAAAGTTGAAGATGATGAAATAGAGGTTGTGAATATTGAACAAATTGAAGTGAAAATGTGAAAGAAGCGGTTCATGATGTGAATGTTGATAAGTTCAAAATTATAGGTAATATTTTTGTTGAAAAATTCATGAATCTTCCTTTAATATTGGGTGTAGAGAATTGTCTAAGTGATATAGGTTGGATAAACACGGAGAAATTTTTTGAACCTTATAAGAAAAAAAACGAATGTTAAATTTAAGAGGCATAAACAGTTCAAGAATGGATGGAAGAGGAATGACCATATGAAAGGAAAATTTGAAAATGTTTATTTGAAGAATATGTATGAGCTTGTGAGGAAGAAATGTGAAGGTGTTTTCAAAAGGATCAAAATTAAAGTTTATGCATCCATGGAGACGACCAAGGAAATTGTTGCTAATGAAGGAGGATTTCAAGATAGAAAACTTACGTCAAAGCCCCTTAATAATGAAGCATTTGCAACACAAGGACATCAGCATAAAAACAAGTTTAAGGGGGGTGTTGAAAATAATAAACTTTGTTTTTATTATATTAGGAGTTATATTTCCTACATTTAGTTATGTTAATTATGGAGAAATAATGATATGCATGTAATGATGCATAATGGTGTGTTAAGAGCATTAGCAGTATGTTAATGTGTTAGCGGCTACAAAAAATAGTAAAGTTAGTGGATCTTAATGTGAGGAGTCCAGATCGTTGGCCACACAAGCCTGCCGCCCTCCCTGCGGCACCCCCAAAACGATGTCGTTTTGGGGGAAATTTCAATTTAAAAAAAAAAAAAGCTGAACAGAAACCAGAGGGAAGGGGAAGAAGAGAGAGAGGAAGGGAGAAGAAGAGGGGAGAAGAAGGGAGTCCAGTGTCGGTACTCAACTCGTCGTTCTACAAGGACGAGTCGTCCTCTCCATCGCTTGTCATGAAACGCAGCATGATCAGCAGATCCATTCAATGTTAGACCAGCAGATCCAATGACATTTTCTTCAAGAAATGCGAATTCTGAATTGGAAAACCATTTCTACAAAGGCGTAGGTGCATCATCGCAATGGAAATCGCTTTAATAGCGGAAGAGTTTCTTCGATTCAGAGGACTTCTTCCCCGAAACAAAGCAGTCGGTATCAATGTACGGAGAGATTGAGAAGAGATCAAGATGAGAGGCATCGACGAGCCATCCAAGGATCTCGAGACCTTGAGGCAAATCCGAGGCGCTATAACTCAAAGGACTTCTACATTCGCAGGCTTCACACCAAATCAACCAATGGCTGCAGGCATCAAGCGCCACCAAATGATCGCGGTGGCGCCCTCTTCTTCTTCCTCTTCTTCTCTTCTTCTCCCTTTCTTCTCTCTCTTTCTTCCTCCTCCTCTGGTTTCTTTTTTTTTTTAAATTGAAATTTCCGCCAAAACGACGTTGTTTTGGGGGGTCCGCAGGGAGGGTGGCAGGCTTGTGCGGCTAAGGATCCGGACTCTTAATGTGAGTGTGTGAGTTACATGTTAGGATCTTATATAGTCATGCAATTTATGGAGGATAAGAAGGAGTAGGAGAATATAATAATAATGCAATGAGAATAACATGAGTGAAATACAAGAGCTGTACTTTTTCCTTCTCTAATTTGCTTTCAAATTTGTGTGAGTGATTGTTGTGTGGCCAATTTATTTCTAACACTTTTTGGATACTATCCTCGTGACAACAGAAATTGATACTTCTGTAACAAAATTTTCACTTTTGGGACAAAAATTTGGTCCCTCTTATACGTTGTAGTGACCACCTCCATCACATCATCACTACCACCACAGCAGTCTACACTAGCCCAGTACCACCGCCGCCACCACCTCTACCATCTACCACCACCACCATTGTCATGGCCACCAAGGTGGCCAGGACATTAGACAAAATCTCAATATCAATTTTAAAATTTTTATTTTATTTTATATATTTAACTTTCATTTTTCTTATATATTTGTAAAATTAATGAGTACTAGCTTACCTTCATTGTTAGAAATTATCATGCAAGGCAAAGTCGTTTCTACCACCAGACCACCATAAGTTTGGTTGCAAAGTTTTCAAGATTTGTGACACCACTTGATGGTGTCTTCCCTTGGCAGCAATGTAAAGTGGAGTTTCACTTGCATTGTTGGCCATATATGTGTACTCTGGATCTTCTTCTGTCAACAATCTGATTGAATTTGGTTTTGGTACTAATACAGAAAATATTTTGAACCAGTGTAATTTGATCCGATGAGAGTATAACCTCACAGCATCATGCAAGGCGGTGTCACCATCCTCATTTGCGGCTCTCAACATCTTTTTGGTCATAGTGGAGCCACTTTCCAGCTCTACACTGCCCTCTGCGTCCAGTTTCTTTGCACATTCGATGAGTGCATTGACTGAGTCCTATTGTCCTTCCCTTGCTGCAAGATGAAGAGCTGTGCCACCTTTCACATTTGTCTGACATAACAGCGATGAATTCATCTTTAGTATCTCTTTTACACATTTTGTTTGACCAAATAGTGCTGCAATGTGGTGGACAGTGTTCTTGTTTGGGGTCAATTGAAGGTTAAGATGTTCTTTATTTAGCTTCAGTATGTTGATGTTGCCCTCCATTGCAGCATTATACAACTTAGAATCCATGTGATCCGAATGATATTACTGTGTTGGCTGGTCTTCTTTTGCTTCATTTAAATTTTAATCCTGATCAAGTTTAAAAAACAAAAAACAAAAAAACAAAAAAACAAAAAAAGCTTGTAAGCATTTGCCTAAAATACAAAAATGTGAAAGCAAACAAATATGAAGATCAACGATGTGTTGTTGTGAAGAAGAAATTCAAAAGCATTTTTAAGAATGACAAACGAACACATTCATGATATTCCAAAACAGATTGTTGCATTCTAGAGGATTGGAAATTCGAAAGACTTCAAGTTTGAGATGATGAAGCTGTTCAGCAACATCTACAGAGTTAAAAAACAATTTTAACAATCCAAGAAAATAAAAATTACAAACTAAGAGAGGGTGTTGGAGAAATCGCAAATTCTCAAATATGTTAGAATTTTGATATTTGTTAACTGTTAGCTCCAGCCACTACCCACATGGTAAGGAGCCCATTATCCACATGGTGTGGGTGGCACCATGTGCTAAAGAAAGGTGGTGGGGGCAACACCAACTCACTAAAGGAAGATAGTGAGGGTGGCACCACCTTGGCCAATTATGGCTGTTCCTTCACCCACTCCTCTTCTTTTGGTTATAAATGGAGATGAGTGAGGAGGGGTTGAATACACAGGACACAAGACAGTGAGCAGAACACTAAGAGTGTGTAAGTGAGAGTGCTATAGAGAGAGAGTGAGGTGTGAGTGGTGTAAACTCCCTCTGAGAAATTCTATAATGATATATCTCCGTGGATGTAGGCAATTGCCAAACCACGTAAATCTCTTGTGTTATTTTGTGTGATTAATTTCTAGTGTCTCATAGTCCTAACAAGTAGTACCATAGCCTCGTCGGTTGCGTTTCAGAAAAATAGAGTGCAATTTTTCGAAATTGCCCAAAAATCAAGTTGCTCAAAATTCACCTTTGAGTATACCAGGAGCAAGGTCTCGTCGACAGGAGTCCAGAACTCCAAAGTAGAGCCCCAGAAGAGCCTGCATGCACTCCAACGCGCCTCTTGAAGAAGGTGAGTGAAGTCCAGTTGCTATCACGCGCTCCACGCGCCGATCAGACAGACAGAGCGTCATCCCAGCACGTAGCTGCCACGTAGAGCCACGTCATCTGACACGTCAATGACCACGCCAACCAGACTACCACGTTATCTAACATGTTAGAAGCCACGTCAGTAAAGCTAGTGCCGCATGGCTGCCCACGTCAGCACCCCTGTTGACTAGTCAACCCATAGGCGAGAGTTATCCGCTGCTGCGCGGCTAAGATACACCCGCAGATCTGAACTGTCCAAACTATTTTGGCTTGATCTGAGCCATTCTTTGTCCGTTTTGGACGATCAAATAGTGCTTTTGAACTATTTGGAGTATTCCGGAGACATCTGTATGATCAGATTTTTCATTTAGAGTTTTCTGTAAAAAGAAAGAATACGATGGAGGAATCCACATCAACTTCAGAATCTAGATTCACGTTTACTCCTTCCAATTACGCAATTTGGAAGTCACGGATGGAAGACATCTTGTTTTATAAAGACCTATTTGACCCTATTTTTGTAAAAGGGGTTAAACCTGAAGGAGTGAAAGATAATGACTGGATAAAAATGAACTGCAAGACTATCGGTTGTATCAGACAATAGATAGACCACGGTGTGTGCCATCATGTCACCGAGGGGACAGATGCCTATTCTCTATAGACAATGTTAGAAGACATGTACCGGTCAAAGACTGCTCGGAACAAAGCCTTGGTGATGAGAAGGCTTGTCAATTTGAAGTTGAAGAATGGAATGTTTGTCGCCGAGCATACCAGTGAATTCAAAAATCTGGTGAATCAGCTTGTAATCGTCAAGATGCACTTAGACGATGAAATGCAAGCCGTACTACTGCTCAGTTCTTTACCAGACAGCTGGAAGACATTGGTGGTCTCTCTTAGTAACTCTGCACCATAAGGGAAGCTGACCATGAGCATGGTCACAGACGCCATGTACAATGAAGAGATAAGGCGGAAAGACATGGGAGGTAATCAGTCTCATGCTCTTGTCACAGAAGATAGAGGCAGAGAAAGAGGTAAAGGAAGAGGTAGAGGAAGAAGCAAGAGTAGAGGTAGCTGGAACAACATGAGTAAATTTAGTGACAACAAAGGTTGAGGTAACTCAAGCTTCACTCGTTTTCATGTGGCCAGGAGGGTCACATAAAGAGAAACTGCCCAAGCCAGAAAGAGAAAGGCCAAAGCAGTAAGTCAAAAGGAGACGTGAACATAACAGCCACAATAATTGATGAAATACTTCTTACAGTTGGTGAAGAGGTGGATTGCCTTCACGTGGCTGACCACAACTACATAGAATGGGTGATAGACACAGTTGCATCCTATCATGCCACTTCCCACAAAGAACTGTTCAGCTCGTACAACGCTGGAGATTTTGGCACTGTTCGAATGAGGAATTCTAGCTATTCGAAGATTATGGGTATTGGCGACATTAGCATTCAGACTAATGTTGGGAACAAGCTGGTTCTCAAAGATGTGAGGCATGTTCCAGATTTGCGCCTCAATCTTATCTCCAGAAGTGCCCTGGACCGACAGGGCTATACAAGTACATTTGGAAATGGCCATTGAAAGCTGACAGGAGGAGCTTTGACACTCGCTAGAGGAGAGATGTCTTCAACACTGTATAAGACTCAAACGAAGATCTATCTAGAAAGTCTTAATGCAGCAGAAGACAAGGAGTCACCGGACTTATGGCACAGAAGAGTGGCTCACATGAGTGAGAAGGAATTGCATCTGTTGGCAAGGCAATCCAGAATACCCTTATCCAAAAGGAGTGCCTTGAAGTCGTGTGATCATTGCCTTTATGGCAAACAACATCGAGTATCATTTAGTTCAACGAGAAAGAGGAAAATAGAAGTGCTCAATATGGTATACTCAGATGTTTGTGGCCCAATCGAAGTGGAGTCACATGGGGAACCAAGTATTTTCTGACTTTCATTAATGATACATCAAGGAAGTTGTGGATGTATTTCTTGAAGATAAAGGATGAAGTATTTCATCACTTTCAGGAGTTCCATGCAATCGTGGAAAGAGAGACCGAGAAGAAGTTGAAGTGTCTTCTCATAGACAATGGAGACGAGTACACTTCTAATGCTTTTGCAGCATACTGTGCCAGCAGAGGTATCTGGCACGAGACAACAGTTCTCGGCACCCCACAACACAATGGTGTGGCAGAAAGGATGAACCGCACTATTATTGAAAGAGTCAGATGTATGCTCAAAATGGCAAAGTTACCAAAGACATTCTGGGCTGAAGCTGCCAGTACAGCCTGTTATCTCATCAACAGGTCGCCTTCAGTCCTGTTGAATTTTGCGATACCTGAGGAAGTCTGGTCTAGAAGAAAGGCATCATATTCTCACTTGAGAGTCTTCGGGTGTAAGGCCTTTGCACACATCTCCAAGGAAAACAGACAGAAGCTTGATGACAAGTCCACTCCATGCATATTTGTTGGCTATTCAGATGCAGCATTTGGGTACAAGGTGTGGGACCCAGTGAACAAGAAGATATTCAGGAGCAGAGATGTTGTGTTCCAGGAAGACCAGACAGTAGCAGATTTTGAGAAATTTGCAAAGTCTAGAGATATCATCACTCCAGACTTGTTTCCATCTCCCGAGCCATCACAAAATGCTAGATGTGATGATGTGCAACAAGAAGTGCCAGAGTTGTAGGATCTTATGCTAGAAATTGAGGATCAGGAGGAAAGAGATGAAGACCCGGATGAAGAGGGTGTTGAGCAGAGGGAGCAACCCCCTTAACCAGAGGCAACTGGGCCTCAGTTACAGAGATCTGGAAGAGCTTCTGTGCCATCAACCAAATATCCCGCTTCTCAGTATATTCTGATTACTGATGAGGGGGAGCCCGAGAGTTTTTCGGAAGCAAAGAGTCATACAGAGAAAGACTGTTGGATACAAGCCATGAAGGAGGAGATGAGTTCTTTGCAGAAGAACACCACTTATGAGCTTGTTCCACTTCCAAGAGGCAGGAGAGCCTTGAAAAACAAATGGGTGTATAAGTTGAAGAAAGATGGCAACAGTAAACTATTGCAGCATAAAGCTTGTTTGGTGGTCAAAGGCTTTGGACAGAAGAAGGGAATTGATTTTGATGAGATCGTCTCCGCAGTTGTGAAGATGACTTCCATTCCAGTGGCTCTGGGATTAGCAGCTCACTTGAATCTGGAAGTAGAACAGATGGATGTCAAGACTGCCTTTCTCTATGGTGATTTGGAGGAAGAGATCTATATAGAGCAACCAGAAGGATTTGAAGTTAAAGGAAAAATAGAATCTAGTCTGCAAACTGAAGAAGAGTCTCTACGGCCTGAAACAGGCGCGCAGACAATGGTACAAGAAGTTTGATTCATTTATGGTGGATCATGAGTACACAAGAACGGTGGCAGACCAGTGTGTATATTTCCGAAGGTTTCGGATGGAAACTTCATTATTCTACTGTTGTTTGTCGACGATATGCTGATCATCAGACATGATACTACTATGATTAACAAGTTGAAAAAGGACTTGTCGAAGTATTTTGACATGAAGAATTTAGGCCCAGCACAGCAAATTTTGGGCATGAAGATTGTTCGTGATAGAAAATCCAAGAAGATATGGCTGTCACATGAGAAATATGTTGAATGGATGATTGAAAGGTTCAACATGAAAGATGCCAAGCCAGTCAGCACACCACTGGCCAACCATTTAAATGTGACAAAGCGTTCGTGTCCCATGACTAGCTCTGAAAGGAAAGAAATGGAGGCAATCCCTTATTCTTCCACAGTAGAAAGTTTGATGTATGCAATGGTGTGTACCCGGCCAGATATAGCTCACGCAGTTGGCGTTGTGAGCAGATTCCTTGCCAATCCAGGAAAGGAGCATTGGGAGGTGGTCAAATGGATTCTTCGTTACTTGAAGGGAACTTCAAAGATGTGTTTATGTTTCGGAAGAGTTGAACCAATTTTGGAGGGTTTTACAGATGCCGATATGGTAGGTGATCTTGATGGTAGAAAGTATACATCAAAATTTCTGTTCACTTTTGCAGGGGGAGCTGTCTCATGGCAGTCCAAACTACAAAAGTGTGTTGCTCTATCTACAACAGAGGCATAGTACATTCTTGTCAGTCTTTGGAAAGAAAATGTTGTGGTTATAGCGGTTTCTCCAAGAATTGGGTCTACAGCAGGAAGAATACAAGGTACATTGTGATATTCAGAGTGCAGTTGATCTGAGCAAGAATTCCATGTTCCATTCACGTACAAAGCACATTGATGTCCGGTATCATTGGATACGAGAAGTGATGGAAAAGCAGCTAATGAAACTAGTGAAGATTTACACAGACAAGAATCCTTCTGACATGATGACCAAGGGTGTCACCAGAGACAAACTGGAAGTTTGCAAGAATCTGACCGAAATGGACTTCAAGTGAGAAGTCAGTTATCTATGTGGGTGTGGAGGGGGAGAATTGTTAACTCCAGCCACTACCCACATGGTAAGGATCCCACTATCGACATGGTGTGGGTGGCACCATGTGCTAAAGAAAGGTGGTGGGGGCAACACCAACTCACTAAAGGAAGATAGTGAGGGTGGCACCACCTTGGCCAATTATGGCTGTTGCTTCACCCACTCCTCTTCTCTTGGTTATAAATTGAGATGAGTGAGGAGGGGTTGAATACACAAGGCACAGGACAGTGAGCAGAACACTAAGAGTGTGTAAGTGAGAGTGCTATAGAGAGAGAGTGAGGTCTGAGTGGTGTAAACTCCCTCCGGAAAATTCTATAGTGATATATCTCCATGGACATAGGCAATTGCTGAACCACGTAAATCTCTTGTGCTATTGTGTGTGATTGATTTCTGGTGTCTCATAGTCCTAACATTAACTCTTCTAATTCTAAGAACTAGAAGTTTTTTGACGACTCTAACTACCTGCGCATCTCCTTGAAATTCTTGTTGAAGAATGTCCCAATCCTCCTTTGCTTTTGCTGCTTTCATGATTTTTGGAAAGATTGAGTCTGAGGCACCTTGTTGGATTTTTGAAAGAGCTGCCGCATCCTTTTGTTGATTCTTCTTCAATTGGATCTTCCGAGATTCGGTCATGGTAGGTTTTACTTTTGGCTCATTGTACCCATTCTCTACTATATCCCACAGATCCATAAACAAAAATAGAGTTTTCATCTTCACACACCAAAAATCGTAGTTGTCACCATTATACATTGGAATTGTGGCCATGGAGTCAAACTTCTCAATTTTTCTTTCGTCACCTTGCGCTTGATCTTAATTCCACAAGCCAACAATCCCAAATCAGCTGCAAAACTGGGGAATGATGAGCTCTCTATGCAGATTTGAAATTTTCTCTCATTGGATTCCAGCATTACTTCAGGTGCTAATTTATACATGTTTTTCCAGAGCTTGCCTTAAAAGTTTACAAAACATCAAACTAAACTAGAGTTTACATAACATAACCAGACATATCTATGATTGAATCTGTTGACAAAGCTTAGACTATGAGCTGAAGTTTAAGTTTCTACAAAACTTTACTCCTAACCATGCTTTTAAATAACATATCCGGATATGATATCACTTTGCTCTAGAAATTTTGGTCACGATTCAATAACTTAAATTATAATTTATATAATTTAAAACAAACTAAACCAAATCAAACCTTAAGTCCTATAAAATGAAGTCGGTTATAAATGAAAACAAATTCTTCTATATTTATTATTTAATCTTCAAAATCTTTTAATTAAATTTCTCACATCACAAACAAAAGAGAATTAAAAATTAAATATATAGAGCTCTCTCATTGTTTTCAACGAGTCATACATGTCATACCTAGTTTTGAGTAAGCTCGAAGGTAGTTTTTCTCAAATTTAGTGGTCTGACTCAACATAAGCTATATTTACTGAAAGAAATGTCTTTCAAGTATTATTATTATTATTATTATTATTATTATTATTATTATTTTTTTTTTTTTTTCAGTTTTTGATATGAGGGCAGTTTTTTTGGTCTTTGTATATATTAAGAAAAATACTCAGGAAATGAATTGAACAGATTACGTGCAGTGTGGATTTGACTCATACCCACCTAACTTTAAATTTATACATTTTACTTTCTATATAGGTAATTTTTCTAATTAGAGTATTACACTCAGAATTAAAATAGATTGTAGTAAGATGATGATATTCAAGATTTATGGATTGGATATACAAAATCTGTAAATTTGGGCGTTCTATACAAATAAAAGGGAGACAGGGTATTCAATTGAATACCTTGCCTTTGCCGTGTCGCCACTTCTAAGACTTAATTTGATTAGATAGACAATTTAGGAAAGTGAAAGAAAAAGAAAAAAATATTTTTTTTTATGTTTGTTTAAATAGAGTCCTACAACCTCATATTCTTTGACCTCTTGATCTCTCTTGTGTTGTGGCTACTTTACGTTAGTTGGTTTAGTGTTTTAATTTGGCATATCGCCTTCTATTTGCCTTGTGTTTGTAAAGGTCGCGCTTGCTTTGCTTGCTTATAGATGCCAGTCTATTTGGGATGTATGTTGCAAGGATTGATGCATTCCCCCCCCCCCCCCCCCCCTTTTTTGCCTGTTATTGGTGTATCTCTCTTTTCCTTGTTATATTCGATTGATATATCAATATACCCCTTTTTTGTCGATAAAAAAAAAAAAAAAAAGTAATGAAAATTAAAGTTTTCAATACAACTCAAATTAGCTTGTAAGTTGACTAACAATTTCTCGCAAAATATACACGAAAATTTATTTTTTTTCACAAATCTTGACAAGGTTTGTTTTGTTTTGACCATGTTTCTCTCCACAACTTCTTGTTATGCAGTGATTATATTTTTTTCCCATCATTTTCTTACAGAATATTTTATCTATTCAAATGCATTCAAGAAAATAAATTTTCATTTCCTTTTTCTTTTCCTTTCTTTCATTTCACTTTCTATCATTTTTATTTTCTATGATCAGTTTCTTTCTAAACAAACGAAACTACTGATATAGTCATATATCGGTTGAAATAAGACAATACAACACGTTTATTAGTGAATAGCAGTATCAAAAGTCTAAATTTACATTACATATGAATCAATATGATGAATAATGAACTTATATTATCATCATGCTTGTAACACCTTTCATGGTAGCTCCACTCAAGCTAGCATTTAATCAAAATGACAAAAATTATTATACAAATGATTCATTTACACAATTTCCCCTCTCCCTCTATCACCAAATGATATGACAAGTAAAATTTAAAAAGTTGACTCACATTTTAATATTTCCTCAAAACTCTCATTACATGCATTTTGTTTTGCCACCTCATTGAAGAATTGTGAGGAGAAAAAATTGTGTGAATGTAACACTGCAGAAATTATTAATCACCAATACATTACCAACTCACTTAATAATTGTTGTTCGAGAAATAAATAATATTATTATTTGTATACTCAATATTTCTCAATGGCAAATTTTTTCTTCATAAATGGATAAATAAATTTAAACATTTTAATTATTAAGTAGACAACAAGATTCAAATATATAATTTTGATACAGGATGGATCAACAATAAGTAATTAAAGAGAGTTTTTACCCAAAGACATGTAGCCTTTAAACATATTTCTCTAACATCCCTACTTCTAAACATATTTAGGTCTCGTTTGGCAACTCACTGTTTTAGTCTAAAAGTCAAAAAATACTAAAAAAATTAAAAGTCCAACAATCTATACCAAAAAGTTAAAGATTCTATTTTCTTTTTACTTTTTGCATATTTTTTTGCAAAAAATAAAAAAATCATTCTAAACATAATAATTTTTTTACCTCATATTTTAACCCAAAAACTAAAAAGTTAGTAAAATAGCTTGTTCCAAAATAAGGCCTTATTACATGCAAGTCCTTTCTTGAAGTCTAGTAGTAAAAACACAATAATTTTTAAATTTTGTTTTTAAAAGGGCTGATAAATCCCTCTTCAACTACTTATATTCCACCTAATCCAATTTATTTATTTATTTTTTATTTTTATGTTCAAATTATGAGTGATATAATTACCAAAATACCCCTAATAAAATATTTATATTAACAGTGTGAATGCTTCGTGATGTGAACATTCACACTGTCAATGTAAACATTCACACTGTAAAATATGAATGTTCATATTACTAAATTGCTAAGCATTCAAAAAATATTTGTAACAGTAAAATTGTCCGTAAAATACCTTAAATACGAGAATTAGGATTTGGTGGATCAACTATCCAAATAATAGGATTTATTGTAATACAATAATATGCTATCGACTAATTGGAACAGAAGTATTTCAAAAGAGATTTCCTAATAAATCCTCCTTCTTAAAACATGATTTTGATGAAATTATGTTCGAAAGAAAAAATTGTTAATAATTTACTGTAATTTTTTTTAAATTCGTGTTTTAGAAAATACGGCCACAAATAATTTCATTAAAAAAAATTAGGATAAATTAGGACAGTAATCCCTGTACTTTAGTTTTTGTGTCATTTTAGTCATTATAATTTCAATTAGCTCGATTTTGACAATGAATTTATGATTTTGTCTCAATTTGGTCAAATTGATTACAATTCAATTTTTTTTTTTTTTTTTTTTTATGAAAAATATGCACATAAGTGTCATATGTTATATTTTTAAGGGCAAAATTATAAACTCAATTAAGTTAGTTAACCTCAATTAATTTAGTAATAATTTTTCTTAAAAAACACTAACCATATTCTCAATTGGACCAAATTGAAACAAAATCTAAAATTACGGATCAAAATTGAGCCAGTTGAAAATGTAGAAATCAAAATAATATAAGGGGTCAATTATATGAATTACTGGTGTAATTTCCCCAAAAAAATTATGTATTCAAATCATAATTTTACATATTACAAAAATTTGGAAAATTAGTTCATAATTACATGAATTTAATAAATGTGATTTAAAATCACATGCACTTATTTGTCTGATGAAAAAACTCCGACTGAAGAATGACGAGATCTTTTAGCCAGAAAACGTGGAAATAGAGGTAGTACTTACACTTTTTATTTGATTAATTTAAGTTAAGGTTAATTATGTGTACCATTAAGTCTTATAAGTGTTTGTATAGATCAGTTAAAAAAAACAAAAGTGTTTGTATGGATCAAAAAATTATAATAGTTGGACTTAAAATTTTATGTGATGATTTTATGAATCTGTCGCTAAAAACTAACAATTAGTGACAATTTTCTAAATCTGTTGCTAAAAAATAAAAATTTGTGACGTTTTTCTGTGATGAATATTTCAAACTATCACTAACAACTAACAATTAGTCACACTTCTTATGAAATGTCGTTAAAAAAATAAAAAATAAAATTTTGTAGCACCAATTAAAAGTGAACGAGACCTTTTGATGTACCAAAAAGTTAAGAAGACTTATTGGTGGACCCATATTCCTAATAGATTTTTTCAGTCAGTTCCATAAAAATTTCTACATAGATAATTTTCATGATGAGATAAAAAGATTTAAATATCGCGACAAGTACACAAGAAAGCAAATTGTACGAGCGACTTTGTAGACACCCCATTTTTGACCATCCTCAAGACTTGGATGTCATCACTTGTGCATATGATGATTGTGATTGCATGTGTTCGTTTTGAGTGCCCGAAATCCTCGGCGGAACGCCCTGTCTTTGAGCCTTTAAACCTTGTCTTTTCTATGCCTTGTTTTGGACCAAAACTTGGTGTCTGGACCTTTTGGCGACCTGTCGACCACCACCATAGGCTGTTGGCCATAGCTCATGGTTGTCGGCCATTGGTGTGGCTGGTCGGCCACTAGTATCTTTTTCTAGATATTTGTTGACAGCTGTGACAACTGTTAGCACACTGAGCTGCATCTCCCTACACGTGTATGGTAGGATGTTTCTAAGCTCAAGGCTTGTTTTTCTACATATATTGGGGTTCCTCCCCCACCTTTGAGGGTCAGAAATTTTAGAACAAAAAATCTCTCTCTCTCTAGATTTCTCTCTCTCTTTTACAATTTTGTGCATACTTGCCTAGATTCTCTACACTTTTGCATACATATCCTAAACCAAATCCTTTCACCTTTGAGCTGAGGTTCCTTAGGACTTGTTTTGAGCTCTTGAAGGTGGTTTTAGCTTGGATTGTTGGCCAACTTGTGTCTTGGCTTCAAGAAGTATAACACTTGTCCTTTAAGATTGTTTTGTACACTTGTTTTCCTATCTCTTTCTACTATCTTTTGGACTATTTTTGGCCTGGTTTTGAACTTTAAAAAACTCTGTTTTTGTGGCCTAAAGGTGGTGGTTTGAGGCTATTTTCAGTTAGGGGGTGGTTCACCCTTCTTACTTCTTAGTTTGTCAAGTTTTTGTACCTTTGTTCATCACTTTCAAACCAACTTTTTTGGGCCTTTTAACCATTGAATTTCAGAGGTTTTTCAGTGACAAAAAAACTTATTTTGAAGTTCAAATTTGGAGGGGTTAGCCTTTCCTCCTTGTGTCATGTTTGCATGCTTAGTTAGCTTCACATGTTAGCATGCTTTTCTAGCTTAACTTAGCTCAAGTCCAGCATGTTTTAATCTTGAAATAACCTGTTTTAGCTATGTTTTGGGTTGGTTAGTTTATTTGAGTCTTGTTTTGCATAGTTGTAGTGTAAATCCTTTCACTAGCTTGGTGTTTTTAGGCTTTAACCATCATTGGTTTGAGTTGATTGCATGTTTTAGTGCTTTTTCTCACCTAATTTCAGCACTGCAATCTTTGCAATCCCCCTCAATTCTTCACTTTTTTTTTTGTTTTGCTTTGAAAGTGGTTTCAAACCACTTGTTTGCCTAAGTGTGAAATGGAGGTGCTACACCCAATGGTTTAATCTCTTAGGGGATTCATTACCAACATTGTAATGCCTTTTTCATGCCCAAAGCAACTTGTGGTTTGAGCCCTCTTTCCATTAGAGGACACTCATCAATGGACTTAATGGATTAATGAATGATTTGGTAATTAAAATGTGTAAACAAAATCAGCAAGTAAAAGAGGCAAGATAAGCATTCTTTGTGTTGCATTGCATGTGTTCAAATCAGACGTTAATTTGAACACAAGGAAAATGGGACATTTCATACTCAAAAGTGATGAAATGTGCCACTTTCCTAGGTCTCCATTGCCCTTGATCATGCATGATAGGGTGATGGTCATTTGAGTCTTGTTTTGCATTCATTAAACTTGTACGAACTTGGTTCTGTGGCCATCTTGCAATGAAATTGCTTGGTTGATGGTTTGAGAGCCAAGAGTGTCACTCCTTTGAACTTGTTTCATGATAAGGAGGGTAACAGTACAAACAAACCTTCAAAAAGTGCACTGTTTTGCTATGTTTGCTCTCTGCTGACAAGAAGTTTAAGTTCGATTGGTGGTCGACCCCTGTTGGCCACCAATGCAAATTCAACAGTATGCTCCTAAGACAAAACAAAGTTGATCTGGAGAAGGAGAAAGTATAAGTGCTTATGTGCAAACAGAGGCGTTTAGCAGCAAAATAGTGACCTTTCGGGTGGAAATCGAGCACGTGCATGAGCCTTCCTTGCATTTCAGGCTTATTTAACGTTTAAATATCTAGCTTAAATACATGTTGTAATTACTTAGTTGTAGCTAATTAAGAGTTGTAAATAATTAGTTAGTTTAACTAGTTATTCGACTTCGTTTTGTAATTAGTTAACTAGAATAGTTAATTAATTTGAGTTTTGTAATAATTAGTTAGCTTAATTAGCCTAGTTAGCTAGTTAGCTCTTATTCATTCGGACCCTCCTTTGCGAGGGCATAATGTTGTAATAAGTGTGTGTGCGTGCGTGTGTGTATGTCTTCCAACCCCATATCTTTCTCCCTTTTATTTAATCGTTTTTGATGGTTAGATTAGGGACATATTTCAAATTAGCACACCTTATGCTTGCATACATTCATCTTGTCTTGTATGCACCGAGGCTCGGCGCATCATTCAAGTTGCATTGCAATTTTAATAACTCTTTGAATACGTGTTTAATCGCATGTTGTTCAAATCAATTCATATGCCATACTAGTAGCCGAGCCTATTAATTGCATATTGCATGTGTTGCATTAGACATTCAGCATAGTTAGTAATCATGCATTATTTTCTAACTCATATCTTCTTAGCTCGGAGTACTAGGTGAATTTTTACGCTTTAGCATACTTGCATAAGTGTGAATGTTGCCATGATTAGCATGCTTGCCATGAGGCTATGTGCTTAAATGCTTAACTGCTTGAGTACCTGTGGATGAAGGCTTGTTGTTTGAATTTGAACGATTCAATGAATGTATGTTTTAAGCCCACTTTGTTGAGTGGCAAATCATGTTTTAAGCCCACTATGTTTAGTGGCAAATCTGCAAACTTTAAGCCCACTTGAGGTGGCAACTTCAAACTATTTTTGCAAACAAACATGAGTTGAATTATTCCAAATTGAGAAAATTAGTCTATATTTGCTTGTGCGCATCACATAGTAAGCTAGTTTAATAACTAGAACAAGAGCACATAATGTTTATAAAATATCATATCATGATTAGTAGAGGCCGATCTTTGATCGAGCGAGTGGGGGTGCTCAATTCATGACCTTCCCCTCTCGTATTTAAGTTCCTGAGCCGAGGCAACTTTGGTGATGACGAACACGTGGCCTTTGGCACGAGTCATGGGTTTCCTAAATTTCCCTAAAAATAAAATATTTAGGTGGCGACTTTGTATTTGGCAAAGCAGTCCAATTTTGGCACTTTTGATTCAAAATCAATTTTCCAAAACAATTTGTTGGATTTGGACTCTTTGGTGATTATTAGTTTCAAATTGCACTTGTGAGATTAGATTGAACATCATGGAGTCCGAATTGTAGGGCTTTTTCGAGCCCAAAGGCGAAAAAGGCGTAGCCTCAGACTTCAAATAAATGGATCGGACAAAAACTTTATTCATTTTTGAAATGGCATTCTCCCATTGGGCTAACCGACTAGACTATCATGTTGAGCTTGATGGCCCACTAGATTATCTACTTTTATCATTTAAATTATTCATTTTGTATAGTTCTCTAACTTGATTATTTATGTATAAGATTAGATTGATTAGACAACAAGATGCTAAATCACATTTGTCTTCAAAATAATAAATGGTATATTCTTAAAATTATATTTGTCATTTATTTTCTACTAATAAATGTAATTTGATCATGTAGTTACAATTATTCAATCAATTTAATTTTTTACATGATTAATTTGAAAAACCCTACATGATGAACCCATATTATCTCCCCCCAAAGTTGTAAGCCTCACTATTTTGGGAGAATGGCTCCTATCCATACCGTTATCTCTTATACTCTTTCATACTTCATTTTGTGGACCCTACTCAAGGCCTATAATAATGATCCGAAATGTTTATCTCATAAATCTTATTGTAAAGACAGTCTGTTGAAAGCAAAAAAAAAAAAAAAAAAAAAAAAAAAATATCAATTTCATTTGATATCGATGAATAACAAATTGCATTTTATTTTATAAAATAGATAATTCAAATTTAAATTCATAATTGTCGTCTATTTTAAAAAATAAAATGTAATTTATTTATTTGTCTAGTGATATCCAATGAAATTAATTTTTTGCACAACTCATCTTTACTGCTGAGCCTACTAGATGAATGATTCGAATCATCTTTGTGTGTTCGGGATGAGACCCAAAACTACTGATTTAAAAAGTATAAATGGACAAGAGCTATTTTCCTATTTTAGATCAATGAAAATTTATGTTTTATTCACCAACTTTCAAAGTATTTGTACAAAATCCTCCTTTTTTAATATTGTTTATTAGGTGTTTATTTGTATCTATTCTCAAAGGCCTGTTTTGTTTCTTGAATATAAATGAGATATGGGTATGGGACCGGATATAATATGAAGCAAGTTCCATATATTTTTTTTGTCTTCCTATATCTCATGTTTGGTCGCTTTGGATATAGGAGTCCGGATAGTATATGATGCAAAAGGAGGGCTATGCAATACCACCCTCATGGCATTGTATATTCTCCATCGCCGATATAGCTCATCTTTCATCGAAAAGTCAAAAATAATCATTCTCTTATTATCCCATTTTATATCCTATCTTAACCAAACATAGTATACGTGATCTCACAATATATATAATCCATCTCATATGTTACAACATATTATATCCGATATTTATCCTTAGGTATTACATATCCTCCTAAAACTTGTTGGGTATACCTCCTTATTAGAGTACGGGACCCAATTGGTTTATTAAAAGAATTTTAATTTGATTTGATGTTGGTTATAATATATTTTCTATATATTATATCCAACTTTTGGAAGCCCAATGAGTATTTAATAATCTGTTTGGTAACAGTTAGGGCTTTGATAAAAAGCCCAAGAGACAACAATATTTTTGGGTTGTTTTATCTTTGAAAGGAGTGGCAACTATAATTATTCATTCATCCTCGGTAGTGCTGCGGTGTGTATTTAACTTTGGTGGCAGTGATTTTGTCCAAGACTTTGGCACTATTTATTGCTGCTTTGATTTGTTCGAGCTTCAAAACTTCTCTATTTCGGTTCGTAGCTGCTTCGATGCTCTGTTTGGGTGTATGTTCGACTGCTTCAGTGGAGTTATATTTTTGCTTTATTATTTTGGATCTACTACAATTTTGTTTCGAAGACTTTTGTTCATCTATTTGGTGAGGTCTTTCCTCTTGATTATTTTGTGATTATTTGGAATTCGCCTAAGGGTGGTTTGTGAGACAATTCGTGTCTCGTTTGTAATCGTTTAAAAACTTTTGGTTGATAGTGGAATTAGATTTTTGTGTCGTGAGAGAACCACATAAAAATTCTTGTGTTGTTGTTGATTTAATTTTTTCGCATTAGTTTTTATTTCCATCGATTGATTTACTTGTGAGAAATCATATATTTTCCCTAACTGTTGGTATTAGAGCTTACGGTTTATTTGAGTTTATATATATGTGTAAATCAATGGTGGGGAATGTGGGTTGTATGTCTAGCTTCAATGGAAGCAATTGGGTAACTTGGAAAACTAAAATGGAGGACCTATTATTTTGTAAAGATTTGTATGGGCCTATTGAGGGTGATAGTGGAAAACCTAATTGTATGAAAGATGATGAATGGAAGAGGCTTAATCGAAAAGCCGTTGGTGTTATTCGTCAATGGATTGATGACAATATGTTTCATCATGTTGCTACTGAAACTTCGGTACATGAGTTTTGGAAAAAATTAGAAAGTCTTTATGATAGAAAATCAACCACAAATAAAGCCTTTCTGTTTCGAAAGTTGGTTAATTTAAAATATAAAGATGGCAGCCCTATTCCGAAACATTTGAATGAAATAAAGAGTATTGTTAACCAATGTGCTTCTATGAAATTTTTTTTTGATGATGAGTTGCAGGCTTTGATGCTACTTAGTTTTTTGTCCGAAATTGGGAGACTTTGGTTGTGAAGGTTAGTAATTTGGCTCCCGATGGAGTTGTCATAATGAGCCAAGTCACTAGTAGCTTGTTGAATGAAGAAACTAGAAGAAAATCAGCGTGCTCTTCTCATTTGGAGGCATTTGTTGTGAGAGGCCGAAGCAAAACAAGGGGGAGGAGTAAGACTCCTCATGGTCGTGATCAAAGCCATGACAAATCAAGAGATGGTTCTTTTTCAAAGAAAGACATTAAGTCCCATTATTGCCATGAGAAAGGGCACATGAAGTGAGAATTCCGAAAGCTCAAGAAATAAGGAGAAAAGACGTGACAAAAGTGTGGATAAGAAGCAAGAAGACACAATGGTGGTTACTACCGATGGTGATCTCATGGTCGTTTGTGAAGATGATTATGTCAATTTTGTGGGCCAAGAGAGCAATTGGGTGATTGATTCCGGTGCTTATTTTCATGTGACTTCTCGAGTTGATTTCTTCACTACTTACACCAAATGAGATTATGGGTGAGTTTGAATGGGTAATGAAGGTTTGTCTGGCATGGGTGATGTTTGCTTGGAAACAAATTTGGGCTGCAAGTTGTTGCTTAAACATGTGAGGCATGTTCTAGATATTCGCCTCAATTTGATCTCTACTGGGAGGCTAGATGATGAAGGCTACAACAACAAATTTGGTGATGGAAAATGGAAGCTCACAAAGGGTTCTTTGGTAGTGGTTATGCGCAAGAAGATTCACACACTTTATTCAATGCAATGAAAAATTTGTAAAGGTGTTATCAATGCAATTAAGGATGATACTTCTACCAAATTATGGCACAAGCAGCTTGGGCACATAAGTGAAAAGGGGCTGCAAGTTTTGTTCAAGAAAGAGCTTCTACTTGGTTTGAAAGGTACACATTTTAAAACTTGTGTACATTACTTGGAGGGCAAACAACATAGAGTTTCCTTTCATAAAAATGTTGCTTTTAGAAAAGAAAATCTTTTGGGGTTGATTCATTCGGATGTTTGTGGTCCTTTAAAAGTTAGAACACATAGTGGTGCACTTTATTTTATTACTTTCATTGGTGATTATTCAAGGAAGGTTTGGGATTTTACACTAAAAACTAAAGATCAAGTTATAGATATGTTTAAGCATTTTTAGGCCATGGTTGAAAGAGAAACACGGCGAAAATTGAAGTGCATCCGAACAGACAATGGTGGTGAATACATTGGGCCATTTGATGAGTGTTGTCATAGCCAAGGTATTCAGTACCAAAAGACAATTAAGAAGACTCCTCAACAAAATAGTGTTGCCAAGAGGATGAACCACACTATTGTGGAAAGAACAAGGTGTCTGTTTTCACATGATAAATTGCCAAGATCCTTTTGGGGTGAGGTAATGAGGACAACAGTTGACGTGATCAATTTGTCTCATTCCTATCGTTTGAATGGTGATGTTCCAGAAAGAGTTTGGACTGGTAAAGATGTGTCTTATGAGTACTTGAGAGTGTTTGGTTGTCGAGCCTTTGTTCACATTCCAAAAGATGAGAGGTTCGAGCTTGATAGCAAGTCAAGACAATGCATTTTTCTCAGCTATGGACGTGATGAATTTGGTTATAGATTGTGGGATCCAGTCGACAAAAAAGTTATTCGAAGCCATGATGTTGTGTTTCTTGAAGACCAAACAATTGAAGACTTTGGCAAAGGTGATCAACAGGAGCTAAAAACAAGTGATCTCATTGACTTGGAGTATGGGACCCAATTGGTTTATTAAAAGAATTTTAATTTGGTTATAATATATTTTCTATATATTATATCTAACTTTTGGAAGCCTAATGGATATTTAATAATCTGTTTGGTAACAACTAGGGCTTTGATAAAAAGCCTAAGAGACAACAATATTTTTGGATTGTTTTATCTTTGAAATGAGCGGCAACTATAATTACTCATTCATCCTCGGTAGTACTGCTGTGTGTATTTAACTTTGGTGGCAGTGATTTTGTCCCAGACTTTGGCACTATTTATTGCTGCTTTGATTTGTTCGAGCTACGAAATTTCTCTGTTTCGGTTCGTGGCTGCTTCGATGCTTTGTTTGGGTGTATCTTCGACTACTTCGGTGGAGTTATATTTTTGCTTTATTATTTTGGGTCTTCTACAATTCTGTTTCGAAGACTTTTGTTCATTTATTTGGTGAGGTCTTTCCTCTTGATTATTTTGTAATTATTTGGAATTCGCCTAAGGGTGGTTTGTGAAATCATTCGTGTCTCATTTGTAATTGTTTGAAAACTTTTGGTTGATAGTGGAATCGGATTTCGATCTCGTGAGGGAACCACGTAAAAATTCTTGTGTCGTTGTTGATTTAATTTTTTCACATTAATTTTTATTTCCATCGATTGATTTACTTGTAGGAAATCATTTATTTCCCCTAAGAAAACTCTTATACCCTTATATCCCATGTTTGCTGGATCATTATATTCTTAGGTGTTTTATTAGACTTCAGGTATATGCCAGTAGTAGTATTTCTGAAGCATCATTAGGATTTGTAAAGTGCATGGGCATATATATATATAAATATAATATCATTCTTGTGACTTGAAATTCATTTCTTTAATTCGGGAATTTCAAAAATGTTTAGAGTACATGTGGAGTTTTATTCCAAAGTTTTGGAATTTAACAAATTGAACCCAATTAACTTTGGAAACAAAAAAACTAAATTTTGTAGTTTACAAATTGATTTGGTAGAAATAATCAAATTTACAAATTGATTTTGTAATTTACAAATTTTTTAATAATCAAATTTATGAAATTATTTAGATTTGTAGAAGGGAAATACAATACAAACCAATAAATTTTACAAAATTTTCTTAATAAAAATTGTAAAAACTAAAAGGTGGTAATTTTTTTTTTTTAATGAGATTTATTGACTATTGTATTGAAGCCATATAGTATTAATGTCCTAATATTTTGTTTTTGTTTGCAATTGATTAATTTGAATTATTTTGTCAATATGATTGAAAATATATGAAATTTGTAAGGTATCATGTGAACTTTAATGTTGATAGCTTGTGTAAAATTGAAAATATAACATAACAATAATGATGACTTGCTAAATGGCCCTATTCATTGAAATTTCTGATTACACTACTGTTTGTAACCAGTGGAATTCTTTTCTTGAACTCTGCAATTATTCAGTTTTCGTTTTCTCTACCTTCTTTTGATTCTCTAATAATTCACTTTTAAGCTATTATATCTTTCTCAATGTTTTATCTTTTGTTGGTGCTTAACGTATGTCACCTCTATTGTTCTCCTCATTGTAACTACTGTCTCATAGTTAGAGATTCTTTTGTCTTTGATTTGTCTTTCTTCTATATCAATAGAATTGTGTGAGAATTTCAAAATTTGATCCAACAATTGAAAGTGTATTAAGATAGAAGGTTTTCATAACCAAGGGCTCTATGCCCTATCACACGTTTTTTTTTTTTTTTTTTTTTTGGCGTGTACAATGGTTTTTCCTTTGATTTGAGTAATTCTTTTGCATCAACCACATCAAAGTCCTTTTTTCTTTTCCAGAGTTATATGATTTTACTTTTACTTGCTTTTATCTCTGAATTCTCTTTTCTTCTGTATCAATAGAATTGTTCGAGAATTTCAAATTATGATCAAATGATTGATAGTGTATTAAGATAGAAGGACTTCATAACCAAGGATTCCATGACCTATCTCACTTGTTTTTGGCGTGTATACAATGGTTTTTCCTTTGATTTGACTGATTCTTTGCTTCAACCATATCAAAGTCCTTTTTTCTTTTCCAGAGTTATGTGATTTTGCTTTTACAATTTGCTTTTATAGATCATGCGCAAGGTGTCATTTGATAATGTTCTTAGTTTTGGTTTTCTATTTACAAAAAATAAGAAACACATTTTTTTTTGGCAAAAAAATAAAATAAAAAGTATTTAATACACAATGTTTTGAAAACAAGAAAACACATGTTTGGTGACTTGCTCTTTTAGCCCATTCTTAATATTTTGTAACCAAACGAAACCAAACCAAAGCAAGCCTTAAGTCTCATCAAATGTGGTCGGTTATGTGAATCTTTCTTCTCCACGCGTCTCTATCAAAGACCATTTCGTTAGTCAAATTAAGTAGATTCATATCTCTACTTACCACACTAGTCAACGTCAATCTAGGTTTACCCTGTCCCCTAACACTTTCATCTACTGTCACAGCATCGCATCTTTTCACTATTGCTTCTATTGGTCTCCGTTAAATATGACCAAACAATCTTAATCTATTCTCTCTCAATTTATCTTCTATCGAGCTATACCTTTTTAACAAAGGGACACAGGTGAAAAGATCGACGGATCTAGGTGTATTCGAGTGAAATCAATGGGTTTTAGAGAGAAGGTGAGAGGAAATAAGGTTTTAAAATGTTTAGAGAGAGAAAGAGGTGAAAAAGTGACTTTACAAACTGATATACGCGCAGGTCGCTCGAGCGCAAGATGTGTTGCTCAAGCATCCAGACACAAAAGATGTAACCACTCGAGCGAAGAGTCTGTCACTCGAGTGAAGAATACAAACTCCTAGAAGTTTTACAGACAAAAGACCCACACTCGAACACAAGAAGCACCGTTTGAGCGAGCATCGCTCGAGCGCAAGAAGGGCCGTTCGAGCAAAGAATACAAACTCCCAGTATCTCTGCAGACTTGCAAAACTACTAGAAGTTCACAAAGACTGCTCTAGCGCAAGAAGTGTCGCTTGAGCAAGGAAGCCAAAATCTGGGCAACAACCATTTTGAAAAACTAACTCCCAACCTATTCCAAACGCTACCAAAACACAACGATAACCAAACTCAATGAAGTGTAAGATGAAATAGGACATGAACAATGATATACAACAATAAAACCCAGATTCAAAACATCAAATGGGTTGGTTCTAAACCAGAATCGCTATAGCCATTGTGATAATCAACCATAAATAACGAAAATGTTCACTCTTAGGTGTAGCTTGCTTTTCATGCTCCTTTCGGATACTATAGCCCTAAAGTTCGGACTCTTGTGATTTTGAATCTGATTTCACAAGTGCAATGTGAAATAGCTAAACACAAATGAGTCCAAATCCAGCAAATATTTTGGAAAATCGATTTTGAATAAAAAATGCCAAACATGGACCGCTTTGCCAGATTACAGAATCGCTGTCTAAATATTTTTGAAAAATTTAGGAAACCTGAGACTCATGCCAAAGGCCACTTATCTGTCATCACCAAAGTGTCTCGACTTGGGAACTTAGGTATGAGAGGGGAAAGTCATGAATTGAGCACCCCACTCACCTAATTGAAGATCAGCCTCTACTAATCATGATGTGATTCTTATTTACATTATATGCCATTGTTCCGATTATTATGCTCTCTTTACTATGTGATGCACACAAGTATAGACTATTTCACAAAATTTGGAACGCCTTGATTTCATGTTTGTTTTGAAAAGAGTTTTGAATACGTGCCACTTGAAAAAGCAAATTTGTATATACATTGGTCAAAACATCACAATTTAAGCAATTAGCCTTCATCCACTGGCATTCAAACAACTATGTCACTTAAGCACTTAGCCTCATGGTATTACGCTTGATATGGCAACAATCACATGCATGCAATATGCTAAAGCAATAAATGCTCACCTAGTACTCCAAGGCAAGCCAAAAGAAATAAAACAATTTAGAAAAATGCATGCTCTAATATGCAAGTAACAAATGCAACACATGCAAAATGCAACTTCTAGGCTTGGCTACTAGCATGGCATGTGAATCAATTCAAGGCATGCCGTAAAGTACGTATTTGAATAAGAACTTTGAAATTGACATTGGTTAGTATGATGAGTCGAACCCCTATGCGTGCAAGACGTATGGATGCAAGTCATGGAAAATGTCCTAACTAATTACCAAATTAACTAACTATTACATTACCAAAGAAATGAATTAACTATACTAGCTAATTATTACAAATTAGAAATCTAATTAATTAATTACAACACGAAATTTAATTAACTAAGCTATTACAAGTTCAAAGGATGAATCTAGGTACAATTAACAGACCACGGGGAATGAAGAATCATTCATGCATGAATGCGAATTTCCACCTGAAAATGTCCTCTGTTTGGATGCCAGAATGGTTCTGTTTTGTAGTCAAAAAATTGAACTGTTTTCACCCCAGCTTTTGCTCTGTTCTGCCATGAAATGGCACTACTAGTCTAAAATAAAGTGGCCGGCCGGCCAAGAAAAGTGGTTAGCCGTATAGCGAGGTGGCTGGTCGGCCACTAGTTTTTTCCATTGCCCTGCTGCAACAGACATGAAACAGAGCACAAATAGAGTATTTTCAGTGGATGTTTGTCCACCTTGCCTCACCTTATCATTAAGCAGATCAAAGGAGGGTAGGCTCGATTCGCAAATCATTAATCGACGCAAACTCATTGTGTGATGATCTATGACTCGAGGGACAAAATCTCAATAAATGATAATGAAAGACCCATAAAACCTCTCCCTATCATGGAATTGATCAAGGGAATTGATAGACCTTGAATCTTAAACCATTATCATCACTAAAAAGTATGAAATTACTCAAGACTCAATGGGTTCAATTAACGTCCGATTGAACCCAAATTGATTTTATTATCTTGTATTATGTTAATCGAATTTTATTGCCTCTTTTAATTACCTTTCCATTCTTTAGTCATTTTAGTCCAAGAATGAGAACTAAGTCCACTAAATGGAGAGAAGTGTCAAACAAGAAGTTGTTTTTGGCATGAGAGAGATGTCATGCCTTGGTAATGAACCTCCGAAGATATTAAACCATTAAGCATGGAAGGGCTCTTTCTCAAGCTTAAACAACACTCATTTGAAACAACTCTCAAACAAATAAAAAGCCAAAAAAGGACGAAGACTGCAGAGGTGATTATGCAAGTGTGAACATAAGTATGGAAAGCATGAAATAAATGCTATCAATGCAAATAGGTTGGTGTCCAAGGCCTAACCACCAAACTTATGAGGACTACTACACTACAAGCATACTATACAAAGTATAAATGAAATAAACACACTAAGACAGTCCTAAAATGAGTGAAAACAGTGCTAGAATTATCAAGGAAAAGCTAGAAAAAATAAGCCAAAACAATGGAGAAATTAAGCTAGTAAATAAGCTTAAGGAGGGGTGGCTTACCCCTCCACTTTTGGGACTTCAAAAACCAATTTTTTAGCCTCGGAAAAACTTTGAAAAACAGTGGTAAAAAGTTGAAAAATAGATGGGAAACACAAGGGCAAAAGCTTGGAGAATAAGGTTCAAAGAAGGGTTGTCAACCCCTCTACCTTTGACAGCTTTAAGCCACAAGTTTTAGCCCATAAAAAAACAATGGAAAAATAGTCCAAAAATAGCAAGTAAAGATAGAGAAGAAGTAGTGCAAGGAAGCTAGAAGTTATACCTCTTGAAGAGGAGTAACACTTCGAGTCACAAACCAACAATTTATCACCCTCAAGTGTTGAAATTCAAGCTTAAGAACCTTAGCAAGGAGCCCTAAAAATTTGGTTTAAGGAGTATAGATAGGGGGTATATAGGTTCCAAGATAGAAAGAGAGAGATAGAGAGAGTTATTTTCAAGAATTTTGCACTTCACAAAATTTTCTAACCTAAAAACAAAAGGTATGGCTCTCTGTATATAGAACAACTGGTTGATATCTCGGAAGTATCTGTATTGAGCTAGCTAGTGTAGTGCATGCACATGGGGGGACAGTTGGCAACAAATATCTGTTCTACTGGAACAACTGGCTAGCCGACCACTAAGGGATGGTTGTGCACTTTTTTCTAGCCAGCTGGCCACTAGTTGGCCTGTAAGCCTCTGGGTGGTCAAGCTTGGAAAAATACTATTTTGGTCCAAAAGTGGTGCAAGGTTTGTAGGCTTCTAAGACTCAAAACTTAGGCTTCCTGTTGAGGAAATCGATCATTTGTACAACATAATTTTCATCATTGGGTGATCAATCTGCGGCGCCCAAGTCTTAAGGACGGTCAAAAATGGGTTGTCTACATTAGGTAGTTCTTAATTATCAATCTTCATTTCACAATATTTTGTAATTAGTCAATACACAAAAGGTGAAGAAATTTTCAAACTAACAAAATCATAAACTAACTAAAAATAAAAGGAAAACAGAAAACAAACCTAACTACACTTTCGCATAGAGAGGATAATAGAAAACAAACCTAACTACACTTCCGTGTAGAGAGGTGATCCTAACTACAGTTTCGCATAGAAAGGATAACATGAAACAAACCTAACTACACTTCCACGTAGTGAGGTGATCCTAACTACACTTCCGCGTAGAGAGTACAACAGGAAAGAAACCTAACTATGCTTTCGCGTAGAGAGGTTAACATGACAACCCAAACTACACTATTGTGTAAAGGGGTACAAGAACGAGCCAAGCTACACTTCCGCGTAGTGAGGAACAAAAACAACCAAGCTACACTTCCGCGTAGTGAGGAACAAGAACAACCAAGCTACACTTTTGCGTAGCAAGGAATAAAAGCAACCAAGCTACACTTCAGCGCACTAAGGTACAAAACAAACCAAGCTACACTTCCGCGTAGCGAGGTGAAGTGGAAAAGCCCAAATCGCACTCATGCGACAATGGTGGACACAAGGATCGAAAAACGGGATGTACATAATGCGATAAAATGCGATATAATTGATGCGAGTACAATGACAATGCATGCTCCATGCAACATAATATATAGCAGAAATAAGATGTAATGCATGTTCTATGCAAAATAATGGATACGTGAATCGAAATGACAGATAGAAAGCAGTATTTGAAGACACCTCGTAACGATCTCCGATTTACCACTCGGAGGTTCCTCAAAATGCTTAAAAAGGATACACCTTGCTCAAATTTGGTGCAACCGAAGCATAACCTTGGGATCTTCAGAACTTGAACCAACTTCAAATACCTTAATTCTCTGTGTCAAGACCAAAACAGGACCTCCCATACATAGTTTAGGCAAAAGAATAGTAGAAACCAGCTCGGGACCACAAAGGGGCCAGCCGGCCACAAAAAGGGGACTGCCGGCCACAAAGGTGGACGACTGGCCACTCGTGGCAACTTCGGGGGTATTTTAAGGTTTTTGGCTCGGGTGTCTTTAAAACAACACCTAAACTTCATTTTACACACCCACACGATCGCAAATCCTTTCCCTCTCTCTAGGTGTTTTCTCTCTCCAGATTTGCGCTTTATACATGTTTCTCTACGGCCCACGCAAATTTTATTCGTGAAACACTTTTAACCCTCTATGTTTTGAACCGATTGGAATTTGTCTTCGTTGATTTTTTTGGGGTTTTCATCACTTTGGGATTATTCTCGTCGGGGTTTTCTTGGGTTTCACACTTTTTCCCAGGTTTTGACTTTTTCTCCAATTTTCTCTCTCCTAGGGTTGACTTTTTTAGGTTTTCCTTCATTTTCTCTATTTTCTCCATTGTTCACCACATTTTCACCCACTTTCTACATGGAGGATGATATCCCACATGACAGCGCCCCTCCCAAGGTACCTGTACTTCCACCTATCGCAGAGGTTGAGAAGCCAGCGGTTGATGAGGCCGGCGGGGCGACAGAGGACATTGCTACTGACTTTGAGGTAGATGAGGTCTTTCCTCCAGGGCTCGAGCTGAAGTGGCTTCCACTAAGGTTAAGGCCATTCAACCCGGCCACTTACCACCCATGCACGCATGCGATGGTGCCTAGAGGCATGCTACGATTGTCGGACTTTGTTGGCAGCGTGCCTGAGGATGTTTTGTTAAGGGAGCGGGCCTTCCACCTTTCTCACGGCACTGCTGAGGTACAATTTCATGCACTTTACCTGTTTTACCATTTCATTATCGCCTTTCATTACTATCTTTCCATCTGACTCATTCTTTTCTTGTCACAGGGTGACTCTTACTTTTGGAGAGGATACGGGGCGATGATGGCCAGAGAGTGCTACCAGGATCTCCCTGCTTGGGACTGCGAGTTAGTCAATGAGGCGGGCTTTGGCCTATTCTACTCCAGGCTTTCATGACATTTGGCCAGTTGGAGAGGTGGTGGGACACCACCAACTCCTTCCATTTCTCCTCCATCGGGGAGATGACAATGACCCCTTACAATTTTTTGATGATTATAGGGCTGCGGGTAGGGGGTGATTTGATCCCTTTTGACATGGATATGGGCCGATGGGAGGCTGTATAGATTTATTAGCTTAGGGTACGCCCTCCATTGGATAGGCCAACCATGGTTAGATATATCTAGTTCTATGAGTACTTCCATGGGCACTAGCTAGAGATGTAGGAGGAAGTGGAGCAGTACACACGGGGTTTTTTGATATACCTCCTTGGTACCACCTTGTTTGTGAATAGATGGAATACCGTAGCGCTATACCTGCAGAGCACCCTCGTGACATTGCCTTGGGTCCGATTCTATGACTTGGGTGGCGCTGGCTTTGCCACCCTATATGGCTATATGAGCTCTGGTTCTTGCATGAAGGGAAACAAGGTTGGAAGCTACTAGAGAGCCTGAGAGGTACACACTGTACTATCTTTTAATTTCTGCTTGCTCATTATGCGTTCTGCCTTGTTTTTTCTGCCTTTATTTCTATTTATACCTATGTTTTCTGCTTTGCACTTTCTATTTTCATTACTGTTTATACTTATGCTTATGCAACTGATCTCTTCTTACAGTTATGGGCTTATGCCTATTTCCTTGCCCTAGCCCCAATGCTCGTAGACAAGGTAGCACCAGCTGTACCATACTCCTGACGGTACAACGGTAGATACTGCCATGTAGACACCCTATTTTTGACCGCCCTTAAGACTTGGGCACCTCAAATTGATCACTCGATGATGAAAGTTATGTTGTACAATCGCTCAATTTCTTTAGCAAGAAGAGCATCTAAATCCCAACCTTACACTCCATTTTGGACCCAAAACTATTTTAGACCAAAACTATTTTAGACCTTAAAACCCTCTATTTCAAAATATTTTTGAAAATGTTTCTACGATATTCTAAAGCTTGCATTTTGTTAAATGTTGCGCTTTTCCGTAAATCGAGTACGGAAAAAGTGGAAATAAATGGAAGATAGTTGAACTCTTTGAAAAAACTTTTAAACCTCTTATTTGTAGGTTTGGAGTTGAAGAAAATTAGAGGAGAGGAAAGAAAACTAGTTGGGGAAGAAGTTGGACATCAAACCGTTGAGAGAGAACTAAGCAGCCTTCACTAAAATAGGCATATCTCTTTACACACTTAGAATTTAGATGTGAGGCCACTACTATTGGAAAGTAGACTTCTGGGGCTTCAATTTAGACTCAAGAATGACCTAAAATCGAGTCCGGATGAAGGAGTTATGCCTATTTGAAGTCAGGCCTAAAAACAAATTTTTGTGGCCGGCCACTGATGTGGCTTTGGTTCTACCACCGATGGTGGCACACCCGATGGAAATATTCACCCGCCACTGGTGCAAATTTTGGCCATTTTGAGTGTTTTGCCGGCCGGCCATTGGTGTCAAAAAGCAGATTTTTTGCAGATATTTTCCTCCAGTTCTTTCCCTACTGCTCCAATTGTTTCTGAATAGATATTTTCGACCTAAGGCTCATTTTTCTATATATAAATGACCTATCTCTCATATTTCAAGGTTAGAAGAATTTTGGGAACAAAAATATCCTCTCTCTAAAATTATCTCTCTCTCTTGCAACTTTGTGCACATTAGCCTACATACACCACACTTTTGCCTACACCTCCTTAACCAAAGTGGTTCATCTTTGAGCTGAGGTTCCTTGAGGCCTTCTTGGAGCTCTAGAAGGTGGTTTTGGCTTGAATTGTTGCCTAAAGTTGGTCTTCCCTTCAAGAGGTATAATACTTACCTTTTTAACTTGCTTTGCATACTTGTTTTTCTTATCTTTTCCCACTGATTTTAGGCTATAAAAACTCAGTTTTTGTGGGCTGAAATTGGTGGTTGTAGGCTATTTAAAGGTAGGGGGTGGTTCATCCTTCTTTCTTCCTTGTTTGTAAGGCCTTTCCACCTTTGTTTCTCACTTTCAAACCATCTCTTTTTTGGGCTTTTGAACACTGAATATCAGAGTAATTTCAGTGGTGAAAATCATGTTTTGAAGTCAAAATTTGGAGGGGCTAGCCTCCCCTCCTTGTGTCTTGCTTACTAGCCTAGCTTGTGCTATGTTTTAGCATATTTTTCTAGCCTTTTGTAGCTTAATTCCAGCATGTTTTAGACTGTTTTGTCTCTATTTTGGACTGTTTAAGTCATTTGAGTCTTGTTTTGCATGTTTCTAGTGTAAGTGTCCTCACAAGCTTGGTGTTTTAGGCCTTTAGATACCACTTGCTTTAGTTGATTGCATGTTTTAGTGCTTTTCTCACTTAATTTCAGCAAGCATAATCTTTGCAACCTCCCTCATTTCTTGGCTCTTTGTTTGCTTTGAGGGTTGTTTCAACCTTAGGATTGTTTAAGCTTGAGATTGAGGTCCATGCTTAATGGCTTAATCCTCTTTTGGGGGTTTATTATCAACGGCATGACACCTCTCTCTTGCCTTAAACTACCCATTGTTTGACACTTCCTTCTCTTTTAGAGGACTTAACTCACCAATGGACTTAATTGGTTAAAGAATGGAAGGGTAATTAAAATGAGTAACTAAAAGTGGAAACTAAAATTGTGCAAAGATAAGAATTTGGTTGTGTTTTGGTGTGTTCAATCGGACGTTAATTGAACACAAGGAAAATTGGGGCATTTCATACTCAAAGTGATGAAATGTGCGAAGTTTCCTAGGTCTTCATTGCCCTTGATCATGTATGATAGGGTGATGTTTTTTGGTCTTGTTTGTGCATTTATTAAACTTGTACACCTTGGTTTTTTGGCCATCATGCAATGAAATTGCTTGATTGATGGTTTTGGAACCAAGTGTATCACTCATTTGAGCTTGTTTTGATGATAAGGAGGGATGTAAAGTACAAACAACCTATGAGAATACCCTCTCTTTGCTCTGTTTGCTCTCTGTTGCAGCAAGAAATGGTGCATCATTAGTTGGCCACTGTGGCTGGCCAGCAACTGTTCCTGGCCGGCAGGCCATCAGTGTTGGACGGCAACCCCCATTGGTGGCTGGCCGGCCACCAATGAATTTTGAGTAGAATGCTTGTGAAGCATAGAAAAGTTGGTCTAGAAGAGAAAAGAATAGTTCAAGGGTTATGCAACAGAGGCTTTCGGGAGCAAACAGTGGGCGTTCTTCGGGTGGAAATCGAGCATGCATGGGCCTCCTTCACTTCTTGGACTAGTTAATTAGTTTAAATTAGTCATTTGTCATTTAGTTAACTAGCTTAGTTAGTGACTTTGTAATTAATTGATTAACGTAGTTAGCTAATTGGTTTTGCATTGTACTTGTTTAATTAGCTTAAAGTAGTTAATTAAATTAATTTGTCATTGTGGTAATATTTAATTAGTTTAGATAGCTAGCTTATTTATTCAAGTTTTGCAATAATTAGGTAAGTAGTTTAGTTTAGCTAGTTTATTCATTCGGACCTTCCTGCGTGAGGGCATCAATGTTGTAATAATGTGTATGTCATCCAACCCTACGTCTTTCTCCCTTTTATTTACTAGCTTTCAATGGTTAGTTCAGGGACATTATGTTTCAATTAGCATATCACATGTTTGCATCCATTCATTTGTATTGCATGCACCGAGGCTTGGTGCATCATTCTAACTGCATTGTTATTTAAATACTTCGTTGAATACATGCTTAGACTGCATGTCTTGAATTGGGTCGTAAGCTATATTAGTAGCTGAGCCTAGTAATTGCATATTGTATGTGTTACATTAGACATTTGGCATAGTTAGGAATCATGCATTTTTCTAACTCTTTTGTTTTATCTTAGCTTAGAGTACTAGGTGAGTTTTTAGTGCTTTAGCATACTTGCATGAGTGTGAGTGATTACCATGACTAACATGCTTGCCATGAGGCTAAGTGCTTACTTGTTAAACTGTTTGAGTGCCTGTGGGTGAAGGCTTGTTGCTTGAATTGGAATGATTCAATAAATGTATGTTTAAGCCCACTTTGTCAAGTGGCAAATTCACCAACTTTAAGCCCATTTTGTTTAGTGGCAAAATCAAACCCGTTTTGCAAAACAAACATGAAATTGAATTGTTCCAATTCGGGTAAACTAGTCTATACCTTGTGTGTGTACACATCACATAGTAATGCTAGCTTAATAAACCGGAACAAGAGCATATAATGTTGATAAAAATCATATTATGATTAGTAGAGGCCGATCTTTGATCGGGCGAGTGGGGGTGCTCAAATGTATTCATGACCTTCCCCCTTCGTACCTAAGTTCCCGAACCAAGGCAATCTTGGTGATGATGGACACATGGCCTTTGGCACGAGTCACGGGTTTCTTAAATTTTCCCAAAATAAAATATTTAGGTGGCGACTCTGTATCTGGCAAGGCAGTCCAATTTTGGCATTTTTGATTCAAAATCAATTTTCCAAAATGATTTGCCGGATTTGGACTCTTTGGTGTTTATCTATTTCACATTGCACATATGAGATTAGATTCAGAACCGTGGGAGTCCGAACTGTAGGGCTTATATTCGAACCTTTGAAAGGGGGCGCAAAAAAAGTTGAGCTATACGCCGCAGGCGCCGTGATGACATGACTTTCTCCTACTACCACCGATATTTTGACACAGTGGTGGCTCGTGAGGTAATCCGAAACCTATATTCACTTTTGCTTTGTTTCCATTGCTACTCTGATTGATACTCTGACAACTAATAGTAACTAACAACTGTGGATTCCCCATTTGCAGATCACATGGTAGTCTTGGGCGATGATGCCGGCTGGGGTACGGGACCAGTATGCCGGATCTTGGGCTACCTCTCGGTATCAGATCTTGCTAGAGGGTCCATTTTGCCGGGCCTAGTTTTTGGGTTAGTGGTTCGTATGCCAGACATTGGGAATACTTGTTCCAGTCGTTCTAATTCCTCCTCGGGCATCCATAAGGACAGTTGATAACCTCTCAACTGAGGCTATCGTTCAGCATATGGCAGGGATGGATGCCGATTTCCTCAGAGGGGACGAAGATTATGCGACCTTCATCTGGACTCATCTCATGCTGTGCCTGACTGGGGTTCGCGCGGACGATGTTGTAGGTGCCCCCTTGGTTAGAGAGGCTGCTCATGAGGCTGAGGCTGATATTGGAAGGGCCCCTTCTACTGTTCATGTAGTCAGTTGGTCGGCGATTCCTACCGTGATTTCTTGCTGGCGGTCGAGTGGGATAGCCTATCAGCTCCCGATAGAGTCGCTGGAGGTGGAGCATGGGTATGTCAAGGCTCCGGACGCACTGCAGGTATGGCTATGCTTTATAGCTTACATCTCACTTGCATCTCGCATTTCCCATTTTTGGATACTGATTGTTCAACTTCACTTGCAGGCGCCTACGGAGTACACGGACGATCTCCTCTAGCTGATTGCCTCTCTAGTTCACATGGTGTAGATGAGAGAGACATTGATTGCTCTTCACAGTATTCAGGTAGCTTCCCTTCTTCTCATGCATTTCATTGCTTACCCATACTATTCTGCACCGTACTGCACTAACATGCCATACTCATACTGATATACAATACTCATACTGTTACTCACACCGTATATTGATATGCATTATGATATTATACTGATACATTGCACTTATGCTGAATCTACCTTCTACATCATACTCATACTGCATACTATATTTTCGAGATGACGCTAAGACTAGCGGCACTGAGGAGGCTGCGAGTAGACACTCTGAGTTTAAGAGCGAGGACCATGATACTGGCTTGGGGTCAGGGAGCGAGGAGGATGCTGAGACCGACTCTAAGTTAGGGAGTAGAGATGACGATGCCAGCTCTGGCTCGGAGTCCCATTCTTCTGATGATAACGGCATCGGCGGAGATAGTGCCCCCGAGTCCCCTCCAAGGAAGAGGACAAAGAGGGCCTCTCAGGCTTGATGCGACTGGCGCAGATTTTTGTACTCGTTTACTTATTTTCTTTTGTTTTGGTAGCTTAGCACTTGTATAGCTTCAGATAGGTCCTTACTTTTGTTTTTGAAAAAACTTGAATTTCTTCTTTTGTAAAAACTATGATCGAGGTAAAACCCTGCAGTTTTATAAAAAGAGCTTTGTTTTACATCATGAGCATGGCACCATACTTACGAGACAAAAAAAAAGAACTGAATTTGAAACTTCAAATGCTTGTATTGAAATGATGTTCTTAACCGGATATTGAGCCGACAAATGACCAAAATACAAAATACAACTCGATAAATGGAAAATAAAGTAAAAACAACCTAAACACAACTATTTACACTTGCTAAAAACAAAAGACTCAAAACAAGACCTCAAAGTACAAAGACCGGAACAACACCATATTGCCTAACTGCCAAGCCAACAAAAGTGGTCGGTCGGCCACTAAAAGGGATGGCCGGCCAGGTTTTGTGGCTGTACAGCTGACATCCACTCACATAACCTTATCCTCGATAAAAGGTCTTTCTTTGCTACTGCTTTAACAAAATCTCATTTTTGCTGTTGTTTCTTAAATGGAGATATTTCTTGCCGAGACACTCAAAGATTGGATAGCCACTTTGGACGGCACGAAAAAGGTAAATTTCTGGGGTTTCGGTATAAATGTGCTTTTTCCGTTGAGCCATACTTCACTTTTTTCCATTCCTCCATGCTGTAGTGTGATGTTGGAACCCGGTTACACATGTATTTCACTTCGAAGCACAAGAAATATGTCCGACTCTTGAAGAGTTTCAAGCATTGATGGAATCCTGGCGCGATGAGGAGATCATGCCTCAGCCCCGTTTCGGCCATGCATGGGCTTTGGAACGGATGAGTGGGCTTACTTTGCACGAAGCTTGATCTTTGGCTCATGATAGGGAGCTAGATATACCCGGCTTGATTCATCGATTTTCTGACATCGACGATAGATGTGACCTCCTCTGGCGAGGTTATCGGCAACATGCCCTCTGTTTATGTATGCTTGCGCACTTTCTTCTTGCCCCTAGTTGTGGCAAAGCCAGCATTAGGTTGATCGAGGTGGCTCAATGTCTGAAAGAGGGTAAGAGCTGCATTGGTTTGGCACTGGCCGAGACCCTAATGGGTTTAGATGCTTTCCATCGGCGAGAGAATACTCGGTTCGCAGGGAGCCCATTGTTTCTTCAGGTATGGTTTTCTACCCCTTTCTTTATTTATGATTCCTCACATCACTCGGCACTTACTCTTTATTTTCCTCTCAAAGCCCTTTCCTTACTTTTCTCTTAATGTACATCTCTCTATTCTTTAATCTCTCTTATTTTTTCATCCATTCCTAGGTGTGGTTGATGGATAATCTGAAAGTGGTGGACCCTTGCCCCGAGTATTCAGCTCGAGCCTACTTCTTCCACCAACAGATAGTGGACTTTCATTCAGAGGGATGGTGGTGCGACTGGATGTGCAGTACATCTGCAGCTGACATTGTTTGGCGTTGCCCTTGGCTTAACTTGATCGAGATGAGCTACAACATGTCCCAACAGCCAGGTATATAGTTGACTGGCCTCACGCACTAGGTGTTTTAATTTTCGTTCTAGTTCAAATGCCAGTTCGGACATGATCAGACCGTTTCGGAGAAGGGGGTGGAAACCCGGCTCCCATCCTAGTTCGTGCTTTGCACTTGGTCCAATACCTCACTGCTTGGAGGACAAGAGAGCTTCTGGCCCTTGCCTCTAGTTTCCGCTACACCCTTTCTGGTGAGTGTTTGGCTTGGCTTGAGGATGAGGCACAAGTCGGGCCAACTTTGGCTGCAGAGACTTCCGTAAGCACGAGCAGAGGACACAGGACCACCTGACTTATCTATGCCCCTTGTTTATTTCTTTGATTTTTCTTTTTAAGTTTTTATGATGTAAAAGTAACTTTGATTTAATCAAAGAGTTGGAGAACATACTTGCGTTGAAATCAATGGAATTAAAGTTGTGAGCACTAAAAATTTTCCTTTTGGTCCCAAAATGGTCTAAGTTGTAAAAAGGTAAAATTTTGACAAAAATAAACTTTTATTAAAACTTTTCAAAATAATTTTCAGAAACAGTCACTACCTGACACACATGGAATCAGTCCTTAAGATGTACAACCCTAAATCAGAAGATCATAACTACCCACAATTGCATTCATCATCACTGCTCTTCATTCCAACTAGCCCCTTCTGCTAAAAATGAAGATAACACAACCAAACATAAATGATAGACAAGGATGGCCCGATTAGACAAATGGATAGGACAGTTGAGTTGGAGATGAAGTTGCCTTCTGGGTTTTCGACTTTGCGAGCTCTGTTTTTCTTTATTTCTAATTTTTTCCATGCTCTAACTTTTGCCAAGGTCACCCTTTCGGGTTTTCAACCTAGCGAGCCTCTCAGGGATAGTATTTCTTCAATTTGTCCATATTGATCGGCTGTGAGAACTCCAAGCCATCTAGGTCCATGAGGATAATCGCCTTCCTGACCAGATAGATTTGATGATGTAAGGACCAGTCCAATTGGGTTGGAACTTGCCTCTAGGGTCATGGATAGGAGCTCGGTTGTCCTTGAGCACCATATCTCATTCCTTGAGATTCCTGGACTTAACCTTCTTGTTAAAGTCCCTAGCAATTCTGCACTGGTAGCCCTGGATGTGATACAATGCCTTCAACCTTCTCTCATCAAACAATATCAATTCTTCGAATCTGCTCTGCTGCCAATTTGCCATCGCTATTTGACACTCGGCCATAATTTTCAGCGACGGTACTTCGATTTCAATTGGTAGAACAACTTCCATTCCATACACTAGAGAATAGGGGGTCATCCCCATGGATGTCCAGATTGACGTTTTGTAGCCCCAGAGTGCAAACGATAGTTTATCTGGCCAGTCTTTGTAAGTTTCCGCCATCTTCCGCATGATCTTCTTGACATTCTTATTAGTGGCCTCAATAGCTCTGTTGGTCTGTGGTCTATATGTTGATGACTTGTGAAAAGCCACATTATATTTCTCAAGCAAATCCACCACCTCTTTCTTGAAGTGTGAGCCGTTATCTGATATGACCTCGTTCGGAACCCCGTATCGGCAAATGATGTTGTTTCTGATAAACTTGGCTACATGCGACGCTTTCAACATAGCATAAGAATGAGCTTCCACCCATTTCGTAAAATAATTAATCGCCACCAAGATGAACTCATGTCCATTTGAACCCTTTGGCGAGACTGCACTGATAATGTCGATTCCCTAGATTGAGAAAGGCCATTGCAAAGTCATGTTGTAGAGCTTTGACAACAGCATATTCATGCGGTTGGCATGGATTTGACATTTGTGGCCTCGCTGTACAAAACCAATACAATTCTCCTCCATAGTTGACCAATAATAGCCTTGTTTGAGGATCTTCCAGGCTAGTATCACACCATTCATGTGTGCTCCACACTTCCCTCCATGGATGGCCTCCATAAGACATTTCGATTGCTCTTCCTCAACACAGAGCTTGTGCATTCCCAGATGACCTTTTTTATAGAGCTTGTTTCCGCAGATGATGAATTGGATGGCTAGATGCCATATTCCCTATTTATCCTTAGCATTTGCCCCTGGTGGATACGTATCATTTTCCAGAAAATTTCAAATGTCGTAATACCAGGGGTTCTTGACTTGAATCTCATCTATTATGGTGATGATTTCATAGGTAGGCATGTACTTCTGTTCAATAATGATTGGACACATCTTCACTCCCAACAGGATGTCTACCATGGAAGATAGAGTGGCCAATGCATTAGCAAACCGGTTGTTTTCTCTCAACAGATGTGAACGTTAGTTTTTCAAACCTCGAAATTAGAATATCCAGGGTTTTGATGGTAAACCTTCATTTTCTCCTCTTTGACTTTCCAGTCTCCGTTAGCTTGAGAAATAACCAAGTTCGAGTTTCTGATGACATCCAATCTTATTGCCCCTAGTTCTAGGGCAACTTCCAAACCAACAATACATGCCTTATATTCTGCTTTGTTGTTGGACACTTTGAACTGGAGTTTGAAAGCTAGGGGTATATGGGAATCATCGGGCACTATTAGCAACACACCTATCCCATAACCGTAATGATTGGATGCTCCGTCAAAGTACATTGTCCATGTTTCCTCTTCTACTTGCAGAATGTCTTTATTTGGGAACATGTACTCCACTACCTTATCTCCTTTTATCGGGTGGTCCGCCAAGAATTCCGCTACAGCTTTCTCTTTATCTGATTTACGTGTGACATACTTGAGATCAAATTCAGAGAGAAGAAGCAACCAACGAGCTAGTTTACCCGTAAGTGTTGGTTTCTCAAAGAGATATTTGATGGGATCTAATCTCGAAACCAAAATTACAGAGTGAGCTAACAAGCAGTGCCTCAACTTCCTGGTAGCCCATGCCAAGGCTAAGCAAGCTTTCTCCAGGGGAGTGTAGAGGGTCCTATAGTCTAGCATCTTCTTGCTGAAATAGTAGATGGCCTTTTCCATCTTAGCATTAGATTCTTGAGCTAACATGCACCCCATGGTCGAATCTGTTATCGAGAAATACAGAATTAAAGGCTTCCCCAGCTCTGGCGGTGACAACACAAGTGGATTTCAAAGGTATTGCTTGACCTGCTCGAAGGCAAACTGACATCTATCATCTCATTGGAACTTCTTGCCCTTTTTTAGGAGACCAAACAGTGGTTGACAAGTCAAGGTCAATTTTGAAATAAACCGTCTTATGAATTGCACTTTGCCCATAAAACCGTGCACATCCTTTTCAATCATTGGTGGTGGCATTTCTAAGACGGCCTTGATTTTGGAAGGATCTACTTTAATTCCCCTTTGTGTGATCAGAAATCCCAGCATTTTTCCTGCCGTCATGCCAAAGGTGCATTTCTATGGGTTTAACCTCAATCTATATTCCCTGATCCGTTGAAAGAATTTTTATAGTACGGTGTAGTGGCCTTCTCACTTTTTGGACTTGACAATCATGTCGTCCACGTACACCTCGACCTCTTTGTGGATCATGTCGTGCAGAATGGTGGTTGCGACCCTCTAATATGTAGCCCCAACATTTTTCAACCCAAAAGACATGACTCGGTAGCAGTAAGTACCCCATGGTGTGGTGAACGGAGTGTTTTCTTTATCCTCTGGTGCCATCAGAATCTGATTGTATGCAAAAAAACCCATCCATAAATGAGAGTAAGGCATGGCCAGCAGTGAAGTCTACCAACTCATCGATGTATGGCAACATGAAGTCGTCTTTCGAGCTAGCTCTATTCAGATCCCAGAAGTCGACACAAACCTTGATTCTGCCATCATTCTTTGAAACTGGGATGATGTAGACACCCCATTTTTGACCGCCCTTAAAACTTGGGTGCCACTGATTGATCACTCGATAATGAAAGTTGTGTTGTGCAAAAGTTCTATTCTTTTGGCAAGAAGAGCTCCAAATCCCAACCTTACACACCATTTTGGACTAAAACTATTTTGACCTAAAAACCCTCTCTTTCAAAATATTTTTTCCAAAAGTTTCTACGATTTTTAGAGGCTCGCATTTTGTTAAAAATTGCAATTTTCGGTAAACCGAGCAAGGACAAAGTGGAAATAAATGGAAAAGAGGTGAACTCTTTGACAAAATCTTTAAAACATCTTATTTAGAGGTTTGGATTTGAAGAAAATAAGAGTGGAGGGAAGAAACCTAGTTAAGGAGAAGTTAGGCATGAATCTAGTTAGGACCAAAGCTGAGTAGTCTTCACTAAAATAAGCCTATCTTTTTGAACAATTGGAATTTTTATGTGAGGCTGCCACCATTGAAAAGAAGACTTCAAGGGCTTCAATTCAGACTCAAGAATGACCTGAAAAGGAGTCCGGCTGAAGGAGATATACCCATTTGAAGTTGGATCTGGAGAGCAGATTTTTCTAACCGGCCACTGGTGGAGTTTACTGGCCATGGATGGGATTTGATGGCCATGTGTCGGCCATGCATGGCTTTTGTCGGCCATGTATCATCCACGGGTGACTTTTGTTGGCCATTGGTGCCAAAAGGCAGTTTTTGTGCAGATATTTTCCCTCTAGCTGTTTTCACATTGCTCCAGCTATCCTATATTGATATTTTCAACCTGAGCTCACATATTTCTATATATAGAGGACCTTCTCTATTGTTTTCAAGGTTGGAAAAATTTTGGGAGTCTCTCTCTACAATTCTCTCTCTCTAGATTTCTCTTTCTCTCTTGAACTTTTGTGCATACAAGTGTAGATACACTTCAAGTTTGCCTATCAACCCTTAACCAAAGTTGCTTACCTTTGGGCTGAGGTTACTTGGGACCCTCTTTGAGCTTTAGAAGGTGGTTGTGGCTTGCTTTGTTTCCTAATTGGTGTCTTTGCTTCAAGAGGTATAACTCTTGCATAGTTAGCTTGTTTTACTTACTTGCTTCACCATCTTTTCCTATTGTTTTTAGACTGTTTTTGGCCTGGCTTTGAACTATAAAAAGCTTTATTTTTATGATCTAGAAATGGTAGTTTGAGGCCATTTTCAGTTAGGGGGTGGTTCACCCTTCTTGCTCTTTTGCTTGTAAAGTTTTTGTGCCCTTGTTCACCACTTTCAAACCAACTTTTTTTGGGCCTTTTAACCACTGATTTTTAGATGCTAAAAATATTGTTTTGAAGACCAAAAAATAGAGGGGTTAGCCACCCCTCTTTATGCTCATTTACTAGCTCAAAAGCTTTATGTTTTAGCTTATTGTTCTAGCCACTTTTGCTTTCATTCCAGCATGTTTTCCAACCAATTTTGGGCTATAAAAACTCTATGTTTTTGGGCTAAAGCTTGGGTCCTAAGGCCATTAAAGGTTAAGGGGTTGATAGCCCTTCTTTGTACCTTGTTTTGGAGGCCTTTGCCTTTGTGTTTCCCACCCTTACATCATCTTTTTCAGAGCTTTTAAACACTATTTTTCAGAGTTATTTCAGTGGAAAAAAAAAAAAATCATATTTTGAAGTCCAAATTTGGAGGGGTTAGCCTTCCCTCCTTATGTCTTGTTTGCATGCTTAGTTAGCTTCATATGTTAGCATATTGTTCTAGCTTAACTTAGCTTAATTCTAGCATGTTTTTGCTTCTGAAATAGCCTGCTTTAGCTCTTTTTTGGGCTGTTTGGGTTAGTTGAGTCTTATTTTGCATGGTTATAGTGCAATAGTCTTCACAAGCTTGGTGTTTTTGGCTCTAGACACCTTCTTGTTTGAGTTGATAGCATTTGTTTATGCTTTTATCACTCATTTTCAGTACTTAACCACCTCTGCAACCTCCCTCCTTTCTTGGTTTTATTTTTTCTTTGAAATTGGTTCAAACCATTTGCTTGTTTAAAGCATGAAATTGAGGTGTTTGTGCTTAATGGTTTAATCCCTTTTGGGGTTCATTACCAACGGCATGAGGTCTCTTTCATGCCTAAAAAAACCTTGTGGTTTGAGCCTTTTTTCCCTTAGAGGACACTCACCAAAGGACTAATGGACTAAAGGATGGTTAGTAACTAAAATGTGTAAATAAAATTGGCAAGTAAAAGTGTGCAAGATAAGCATTCTTTGTGTTACATTGCATGTGTTCAAATCGGACGTTAATTTGAACACAAGGAAAATTGGGCATTTCATACTCAAAGTGATGAAATGTGTCATTTTCCTAGGCCACCATTGCCCTTGATCATGCATGATATGGTGGTGGTCATTTTGGTCTTGTTTGTGCATTTATTGAACTTGTACAACTTGGTTCCTTAGCCATCATGCATGGAAATTGCTTGATTGATGATTTAAGGGCCAAGAGTTTCTCTCCTTTGAGCTTGTGTGATGATAAGGAGGGTAAACAGTACAAACAACTTGTGAGAATACACTGTTTTTCTCTGTTTTGCTCTCTGTTGCAGCAAGGAAGTTCAGCTCATCAGTGGCCAACAGCCACCACAAACGGCCGACCGGCCACCATTGGTAGCCGACCGGCACCTTGTCCCTCTTGTCGGCCATCAGTGAAATTGGCACAGTATGTTCCTGAGGTGGAGCAGAGGTGTTCTGGAAGTGGACAGTTTCTTTGGTGTCCAAATGTGCAAACAGAGACATGCAGCAGCAAAACGGTGGCTTTTCGGGTGAAGGATCAAGCATGCATGCATTCCTCACTTCCCGGGATTAGATAGTTAGTTTAATTAGCATTAATTAATTAGTTGTAGCTAATTAAGTGTTGTAAATAATTAGTTAGTTTAACTAGTTATTTAATTTCTGCTTGTAATAATTAGTTAACTAGAATTAGTTAATTAGTTTCATGTTTTATAATAGTTAGCTTAATTAGTGTAGCTAGTTAGCTCTTATCCATTCAGATCCTCCTTCGCGAGGGCATAATGTTGTAATAAGTGTGTGTGCGTGTGTGTATGTCTTCTAACCCCATGTCTTTCTCCCTTTTATTTAATCGCTTTTGATGGTTAGATTAGGGACATGTTTCAATTAGCATATCGCACGCTTGCATCCATTCATTTGTCTTGCATGCACCGAGGCTCAACGCATCATTCAAACTGCATTGTCATTTCGATAATTCTTTGAATACATGTTTAATCGCATGTTGTTCAAATCAATCCATATGCCATATTAATAGCCGAGCCTATTAAATGCATATTGCATGTGTTGCATTAGGCATCTTGTATAGTTAGGATCATGCATCTTTCTAACTAGTTTCTGTTTTGGCTTGGAGTACTCGGTAAGTTTTTTTGCGTTAGCATACTGGCATGAGTGTGATTGCCATATTGCCATGACTAGCATGCTTGCTATGAGGCTATGTGCTTAAATGCTAAACTGCCTGAATGCCTGTGGATGAAGGCTTGTTGTTTGAATTAGAACAATTCAACAAATGTGCGTTTTAAGCCCACTTTGTTGAGTAGCAAATTAGTTTTAAACCCACTATGTTTGGTGGCAAATCTGCATCTTTAAGCCCACTTGAGGTGGCAAATTCAAACCATTTTTCGCAAACAAACATGAGTTGAATTGTTCCAAATTGAGCAAACTAGTCTATACTTGATTGTGCGCATCACGTAGTAATGCTAGTCTAATAACCAGAATAAGAACACATAATGTTTATAAAAACTCATATCATGATTAGTAGAGGCCGATCTTTGATCGGACGAGCGAGGGTGCTCAATTCATGACCTTCCGCTCTCGTACCTAAGTTCCCGAGCTTAGGCAACTTTGGTGATGACGGACACATGGCCTTTGGCACGAGTTAGGGTTTCCTAAATTTTTCCAAAATAAAAATATTTAGGTGGCGACTCTGTATCTGGCAAAGCAGTCCAATTTTGGCATTATTTGACTTAAAATTGATTTTCCAAAAAGATTTGCTGGATTTGGACTCTTTGGTGTTTATCAGTTTCACATTGCACTTGTGAGACTAGATTCAGAACCGTGGAAGTCTGAACTGTGAGGCCTTTCTTTCCAACCTTTTCGAAAGGGGGCGCGGAAAAAGACGAGTCCACAGACGATATCGGCCAACAAAGTCGGATACTCGGATACCATAAAGAATTCTGCATCAATCTGCTTGGTGACCTCTTCTTTGTTTTTCTGCGACCAATATGGACGAACTCTGCACAGTTTCTGTTTGACTGGTTGGGCCTCAGGGTCAAGAGGGATCCAGTGCTGTACAATCTCAGGGTCGATTCTAGGTATGTCTTCATAGGACCACGTGAAAACATCTTTGAAATCTTTTAGTAAAGCGATTAAACGCTCGCATTCCTCCAAAAAAAACGTGGAACCGATCTGGACCAACCGTGGATCCTTCTCAGTACCCACATTAATGGCAATGATTTCATTAATACAGGGCTTAGCACGCCTCTCCTCTTCTCGATTAATCAATTTTTTCAAAGCCAGAGGAATTTCTTCTTCTTCGTTTTCATTAAAATTCTAAAAGACTTGGTTAATGCAATATATCAGCGACACAGAGAAGTACACAGAATCGATAGTGTTCTCATTCATAAGTTCTGGCTCTTCGGTTACAACAAACTCAAAAGAGAAAGAAAAAGAGGACCTCGATAGGACCTTGGCATATGGGTTACCACCCCCGGGAATGCCAGACTCAGACTCTTTAGACTGACTCGAATCTGATTCCGACTCCACAGACTCAGTGGAATCAGATTCCGATTCATCACCCAATTTAGAACTGGAAAGAAAGCCTTTCTCTAGCTGCCAAGTAAGACATGGTGCCCTCGATGCATCTAGAATGCCACTAGGTGGGTCCACACCTGGTTCATTCCCGATCATGGAGACAGTAAAGTTATCCCCCAAGTTCTCTGTGTTGGTCGCGGGATCTATCAGGAGATCGGCCAGTGCTGTCCCTACTTCAGCCTCGCTGTTGTTTAAGTCATCTTCTTTGCTTCGACTACCGTTGATGCTTGGTTAAGCCCTTTCTTCATCACTGTCTTGCAATTGATGGGCAAAGAAGATCTCGAATCCGGGGACATGTTTCTTCAAGGAATCTACCCAAGGCTCTGAAAACCCACAAAAGGGAAAATCCTCTCATTCTTTAACAAAACGCCCATTCAATGTCCCCTGGATTGGCCTGTGGACAAGCGCATAGTGCTTTCCAGCTCTTTTGGCCTTGGCTCTGTCCCTCATTTTTCCCCCCTTTCTTATCCTATCCTCTTTGGTGGGCACGTAGCCCAATCCAAAGACATATGGGTTATGTGGCACCCCTGCTAGTGCTGAAACACCTTTCCGCCCGCTTCTTCCGAGCCCTATTCCTGGAATATGTCGCAAGTAGATGGACTGGGCACTGACGTACATGCCTTCATCTGTAGCTAATATTGTCTGCACTACTCGGGCTTCCGCTAGAGTGAATCCCGAGAGAAATACATCCTCATCGCCACGATTAATTTCTAGCAATGGTATAGTCACCTTTGGCGGTGGATGTACAGATGAGTTCCCAAAAATAATTGCTACTCCCTCATAAGGATACTTTAGCATTTGATGGAGGGTGGAGGACACAGCCTTCACGTGATGTAACCAAGGCCTCCCTAATAACAGGTTAAAGATAGCTGGCATATCCAGTACGTACAACTCGATCTCTTGCTTGGATGGGCTTACCTGGACTCGCATTTTCACTATCCCCATGACTTTTCTACTTGTGTTGTCATATGCCCGTATCACCTAGGCCGTGGAGGCAAAGTCTGCTAGTTTGAGGCATATCGCGTAGGCAGTGCCTAAAGGACAGACATTAATGGCAGACCCGATGTCTTCTAACGCCACTGGTACCCACTTCTCTTTGCACTCCACGGATATATATAATGGCTTGTTGTGATTGGACCTTTCCGGCAACAGCTCTTTGTTAGAGAAAGTGATCATTGGCTTGGCACCACTTAGAAAGACTAGGCCCATAAGTTGCTCAGGCGTTGTAGACACTCCATTTTTGACCGACCTTAAGACTCAGACGTCATTGTTTGAGCGCTCGGTGATTGTGCATGTTTGTGCTCGTTTCTAGTTTCCGGAGTTTTCGGCTGAGTGCCTTGCCTTCGGGTCTCTGAACTCTTTGCGTTTTGGCTCGGTTTGTGGACCAAGCCTTATTTTCCCTTGCCTGGAGGGAGAGAGAGGTCCGTAGACCACTTTTCCTTCTTGGAGACTAGTTTCCGATTTCTGGAGTCTTTGGCCGCACGCCTTATCTTGGGACTGCTTAACGTTCTCCTCTTGGCTTGGTTTTTGAACCATACCTTGTTGCCTTTGCCTAGAGGGACACTGAGGTTTGGGAGACCACTTTTTGTGGTCGTAGACCACTTTCCCCTCATAGACCACTTTTGGCGCCCGTAGACTAGTTTTCAAGGCTTCCGGCTGCGCACCTCGACCCCCGGACACTTGTCTTGCATCCCTTTTGGTTTTTTTTTTTTTTTTTGGCACAAACCTTGTTTTCCTTGCTTGGAATGTGGAATGAGGGTAGGAAACCAGTTTCCCTCCCTAAAAACCACTTTTCTTCCCCCCAGCCAGTTTTTTGGTTGGCCAACTGGTCTTGGTGGTCTTTGGACCACCAAAAGTGGTCTCCCATCATGCCACAACCTTGCTTTCTTGGTAGAGACCACCTCTCCTCCCCCTGCCGACCACTTTATCTCCTTGGAAACCACTTCCACTAGTCGGCCGACCAGTGTAAGTAGCTGGCCGACCACTTCAAGTGGTCGGCTGCTTTCTTGTTTTTTCTGCACAGTTTGTGGATGCCAGCTGTGCCAGCTGGAGTGCACAGATTGTATCCTCCATATATGGAGGGATTTAACCAAGCTTCTAGCTTCTCCAAGAAGCTAAAAGCTTGGAGTCCTATAAGAGAGAGGCTCTCTCTCCCTTCTCCAGGTTCAGAAAAACTCCATTAGAGTGATACATGTATCTCCATCTCTATATTCCTCTCCCTCTCTATATTTGTGCCTTAAAGTGAGTTGTTCCTTCACTTTTGCACTACAACTCTTAGCCATACACCACCATCTCTGAGCTGAGACTCTTGGAGTAGTATTTGGGTCATAAAAGTTGGTTTTGAGCTGAGGAGAGTGTTGTTGTTGCAGTGCTACAAGGGTAACGCCTTTTTCCCTTTTTAAGCTTTGTTTTGGTTACTCTCTTAGCCTTATTTGCATGCTTATTTTGGCTTGACTTTCAACTGAAAAAAGCTTCATTTTTTAGTGTTTGAAATGATTGTTTAAGGCTTTGTTTGAATTGGGGGTGGTCTACCCCCCTTTAGTGCCTTATTTTGCCTTGTTTTGAGCTATCTTTTAAAGCCGTTGGGACCACCTCTTTTGGACCATCTCACCACTGAAACTCAGAGGAATTTCAGTGGTGGAAAGGGTGTTTTGAGGTCCCAAATAAGAGAGAGTCATCCCCTCTCCTTGTGTCTTAGTTGCTAGCTTTGTATGCCTCATGTTTGAGCATGTGTATCTAGCATATGTTGGCCCCATCTCAGCATATTTTTGGCCTTATTTCAGTATGGCATACCTCTGTTTTGGCTTGGTTTGGTCACCCTTTGCATGCTATTTACACTTGTAGTGTGATCCTCACAAACTAGCCTTGTATGCCTTATGTTTTAGCATGTCTTGCTAGCCCAGTTTTGCCACATCTCAGCATGTTTTTGGGGTTTTTTTTCCATTCCTTAGCTCTATTTTGGTTTGGTTTGATAGCCTTTTGCATGCTCCTTGCATTTGTAGTGCATTTCCATTCACTAGCTTAACTTGCATCTTGCTTTTGACCATCATTCTAGCATGTTTTGGGCTCAACTCCAACAAACTTTTGGCTATGTTTTAGCATGCTTAAGCTCTGATTTATGTTGTTTTGGACATGCATGCCTTGCTTTGTATAGCCATAATGCATTCTTGCTTACCAGCTTTGTGTATTGAGTCAACTAACATGCATTGCTTGGGCTATTCACATGATTTGGCATCATTTGATATGTGATTTCAGTGCATGTAGTATGGTCATACACTCGCATGTGTCACTCTTTCAATGCATTGGTGAGGTTGTGCTTTATGCCTTAAAAAATGAGCCATTGTGTATGCCATCTTGCCTAAGCTTGTGAGCTATCATTTCAATGTGTTTTTGGTGTTACTCTGCCATGATATAACTTTGGTTTTTGTTGGTTAAGTCATCTCATGCTTGGCTTTGGTAGGTGTAGTGTAATCCTCCTTGTTGGCCTTGCATGCTTGTTGTTTTGGCTCTTCATGGTAGCTTGTTTTGGCTACACTCCGTGCATGTTTTAGCCTTCATTTGACATGTTCTAGGGCTGTTTTGGGTTGCATTAGTCATATGCTTCATGTATTGCATAGCTATGGTGCAAGTGCCTATGCTAGTTTCAAGCTTTGAGTCTTCTAGCATGCTTCATTTGTGACATGTACATGATTTGGCATCATTTCACATGTTATTTCAGAGCATGTAGTAGTGCCATGTTCCCATTTCCCTCACCCTTTGAGTGCCTTTAAGGCTCATGCATTGTTGCCTTGTTTGTGGCCTAGCTTGTATGCATGCATGCCTAGACTTTTGAGCTCCCATCTTAGCATGTCTTGGTCTTTGTTTTGACCTATTTGAGCTCTGTTTGTGGCTGGTTTATCCATTTGTGCCATGTATTGCATGCCCATTGTGTAATCCCCTTTACTAGCCTTCATGCTTAAGGACTCTTGCATGCCATGCTTGTATTGTTTGAATGATTTGGCATCATTCCACACTTGATTTCAATGCATATAGTGTTGTAACACTTTCATGTTTGCCACTTCTTGATCATGTTTGAGAGTTGTGTTGTTATGCTTAGTTGATGGGCCCTCACATGAGCATGTGTTCTTGGCCCTTTTGTGCCTTAGTTTTGATACATTTTGGCCAGTGTTTTGGGCATGATTGAGGTCTGTCCATATTCGGTTTAAGTCCATATAGCATGTTGTTTGCATGTTGTTGCATAGCCTTTGCATTGCATGTTGCTTGCGTGTTGTCACATTGCATAGTGTTTGCATGTTGTTGCATGCTCATGTTACATTGCATTATGTTTGGCATGTTTGAGTTGCATTGCATGTTTGGATTGGGCGTCAATCCAAACATGAGAAACGAGGAACGTTTCATACTTGAAGTGATGAAACGTGCCCCAATTCTCGGTCGCCGAATCTCTTGATCATGCATGATAGAGGTTAAGGCTTTATGTGTTATTTGTGCATTCATTTACATCGATTTGTGCAATCTTGGTTTCTCAGCCATCATGCATTGCAATGCTCGGTTGGTGGTTCGAGAGTCGAGAACCGCACTCCCTTGAGCTCATGAAATGATAGGGAGAGTGGTTGTGCATACATATCTTGCAAATACATTGCCATGTCCTTTCTTGTTCTCTGTTGCAGCAAACTGGAGAAGTGCAGCATTTTCTGGTCGGCCAACCAGTAAAAGTGGCTGGCCGACCACTTTTTGTGGTCTGCAGCCACTTTGGGTGGTCGGCAGGTGGTCTCCCACATCAACAACTGGTCGGCCACCCTCCTGGAGGTTCCCATGGTGGAGCAAAAGCTATCTAGAGCTTTATACAGTGTTCTGAGAACAATTGCAAACAGAGGCAAATTGGGGCATCGCGATGGATTTCCAAACAAGGCGACCGAGCATGCATGCGCTTCTCGCTCCGAGGCCTTTTCTATTTGCTTTACTTAGTTAATTTGTTAGTTAATTAGTTTTGTTGTGTAATAACTAGTTTAATTAGATTAATTAGATTAGTTAGATAGCTTAGCTTAGTGTAGCTAAATTAGCTTATTCTTTCGGACCCTCCGTCGAGAGGGCACAACTGTTGTAATAAGTGTGCGCATGTGTGATGCATGTCTTCCAACCTCCATTTCTTTTTCCCTTTTATTTACCAGCTTTCAATGGTTAGTTTTAGGGCATGTTTCAATTAGCATCCTTATGCTCGCATGTTTGCATCATTCATCTGTCTTGCATGCATCGGGCTCGGCGCATCATACTAACTGCATTGTATTTCAATACCAATTTGAAAACATGTTATCTAGTCGCATTCACTTGACATCTTAGAATAGCCGAGCCTATCTTAGTCGCATTTTTGCTTGTGTTGCATTAGGCATTCTTAACATAGCTAGGATCATGCAATAATTACTAACTAGCATCTTTTTTTTTTTTGGCTCGGAGTACTAGGTAAGTGTTTATGCTTTAGCATCCTTGCATGCGTGTAAGTGTTGCCATGTTTAGCATGCTTGCCATGAGGCTATGTGCTTAACTGCTATAATTGCTTGAATGCCTGTGGGTGGAGGCTCGATTGCCTGGATTGGAACAAATCGATGATTGTGAGTTTTAAGCCCACTTGAAGTGGCAAAATCAGGTTTTCTAAGCCCACTTGAGGGTGGCAAATCCATGTCTTAGCCTACTTGCGAGTAGCACCTTCAAACCATTTTAAAAAACAAACATGAGTTTTGTTGTTCCAATTCGCGTGATTGAGTCTATAATTGTATGCTGTGCACATCACATAGTAAGCTAGCTAATAAACTGGAATAAGAACACATGTGTTTTCAAAAACAACATATCTTGTTAGTAGAGGCCGATCTTTGATCGGGCGAGCGGGGGTGCTCTTTTCATGACCTACCCCACTCGTACCCAAGTTCCCGAGCCGAGGCAACTTTGGTGATGACGGACACGTGGCCTTCGGCATGGGTCAGGGTTTCCTAAATTTCTCAAAACAAAATATTTAGGTGGCGACTTTGAAATCTGGCAAAGCAGTCCATGTGTGTCACTTCTTGATTAAAATCAGTTTTCCAAAACGATTTGCCGGATTTGGACTCTTTGGTGATTTATCAGTCTTGCATTGCACTTTGCGAGATTAGATTCGAAACCGTGATAGGAGTCCGAACTATAGTAGCTAAGAACCACGATTCGCGCCCTCGCGCGCGGAGCAGAGTTCGGGCGGTCTACGGTTTCTGGCGACTCTGCTGGGGATTTAGAGAACTTGACTCAAACTCATGATATGTTGTTTTATCTACACTTATGTGTTTGTTTGCATTGCATTTGCATTGGTGCGCCTAGGACACCGTGTTTGTCGTCTGCTATTCCTGAACGGTTTGCCGGAGGCTACGTGCCATAAGGCTAACCGGTTACGGGCTCTACCACGACGGGAACACAAACCCCGATTGCTACTGGGGCACCCTTTTTGACCATTCAACCTAGTGCATATCGGAATTCGTAGTGACCATTCCAAACTAGGACATGTTGCTTACCCGATTATAGGTTGTTTGAAACCACTGTGTGCGTAGTAAAACCCTAGCTCCTAACAAAATAGGACAGGGAAACCCTACCCCTCCATAGGGGTGTTTTGGCTCTCACTTGCTTGCTATGTGCTTTTAGAGTGTGTCTCTACAGGGAATGCGTGTATCAGTTTGCATGTCTGGGTTTTAGGCCTGAGGGCATTAGTATTTTGGGAATTAGTTTTACCTGAGGGTATTAGATCTGGGGCAGTGATTTGGGAACAGCGATCAGTGTTGAGAAATAGTGTGTTCAGCTTACAAATATCAACTGTGTGTTGTGTTTATTTAAGCCGTTATGTTGTCCATTTTTATGGTTGTTTATTTCCTTATTATGCTTTATTTATCTTTTTGCAAGGTAGTTTAGCACAATTGCATCTGACCAGGCAGATATTCCCCAAGCACTTTGGATCAGAGGTCGAAGACTTCATCGATCCGAGGATCTGATAGACGGATAACCTATGTTTGTGTCATTACTCCCGGTTACTAGACGGAGGGCAGTTAGGGAAAGGACATCAGTACAGCAGTCAGTTCAGAGGTCCTTGTTTACCCCACCTGAGTACAGTATGGATCAGAGTTCTGTTTCTCCCGCAGAGAGAGAACATACACCGGTTCAGTTAAATCCACACTTTACAGTCGAAATGGAAAAGATGATGCGTCAGCTCTAGGAGACTATGCAAGCCATGCAGCGGGATGTTGCCCGCCAAGCAGAGGCTGCCACACGTCAGGCAGAGATTGTGGCTCAACAGGCAAAGTTGATTGCCAGACTTCAGCAACAACAACAACCGTAACAGCAACAAGCCGGAGCATCTGCTTCGTATCTACCCCCACCTAGAATTCTAACACTCGGGGATACTGCAAACGTCTAGGACGATACGGACGCTCCAACAGGGCAAGTCCCGCCCCCAGTTCTACCACAGATTTCAAAGACGCCGGTGTTCTCAACGGATACACCTTTTGAATCTGAGATGGACCCAACCGCCCTGAAGGTCAGTAAGCTTGAAAAGCTATTCAAGAGGGCTCAAGGTGTGAATTCCATTCTGGACATAGAGGATGGATACACCAATTCTGTAGTGACTTTGCTAGACTGGTTTAAGATGCCACACATAGACCATTTTGACGGTTCTGGGGACCTCATGGTTCATTTGAGGCTGTTCTCGGATATTTTGCGCCCGATGGGCTTGATGAGACTCTAGAAGCTATCACTCTTCAGCCGGACCCTGTCGGGTGTTGCCGCCATCTGGGATGCAAAATTGGAAGATTCTGTCAAGAGAAGCTGGGAGGAGATGGCTGAGGCCTTTGTAGCTCAATACTCCTACAACACGCAGATCGAGATCACAAGTCGTGATCTCGAGACAACTAGACAGGAGCCAAAAGAGGGCTTCTCTGACTTTGTAACCCGTTGGAGGGCCAAAGCTTCTATGATGACCACCAGGCCGGTCGACAAGGATCAGATACGGATGATTGTGTGCAATCTCCAACCCAAGCTGATGCAAAAGATGATCATCTTACCCCTTCCCACCTTTGCAAATTTACACGAGATCGGGGTACAGATCGAGGACGCCATGAAGCAGGGCCTTATTGATCACGAGAGAGAGCATCCCAAGAGGGCATTTTCTCGCAGTACAAATGCAGGCACGAGCAATGCTGCAGCTGCCAGAACTTCAGATGTGGACATGGTCACCACAACCACCATTCACCGGTGCGTCCGGAAGTAGCTCACAAACAGCCAGATATCCACCTCGAGGCCAAAGAACCTTCACTCCACTAGACATGCCCCTGTCCAAAGCTCTGGGGGTTTTAATCAGGAAAGGGCATTTGAAGCCCTTGGAGCCGTGACCATTACCAGAAAAACTTCCCGCTTCCTATAACCCAGCTAAATACTGTGCCTTTCACCAACAGCATGGTCACGACACCGACCAGTGCTATAGACTGCGTCATGAGATCCATGATATTATTGACAATAAGGTGATCGTGCCTCCAGAGAAGCCGAACATCACCACCAATCCACTCCCACCACATAACCAAGCTCCACCTCCCAAACGCATCAATCTGATCCAAACCTCAGCCATTCCATATGACCCGGGTATATACATCACACCTTCCCACCTACCCAAGCCAGAGGTGTTCATTCCAGACAACACAGACTTGTGCATGTTGGGCACCTTCCTAACCCAACCTGAACCGGTGGTGATGACTATTGAAGATAGAACCGGGATGACTGTGGAGGCAGATGAGAATAATGATTCAGAGCTTGAGGGGTCAGTGAGCGTTGAGTACAACCCGAGTGGTTACATCACATCAACGGGCTAGATTAAGCCGAGGATAGAGTTGCCGGTTAGGGCAGAGATCAGTGTGATCCGGGAAGATGGACTTGGTCAGGGGTTAGATGACCTAACAGAACTGGAAGAGGGCATTGCAGATCTGCAGTTCTTTGAAGAGCAGGACTCAGGGGATGTAAACTTCAACTGGTTCGACTTGGATGGATCGGCAGAGAATACGGGGTGGCTCAGTGACCAACCGGATGTTGTTGAGTAGCCTCAGCCAAAACAGGGACCGTCAGGAACGGGGACGTTAGCAGTGGCCGGAATGGCTGAGAATCAGCAGACATCGCCGGAGAGCACCGGTGTTAAGAATTTTGCTCGAGATCCAAGCAGTTTGAATACAGAAGATACCGAACAATAGGCTGTACTGAAATAGTTTGAATAGGAAAAGATCGAAGATCTGGAGAGGGCTAGAAAGGCCAAAGCCCCTGCGGGGACGGAACGTGCTGCGCACATAGAAGCAGTGGCAATGGAACCGGGCAGCTGTCTGTCGGTTGCCGACGGTATGTGGTGGGAAGACGATGACTTATGTCTTGCTCACACCGATGAAGATTGGGGGCGAAACCAACTGGATGATACCTGGTACGTGGAGGAGGTTGACCACATGACCAGGAGTGGGCAGTATTTCAAGCCCCCACACTTAGATCAACCAGAGGCGTCCGGAAAGGACAAAGAATCGGAGAGGCAGAAGGAAAAACTGCTCGAGGAGGAGGCTGTATTGAAACAGCTTAAGACAATCCAAGAAGACATCTCCATCTAGGGACTGCTTATGGCCTCAAGAGTTCACAGACAAGCTGTCCTTCTTGCAATGGACAAGGCCAAACTTTCAATCGATACCACACCCAAACAGTTGGTAGGGTTGGTTTTTCCGAGAGGAGCTTCCCTGACGTTGATCTTCACTGATGAGGAACTACTGCCTGAGGGCTCAAATCATAACAAACACCTCTATATCTCTGTCGAGTGTAGAGAGAAGTAGGTACCGATGGTCCTTGTTGACACAGGATCTGCTATCAATGTGTGTCCATTGAGAACAGCATATGCTATCAAATTGAAGCACGCGGATTTTGTACTTACTGCCCAGGTGATAAGGGCCTATGATAACACTAGCCGAGAGGTGATGGGGACTGTACAGATTCGGGCCCGGGGCAATAGGACATTGAGTTTCATGTCCTGGACGTTCCCGCAACCTTCAATCTACTCCAAGGGCGGCCGTGGCTGCACCATGCGAAAGCCGTCTCTTCCACCTTGCATCAAATGCTGAAATACCCCCACGGGAAGAGGGTGGCCATCGTTTTTGGAAATTCTTCAATCCATCCACCGCCAGAGGTTTCTACACTAGTTTTGGAGATTGAACATGGTGCGGAGGATATGTTTTTGTCAAGGTTCACCCTAGCCGAGGCCCGGGTTGTATAGAACATTCTAGCTGCTGATGAGGGGCTATACGTCAGCGCACAATCAGTCTACCTTATGAACAAGCTACAGCACATCCCCGAGATGGGATTAGGGCGAAGTGGTCGGAAAGACGTTGCAACATCGGCCGAAGTGCCGCATAACCCACATACCTTTGGTTTAGGTTATCTACCTACCAAGGAGGACTGGGTAAGGAAAGGAAAGGAGATGGCCGGAAGAGCTAGAGCAAAGTAGGCCGGGAAGCATTATGAGTTGATGCACCGACCTATCCAGGGTACCTTGAACGGATGTTTTGTCCTGGAGGGGGAGGACTTCCTATTCTGCAGCTTCCCAGAGCCATGGTTGAATGCAGAGAAGCGCCGCTTGCCGGGATTTGAGATCTTCTTTGACTTGCAATTGTCTAGGGATGATGTTGTCGAAGAGCAGACAGACCCACCAGCTGAGGCTGAGCATTTCAAGGAGGAGGATTCCGAGAGCACAGAGATTGAAATGGGGGTAGCACTGGCTTGTCTACTCTTAGATCCTCAAATCGTGCAAGAGTGCTTGGGGGATAACTTCTCAGTGTCCATGATAGCGAATGAAGCGGCTGTGGGCCCATCTTCAAACATTTTGGATGCATCCATCGCATCCTTCCTGGTCTGGCAATACGAGAAGGGCTTTTTATCGAGCAGCACCGGGTCAGGTAGTGAGCCGGAATCTGATTCCACCGAGTCTGTGGAGTCGGAATCAGGTTCCAGCTCGTTTGAGTCTGAGTTCGGTATTTTTAGGGGTGACAACCCGGATGCCACTATCCTGTCCAGGTTGTCTTTTTCTTTTTCCTTTGAGTTTGTTGTAACAGAGGAATCAGATGGACTGAACGTTATTAATGAGAATGGTACGGCTGTGGCTTCCGAGTACTTTTCTGTGTCTTTAATTTATTTCATTAATTAGGATTTTCAAAATTTTAATGAAAACGACGAGGAAGAGATTCCTTCGATTTTGCAATATTTGCTTGATCAAGAGCATGAGAGGTTTGTTAAACCCTTGGTTAATGAAATCACCACGGTTAATGTTGGTACTGAGAAGGATCCGCGGCTGGTCCAGATTGGGTCCACGTTGTCTTCGGAGGAGTGCGAGCGCTTAGTCACTTTATTAAAAGATTTCAACGATGTTTTTGCGTGGTCCTACGAAGACATGCCTGGAATCGATCCTGAGATTGTACAGCACCGGATCCCTGTTGATCCAGAGGCCCGACCTGTTAAGCAGAAGCTTCGAAGGATCCGCCCAGACTGGGCTCTGAAGATCAAAGAAGAGGTCACCAAGCAAATTGACGCAGGGTTCCTGCTGGTATCTGAATACCCAACTTGGTTGGCCAATATAGTTCCGGTGTCGAAGAAGGATAACAGAATTCGGGTATGTGTGGACTTCAGGGATTTGAATAAAGCCAATCCGAAAGACGACTTTCCTCTGCCGCATATCGACAAATTAGTGGACTTTACTGCTGGGCATGCGCTGCTTTCATTCATGGATGGGTTTTCAGGCTACAATTAGATTTTGATGGCACCCGATGACCGGGAGAAGACTGCTTTTACTACCCCGTGGGGAACCTATTGTTATAGGGTGATGCCGTTTGGGCTGAAGAATGCTGGAGCTACGTATCAACGGGCTGCGACCATAATTTTGCACGATATGATCCATAAAGAGGTTGAGGTGTACGTGGACGACATGATTGTCAAGTCTAAGGAAAAGGAGGACCACTACATCGCCTTGCAGAAATTCTTCCAAAGGATCAGAGAGTATTGGTTGCGGCTGAATCCTCATAAATGTACATTTGGGGTTACAGCAGGGAAAATGCTGGGGTTCTTGATCACACAGAGAGGCTTCAAGGTCGATCCTTCCAAAATCAAGGCCATCTTTGAAATGCCACCACCAAGGACTGAAAAGGAGGTGCGAGGCTTTCTCGGTAAAGTGCAATTCATAAGATGGTTTATCGCAAAATTAACCTTGACTTGTGAACCACTGTTTGGTCTCTTGAAGAAAGGAAAGAAGTTCCAATGGGACTACCGATGCCAAGTCGCTTTTGAGCAGATCAAACAATATTTACAGAACCCGCCTGTGTTGTTACCGCCTAAGTTGGGGAAACTGTTGATTCTATACCTATCAGCGACTGAAATGACAATGGGCTGCATTCTTGCACAGGAGTCTAAGGACAAAGTAGAGAAGGCTATCTACTACCTGAGCAAGAAAATACTGGATTACGAGACCCGCTACACTCCGCTAGAGAAGCTTGTCTGGCCTTGGTATGGGCTACCAAGAAGCTGCGACATTACCTGTTAGTTCACTCTGTAATACTGGTTTTGAGATTGGATCCTATCAAATATCTCTTCGAGAAACCAGCACTTATGGGTAGGCTAGCCCGTTGGTTGCTTTTGCTTTCTGAATTTGATCTGAAGTACATGACGCGCAAGTCAGTGAAAGGGAGAGCGGTAGCGGAGTTCCTAGCCGATCACCCAGTTGAAGGGGACGAAATAATTGAGTATCTGTTCCCAGACGAGGGCATTCTGTATGTCAAAGAAGGGACTTGGACGATGTACTTTGACGGAGTGTCAAACCAATATGGATATGGGATAGGGGTGTTGCTGATAGCACCCGGCAATTCCCTTATTCCTCTAGCATTCAAACTCCGGTTCAAAGTGTCGAACAATGAGGTAGAGTATGAGGCTTGTATTGCTGGACCAGAAGCCACCCTGGAACTAGGGGTAAAACGGTTGGACGTCATTGGGGACTCGAACCTTGCTGTATCTCAAGCTAAAGGAGATTGGAAAGTTAAAGAAGAAAAGATGAGAATCTATCACCAGACCTTGGACGTGCTGATTCCTCGGTTTGAGAAACTAAACATCGCTCATTTGTTAAGAGAGAACAATAGGTTTGCTGATTTATTAGCAACTCTATCTTCTATGATAGACATCCCTTTCGGAGTCCGGATGCATCCGATCATCATCGAACAAAAATTCGTGCCGGCCTACGAAATGATTGCTGCCATAGATGAGGTACAAGATGAGAACCTCTGGTATTACGACGCACGGAACTTCTTGGAAAAGGAAGCATACCCACCAGGGGCAAATGCCAAAGATGAGAGGGCAATTCGAAGAATGGCTGCTCAGTTCATCGTCTGCGGGGGTAAACTGTACAAGAGGGGTCATTTGGGGATGCATAAACTGTGTGTTGATGCTGAAGAATCCAAGTGCCTGATGGAGGCCATCCATGGAGGAGAGTACGGAGCGCACATGAGTGGCGTGATGTTAGCCTAGAAGATCCTTAGACAGGGTTATTATTGGCCTACCATGGAAGAGGATTGTATTGGCTTTGTCCGACGATGCGACAAATGTCAGATCCATGCAAACCGCATGAACATTCCGCCGTTGAAGCTATACAACATGTCTTCACCGTGGCCGTTTCAGTCTGGAGGATTGATGTAATTGGGGCTGTCACTCCGAAGGGGTCCAATGGGCATGAGTACATTCTGGTAGCGATAGACTACTTCACGAAGTGGGTTGAGGCCCAATCTTACGCGGTGTTGAAGGCATTGCATATCGCTAAGTTCATCAGAACCAACATCATCTGTCGCTATGGGGTCCCGAATGAGATTATTTCGGATAATGGTTCCCACTTCAAGAAGGAGGGGATCGACTTGTTGGAGAAGTACAACATGGCTTTCCATAAGTCATCTACATATCGGCCGCAAACCAACGGAGCTGTTGAGGCCGCCAACAAGAATATCAAGCACATTCTGCAAAAGATGGTAGAAACCTACAGGGTTGGCTAGATAAGCTGCCATTTGCTCTTTGGGGCTACCGAACTTCAATTCGAACTTCTACTAGGGCAACTCCGTATTCTTTGGTTTATGGGATGGAGACTGTTTTGCCTATCAAAGTTGAGGTTCCGTCATTACGGGTATTGGCTGAGTGTCAGATAGCTGAGGCAGATTGGTAGCAAAGTAGGTTCGAAGAACTCATGCTCTTTGATGAAAGAAGGCTGAAAGCACTGTATCACGTCCAGGGTTATCAACGAAGAATTGCCAGGGCTTTCAACAAGAAGGTTAAGTCCAGGAATTTGAAAGAGGGGGATCTAGTGCTCAAAGACAACCAAGCTCACATCCACGACCCTAGGCGCAAGTTCAGACCCAATTAGACTGGCCCCTACATCATCAAGTCTATCTGGTCGATTAGAGCTGTCGCTCTGATGGACCTAGATGGCCAAGAGTTCTCCCAGCCGATCAACATGGACAAGCTGAAGAAATACTATCCCTGAGTGGCTCGCTAGGCCGAAAACCCGAAAGGGCGACCTAGGCAAAAGTTAGAGCACAGAAAATTTGAAATAATAAAAACTGAGCTCGCAAGGTTGAAAACCCAGAAATGGCAGCCTTGGCAAAAGTTAGAGCGCAAAAGGAGAGTGTTAATACACGAGTGAACCTGATCCGAACTACGTAAGGCTTGATTCCTATCCTCGGGATACGTAGGCAACTTCATTCTGAAGTCCAGCCATAAACACTTCCCAAATCAACTTTGTCCATGTGATCATGTTGGCCATCTTTGTCTATTCTGCATTCAAGAGCTCGGTTGTGATCTCCAGTGCAGTGCTATTCAGACTAGGGGCAACTTTCCAGTTGCTAGGATCCGGGGTTGTACATCTCAGTGATAGATCTCAGGCGTGTCCAGTTGTGATCCATATCGAAAATGGTTTTGAAAAGTTTTCATAAAAGTTGATTTTGCTCAAATTAATCTTTTTACGACTTAGACCATTTTTGGACCAAACTAAAAATTTTTAGTACCCACAACCTTCAATTACATTGATTTCAATACAGAGTTCTCCTACTCTTGAATACAAATCGAAGTTGCTTTTTATTACATTCATAAAGAAAACTTGAAAGTACTGATTAAAGCAATAAATTCGGGGCATAGTCAAGTCAGGTGTTCCTGCGCCCCCTCCCAGAGCTTGTGGAAGCCTCTGATGCCAAAGTAGGCCCAACCTATGCCTTTTCATCAAGCCAAGCTATGCACTCATTAGAGAGGCTACAACTGAAAGTGGGAGCAGGGGCCAGAAGCTCTCTCATTCTCCATGCTGTGGCATATCGAGCTAGCTGTGCACCTCGGACTGGATATGCAGCAGGGTACTCTATCCCCTCCTCCGGGAAAATCTGATAATGTCCAAATTGGCGCCGGAATCAAAATGGGAAATAAAAGACACAGTGTGTCAGGCCGATCAACTGAATCTTGGGCTGGCGAGACATGCTGTAACTCATCATCGGCAGATTAAGCCAGACGCAGCGCCAAGCAATGCTGACAGCGGATAGACTGCACATCAATTTGCACCACCATCCCTCATCAAGGGCATCGACTAGATGTCACTGAAAGAAATAGCCGCGAGCTGAATATGCTGGGTATGAGTCCACAACCTTCAACTTGTCCATCAACCATATCTGGGAAGGGATGAAAAATGAGAGATTAAAGAATAGAGAGATGTACGTGGAGAGAAAAGTGAGAAAAGCATTTTAAGAGAAAAACTGAGCCTGAGGGCCGAGTGATGTGAGAAACATATGTGAGATAGGGTAGGAAACATTACCTGTAGCAGTAGTGGACTCCCCGCGAATCTAGTCGTCTCCCGGTGATGGAAAGCATCCAAACCCATCAATGTCTCAGCTAGCGTCATGGCAATACAACTTTTGCCCTCTTTTAAACCTTGGGCAACCTTAATCAAATGGACGCTAGATCCTCTGAAGCCTGGGGCAAGCAAGAAATGAGACAACATGCACAAGCAAAGCACATGTCACCGAAAACCCTGCCAGTGATGATCACTGCGGTCACCGGCATCTGAAAACTGACGGATCAAGCTCGGAATGTCCAGCTCCCCATCACGAATCAATGATCGAGCATCATGCAAAGTGAGCCCACACATCCTTCCCAAGGCTTAGACGTGGTCGAAGCGGAACTAGGGCAAGATTTATTCATCGCGCTTGGATTCCATTAAAGCTTGGAAGTCTTCGAAAGTGGGACACATTTCTTGTCCGCCAAAGCTAAAAATGTGGGTTACCGGATTTCAACACCTTATCGCGGCATGGAGGAACGGAAAACGCAGCGGAGTGTGACTTAGTGTGAATAGTGCATTTATGCTGAAGCCCCGGAAGTTCAGCTTTTTCGAGCCATCCAAGGTAGCAATCCAATTTGTGAGATTTTGGACAAGAAATGCCTCCATTTGGTGCAAAACTGAGTTAGAATGAGAGAACCACGAAGTTGGAACCTTTATGGAGGATAAGGCACTGTTTAGAGGACATGTGGCAAGAATCTGGAGGTCCCCAACATAATCGGGTCGCCGGCCAGTTTTTCTAGTCGGCCAGCCACATTTTCTGGTCTCCAGACCAAAAAAGTGGTCGGCCAACCCCTTTTGTTGGTCGGCCATGAGCAGAAAAGTGGTTTACAGCCTTTCCTTGTCTCCAGAAGAAAGTCCCTAGCCTTCCTATGTGCTGAGAGTGCTGAAGGTCTGAGTTTACCTCTGTTTCGAATGCGTTCTGTTGCTTTGTTTATCCATAATGCATTTGCTTATCGAGTTGTTAAGTTTTGCTTATCGAGTTGTTACTTTCTGATTATCGAGTTGTTGCTCTTTGTCTATCGAGTTGTTGCTCTTTGCTTATCGAGTTGTTGCTTATTGTTTATCGATTCGTTTTTGTTAAGTTGTTTAGTTTGTTACGTTGGTTCACTACCAGACTTGGTAATGCATGCGTGTTCAATTTCCATTCAATTTCATTTTTGTGCAAAATGATGCGATGGGATGCTTAGAATACAAATACAACACTTTTTGAACAAAAAGTTATTTTCATTCCATCATGTTAATGGTTTACAACATTTTACAACAGGGTACAAGTTTTAAAGAAAATAAAACTACCTAATGCTGTACAATGTGCTACAACTACTAGTAAAAAGAAAATAAAGCAAAAACATCTGCATCCGTGCTATCTGACTCAAGATCGAGACGCTCTCTTCGTCCTCTTCGACTGAGCAGCCTCTGCACCACCGACACCACCGTCTGAATCAAAGCCACCATCCTCGGAATCCTCCTCGGCGTCCCCTCCACCCTCAGAACTAGAACCAGAGTCATCATCTCTGCCCGCGGATGTCTCTGACTAAGGATGAGTTGACTCCTTCTCCTCGTTGGACTCGTCATCCTGTCTGGCAAGTGCTCAAGGCTCTCCTCACCAGAGTTGAGACCCTCTCCCCGCTCGAGAAGGCTTGGATGGTTCGTCAGCGGTGTGACCTGAAAAGGGAGTTTGAATACATCAGCCAGAGTACGTATATCAGACGTAGATGCAAGTCTGGTGTATGGAATGTGTGCATGCAGATATGGTATGTGAATGTGATGTGTTAGATGCGCTCTACCCATGCAGTGAATCAATGCAGTGAATTGTTCAGTTCTGGTATGTCATCAGAAGTATGATAAATACAAGGAAATTGAAAAATAGCGGAATGTCGGAGGCGTAAAGCAGCGTCTCCCTCCGCAGGACCATGCTCTCAAGTGAGGCCACCACCTCGGGCAACCCCTCAGTATATTCTCTGGGAGGCTGCATATGCAAGTTCAAGTCATCAGTGAATGAATGAATGTCTAAATATCTGAATGACAAATGAAAACTGTGGAGCATACTGGTGGTGTTTCAGGGTCACTGACATATCGATGATCGGGCAATGGAGGCTCCAATGGAATCTGGTTAGAAGTCCTATACTGCCAGCCTGTCAACTCAGTCGAAAGATCTGGCCATCCAGCATACTGCCTAGTGGGAGGCATCCCCCTAGTCCTGCCCCTCGATGTGCTGGCCCTGCTAGTCGAAGGAATGTCTGCAGCTCGGGCACGGCTCGACGACGGCCAATCAGCAGCTCTCCTCGTAGGGGTGTGGACACCTGTCAGTGGGGGCATCAGGTATGTGTGAACATATGTCGCGTACTCCCCCTCCTCCAAGAAAAAGACTACATCAAGACTCGCATGAGGTCGTCAACCTCCTGGGGAGTGAGACTCCCTGTGGACCGCATGTCCAGTGGAGGCGGTGAAGGGATCTCCTGAGCGGGATTGCCCATCGTCTAACGCATGAAGCGCTCCCTGAGAAACCAGGCTCTGCCGACTGGCCCCTCAAACAAAGTCCTATATCGGGAGGCGCCCCATTCCCCAGCGAACTGGAACCGAGAATACCCTGGCATGGCTAGCCAAGGCTGCCAGGTGACCTGCGGGTAGCAAATGCATGAATTGATTAGTTGTCATAAATATGCTAGATGAATTAAAGCTGAACGTATGAAGAGCTGAGGGTTCTGGATCACCTCGGTCGCCCGCACAGTGTCGAAGAACTGCCGGAGATATGGCAATGTCTCCTAAGGCCTAGGCCGGCACTGACCCTCAAATCTGCATGAATATGGTATATCTAGAGGTGCCTCCACCTCCGGCTTAGGGGCGAGTGTCGGGAAATAGGCGAAAACCCACAGCTGTGAAAGGCAAGACAGTGGCTGTCAGAATACAGAATATACAGAAAATGCAGAATGCAGAATGCGGAATGCAGAGTACAGAATGTAATGTGTGCAATGTGTGCAGTGTGCAGTGTACAGATAATGAAAAGCAGAAATGTAAACCAAGAGAGTAGAATGTACCTCCCAGGCTCTCTAGTAGCCACCTACTATGTTCTCCCGCCCGCAGGAGGTCGGGCTCATGTAGCAATAAAGGGTAGCGAGGCCAGCGCCACCCCAATCAAAGAGCTGGACCTGTGATAGGTCTACCAGAGCACCGAGAAGATATAGCCCGACTGTATTCCCCTTGTCGGAGAACGGCGTGGTCCCGAGAAGGAACATCAAAAATCCCCGAGCATACTGCTGTATGGCCACAATGGTCTCAGGCGTAGTCCTACTGTACTGCTCGGCAAACCAGGTGTACCTGACCCTGCCTGATGATTTGTCGATAGGCGGACGGGCTCTGAGCAGATAAACCCAAGCTGTCTCCCACTCACCCATATCAGTATCATATGGGATCGGTCGGCCTGCCACGTCGAGACCCGTCAATATAGAAAAGTCATACGGGGTCATTGTCATGTCCCCAGTGGCTGAGAAATGAAAGGAGTTGGTCGTGTTCCACCATCTCTCTATAAGTGCACCCAAAAGGGTCCTGCTCTCCGGATGAAGCGACAACCCCATACAAAATGGGCCGAACCCCGCCTTATATACGATATGTCGAACAGCATATGGGAGCTCCATATACCACTCCCTCGCGATGATCGATCCATAACCCCGTGTGAAACGGGAAGTCACCTGCGTTCAGAATGAATAGATGTATTCAGTTTCAAAATGTAAAGAATATTGTGTTTTGAGCTGTGTGCCCAACGAAAAGAATGCTGTGTTTTGAGCTGTGTACCCAACGAAAAGAATGCTGTGTTTTGAGCTATGTGCCCAATGAAAAGAATGCTGAGTTGTGAGCTGTGTGCCCAACGAAAAAAAAATGTTGTGTTTTGAGCTGTGTGCCCAATGAAAAGAATGCTGAGTTGTGAGCTATGAGCCTAATGAAAAGAACGCTGTGATTTGAGCTGTGTGCCTAATGAAAAGAATGTTGAGTTTTGAGCTGTGTGCCCAATGAGCAGAGTGTTGTGTTGTGAGCTGTGTGCCCAATGAAAAGAATGCTGTGTTTTGAGCTGTGTGCCCCATGAAAAGAATGTTGTGTTTTGAGCTGCGTGCCCAATGAAAAGAATGCTGAGTTGTGAGCTGTGTGCCTAATGAAAAGAATGCTATGTTGTGAGCTGTGTGCCAAATTAATAGAGTGTTGTGTATGAGTTGTGTGTTCAGAATGAACAGAATACTATGTTGAAAGTTGTGTGCCAAGTGAGTAGATCGTCATGAATGAGTTACGTGCCAAATGAATAGCATGCTGTGTTGCAAGTTGTGTTCAGAATGAGCAAAGCGCTGTGTATGTAAATGTGTTCGGAACGAGCAAAATATAATACATAGTGAAAGCATGAAGTGTGCAAGAAATGAAAAATACATCGCAGAAAATGTAAAAGTGAAGTACGCACCTCACTCGCCTGATGAGATAAGTGGGACTTAGGCTCCCGTAGCAGTAAGTCCGAGGGTGCTCGCCGCGCAAAATCGGTGAAATAATGGAAGGTGCTGGGAGGTAATATGTGCTCCTGCAGGCGGTACCTCTCCGGGTCGAATGGTCGAATCCTCGGAGGTAATGGCATAACGTCAGGCTCGTCCTCTACTCTCGGGGAGCCTCCGCCGTATGGAATATCGTCAGCCATCTGCAAAAATGAGCAAAATGAGACAAAATTGCAAAAAGTCAACAAAAGTCAACTCTCAAGAAGAGAAAAAGTCAACGAAAGTCAAAGCCCGGGAAAAGGTGCTAAACTTCGAGAGAAACATACCTCAAGTGGTGAAAATGGAGAAAGAAACTCTGAAAACAAATTCTAATATGTTCAAAACGAAGAGAATCGAAAGTTTTCACGAACCAACTTCGCGTGGGCCGTTGGAAAATGCATATAAAGTGTGGATCTGAGAAGAAAATGGGTCTAGGAAGGAAGAAGAATGTATTTCGGCAGTGGATGTATGAAGAAAAGTGCTTTGGAGTTGAGTTTTTAAAGATCTCCATGTGAAAAGACCAAACTGTCCCGAAGTTGTGTAAACTGGTCGGCCAGCCAGTTTTTCTAGTCGGCCGACCACTTAGGTGGACAAAAAGTGGTCGGCCACAAGTCTAGGTGGTCGGCAGCCCTCCTGGGGTGGTCTTTAGGATCCCATTGTCCTCCTTATATGTTTTGGTGATGATTGGAGTCCTTGGTCCTCGAGAAAGTGCAAGGAAAGTACACTTTTCGGCTCAAAATTTTCCGCGGGAACTTCAATTCAAGTCTTCGATGCACGGCTCATCGTCACTTGTCAAGAGCGAGGTGTATCCTTTTAAAGTATGTTGTGACCCCTCCGAGAGGTAAATCGGATGTCACATTTAAATTGGCCTCGTTAAGGCTTGTATTTCCTTATTTGGCATTTTGTTTCAAACATACTTTTAAAGTTACATATTCGGTGCATTGTTATGCACCCTTTTAACTTGCGTTGTCACGCACGCTACTTGCATTATTATGCACAAATATCTCGCATTGCTATGCTCGTCACTTGTATTGTTATGGACCCTCTTTAACTTGCGTTGTCACGCACGTTACTTGCATTGTTATGCACAAATATCTCGCATTGTTATGCTCGTTACTTGCATTGTTATGCACACTCTACTTGCGTTGTCACGCACGTGCTACTTACATTGTTATGCACACTTTACCTGCGTTGTCATGCACGCTAGTTGCATTGTTATGCACCCTTTTAACTTGCGTTGTCACGCACGCTACTTGCATTGTCATGCACAAATATCTCGCATTGCTATGCTCGTCACTTGCATTGTTATGAACCCTCTTTAACTTGCGTTATCACGCACGCTATTTGCATTGTTATGCACAAATATCTTGCGTTGTCACGCACGCTACTTGCACTGTTATGCACCCTTTTAACTTGCATTGTCACGCACACTACTTGCATTGTTATGCACAAATATCTCGCATTGTTATGCTCGTTGCTTGCATTGTTATGCACCCTTTTAACTTGCGTTGTCACGCACGCTACTTGTATTGTTATGCACAAATATCTCGCATTGTTATGCTCGTTGCTTGCATTGTTATGCTCCCTTTTAACTTGCATTGTCACTCACTTTTCAACTCGCATTGTTATGCACTCTTCACATGTGTTGTCACGTACGTTCCGCCTGCATTGTTATGCACCCTTCCACCCGCATTGTTATGCACTCTTCACATGCGTTGTCACACACATTCCGCCTACATTGTTATGCACCCTTCCACCCGCATTGTTATGCACTCTTCACATGCGTTGTCACGCACGTTCCACTTGCATTGTTATGCACCTCTCTACTTGCGTTGTCACGCGCGTTGCTTGCATTGTTATGCACCTCTTCACTTGCGTTGTCACGCACTTTTTACTTGCATTGCTATGCACCTCTTCAATTGCGTTGTCACGTACTTTTCAACTTGCATTATTATGCACCCGTTTCGCTTGTATTGCCATGCAACATTTTCACTTGCATTGTTATGCGTGTTCTACCTACATGTGTTCCTAGTATATTGTATCTGTCAAAGTTTCTTTTTGTGCAAGTACGATATTGTATGTATGGTTCATTTGAAACTGGCACAACCAAACAATGTTGTATGTGCAGTTTAGTCAGAGGAACTCCAGGTGAGATCATTCCTCTTTGCATGATCATAAGTTTTGTGCGGCATTGTGCATGTCATTTGCATTTTGCCCCTGCCTGCGGGCGCATCTCTTTGTTATCTTGCCTGTTTGTCTAAGTCTTCGGCCTTGTCAAAAATGGGTCGTCTCTGGGCTTTGACATTTACTCCCGTCACTTCTTGACTTTCGAGTTCTATCAAAGAGGGGCAACTGTAGACACCCAATTTTTAACCGACCTTAAGACTCAGACATCATCGTTTGAGCGCTCGGTGATTGTGAATGTTTGTGCTCGTTTCGAGTTTCCGGAGTTTTCGGCTGAGTGCCTTGCCTCTGGGCTTCTGAACTCTTTGTGTTTTGGCTCAGTTTGTGGACCAAGCCTTGTTTTCCCTTGCCTAGAGGGAGAGAGAGGTCCGTAGGCCACTTTTTGTGGTTGTAGACCACTTTTCCTTCTTGGAGACTAGTTTCTGATTTCTGGAGTCTTCGGCCGCACGACTTATCTCGGTACCGCTTAACGTTCTCCTCTTGGCTTGGTTTTTGAACCATACCTTGTTGCCTTTTCCTAGAGGGACACTAAGGTCTGGGAGACCACTTTCCCCTCATAGACCGCTTTTGGCGCCCGTAGACTAGTTTTTGAGGCTTCTGGCTGTGCGCCTCGACCCCCGGACTCTTGTCTTGCATCATTTTTGGTTTGTTTTTGGCACAAACCTTGTTTTCCTTGCTTGGAATGTGGAATGAGGGTGGGAGACCAGTTTCCCTCCCTAAAAACCACTTTTCTTCCCGCCAGCCAGTTTTCTGGTCGACCAACTAGTCTTGGTGGTCTTTGGACCACCAAAAGTGGTCTCCCACCATGCCACCACCTTGCTTTCTTGGTGGAGACCACCTCTCCCCCCCTGCCGACCACTTTATCTCCTTGGAAACCACTTCCACTGGTCAGCCGACTATTGTAAGTAGCTGGCCGACCACTTCAAGTGGTCGGCTGCTTTCTTACTTTTTCTCAAGACAATAGGATGCACTGTGCCAGCTGGAGTGCACAGATTGTATCCTCCATATATGGAGGGATTTAACCAAGCTTCTAGCTTTTCCAAGAAGCTAAAAGCTTGGAGTCCTATAAGAGAGAGGCACTCTCTCCCTTCTCCAGGTTCAGAAAAACTCCATTAGAGTGATACATGTATCTCCATCTCTATATTCCTCTCCCTCTCTATATTTGTGCCTTAAAGTGAGTTGTTCCTTCACTTTTGCACTACAACTCTTAGCCATACACCACCATCTCTGAGCTGAGACTCCTGGAGGTAGTATTTGGGTCATAAAAGTTGGTTTTGAGCTGAGGAGAGTGCTGTTGTTGCAGTGCTACAAGGGTAACCCCTTTTTCCCTTTTTAAGCTTTGTTTTGGTGACTCTCTTAGCCTTATTTGCATGCTTATTTTGGCTTGACTTTCAACTGAAAAAATCTTTATTTTCCAGTGTTTGAAATGATTGTTTAAGGCTTTGTTTGAATTGGGGGTGCTTATTTTGCCTTGTTTTGAGCTATCTTTTAAAGCCGTTGGGACCACCTCTTTTGGACCATCTCACCACTGAAACTTAGAGGAATTTCAGTGGTGGAAAGGGTGTTTTGAGGTCCCAAATAGGAGAGAGTCATCTCCTCTCCTTGTGTCTTAGTTGCTAGCTTTGTATGCCTCATGTTTGAGCATGTTTATCTAGCATATGTTGGCCCCATCTCAGCATATTTTTGGCCTTATTTCAGTATGGCATACCTCTGTTTTGGCTTGGTTTGGTCACCCTTTGCATGCTATTTACACTTGTAGTGTGATCCTCACAAACTAGCCTTGTATGCCTTATGTTTTAGCATGTCTTGCTAGCCCATTTTGGCCACATCTTAGCTTGTTTTTGGGGTTGTTTTGCCTTGCCTTAGCTCTATTTTGGTTTGGTTTGATAGCCTTTTGCATGCTCCTTGCATTTGTAGTGCATTTCCATTCACTAGCTTAACTTGCATCTTGCTTTTGACCATCATTCTAGCATGTTTTGGGCTCAACTCCATTAAACTTTTGGCCATGTTTTAGCATGCTTAAGCTCTGATTTATGTTGTTTTGGACATGCATGCCTTGCTTTGTATAGCCATAATGCATTCTTGCTTACTAGCTTTGTGTATTGAGTCCACTAACATGCATTGCTTGGGCTATTCACATGATTTGGCATCATTTGATATGTGATTTCAGTGCATGTAGTATGGTCATACACTCGCATGTGTCACTCTTTCAATGCATTGGAGAGGTTGTGCTTTATGTCTAAAAAATGAGCCATTGTGTATGCCATCTTGCCTAAGCTTGTGAGCTATCATTTCAGTGTGTTTTTGGTGTTACTTTGCCATGATATAACTCTGATTTTTGTTGGTTAAGTCATCTCATGCTTGGCTTTGGTAGGTGTAGTGTAATCCTCCTTGTTGGCCTTGCATGCTTGTTGTTTTGGCTCTTTATGCTAGCTTGTTTTGGTTACACTCCGTGCATGTTTTAGCCTTCATTTGACATATTCTAGGGCTATTTTGGGTTGTATTGGTCATATGCTTCATGTATTGCATAGCTATGGTGCAAGTGCCTATGCTAGTTTCAAGCTTTGAGTCTTCTAGCATGCTTCATTTGTGACATGTACATGATTTAGCATCATTTCACATGTTATTTCAGAGCATATAGTAGTGCCATGTTCTCATTTCCTTCACCCTTTGAGTGCCTTTAAGGCTCATGCATTGTTGCCTTGTTTGCGGCCTAGCTTGTATGCATGCATGCCTAGACTTTCAAGCTCCCATCTTAGCATGTCTTGGTCTTTGTTTTGACCTATTTGAGCTCTGTTTGTGGCTGGTTTATCCATTTGTGCCATGTATTGCATGCCCATTGTGTAGTCCCTTTTACTAGCCTTCATGCTTAAGGACTCTTGCATGCCATGCTTATGTTGTTTGAATGATTTGGCATCATTTCACACTTGATTTCAATGCATATAGTGTTGTAACACTTCCATGTTGCCACTCCTTGATCATGTTTGAGAGTTGTGTTGTTATGCTTAGTTGATGGGCCCTCACATGAGCATGTGTTCTTGGCCCTTTTGTGCCTTAGTTTTGATGCATTTTGGCCACTGTTTTGGGCATGATTGAGGTCTGTCCATATTCGGTTTAAGTCCATATAGCATGTTGTTTGCATGTTGTTGCATAGCCCTTGCATTGCATGTTGCTTGCGTGTTGTCACATTGCATAGTGTTTGTATGTTGTTGCATGCTCATGTTACATTGCATTATGTTTGGCATGTTTGAGTTGCATTGCATGTTTGGATTGGGCGTCAATCCAAACACGAGAACGAGGAACGTTTCATACTTGAAGTAATGAAACCTGTCCCAATTCTCGATCGCCGACCCTCTTGATCATGCATTATAGAGGTTAAGGCTTTATGTGTTATTTGTGCATTCATTTACATCGATTCGTGCAATCTTGGTTTCTCGGCCATTGTGCATTGTGATGCTCGGTTGGTGGTTCGAGAGTCGAGAACTGCATTCCCTTGAGCTCATGAAATGATAGGGAGAGTGGTTGTGCACACATATCTTGCCCATACATTGCCATGCCCCTTTTTGTTCTCTGTTGCAGCAAACTGGAGAAGTGCAGCATTTTCTGGTTGGCCAACCAGTAAAAATGGCTGGCTGACCACTTTTTGTGGTCTCCAGCCACTTTGGGTGGTCGACAGGTGGTCTCCCACATCAACAACTGGTCGGCCACCCTCCTGGAGGTTCCCATGGTGGAGTAAAAGCTATCTGGAGCTTTATATAGCGTTCTAAGAACAATTGCAAACAGAGGCAAATTGGGGCATCGCGATGGATTTCCAAACAAGGCGACCGAGCATGCATGCACTTCTCGCTCCGAGGCCCTTTCTATTTGCTTTACTTAGTTAATTAGTTTTGTTGTGTAATAACTAGTTTAATTAGATTAATTAGATTAGTTAGATAGCTTAGCTTAGTGTAGCTAAATTAGCTTATTCTTTCGGACCCTCCGTCGAGAGGGCACAACTGTTGTAATAAGTGTGTGCGTGTGTGATGCATGTCTTTCAACCCCCATTTCTTTCTCCCTTTTATTTACCAGCTTTCGATGGTTAGTTTTAGGGCATGTTTCAATTAGCATCCTTATGCTCGCATGTTTGCATCATTCATTTGTCTTGCATGCACCGGGCTCAGCGCATCATACTAACTGCATTGTATTTCAATACCAATTTGAAAACATGTTATCTAGTCGCATTCACATGACATCTTAGAATAGCCGAGCCTATCTTAGTTTCATTTTTGCTTGTGTTGCATTAGGCATTCTTAACATAGCTAGGATCATGCATTGATTACTAACTAGCTTCTTTTTTTTTGGCTCGGAGTACTAGGTAAGTGTTTATGCTTTAGCACCCTTGCATGCGTGTAAGTGTTGCCATGTTTAGCATGCTTTCCATAAGGCTATGTGCTTAACTGCTATAACTGCTTGAATGCCTGTGGATGGAGGCTCGATTGCCTAGATTGGAACAAATCGATGATTATGAGTTTTAAACCCACTTGAAGTGGCAAAATCATGTTTTCTAAGCCCACTTGAGGGTGGCAAATCCGCATCTTAGCCTACTTGCGAGTAGCACCTTCAAACCATTTTAAAAAACAAACATGAGTTGTGTTGTTCCAATCCGCGTGATTGAGTCTATACTTGTATGCTGTGCGCATCACATAGTAAGCTAGCTAATAAATTGGAATAAGAACACATGTGTTTTCAAAAACAACATATCTTGTTAGTAGAGGCCGATCTTTGATCGGGCGAGCGGGGGTGCTCATTTCATGACCTTCCCCCCTCGTACCCAAGTTCCTGAGCCGAAGCAACTTTGGTGATGATGGACACGTGGCCTTCGGCATGAGTCTGGGTTTCCTAAATTTGCCAAAACAAAATATTTAGGTGGCGACTCTAAAATCTGGCAAAGCAGTCCATGTTTGGCACTTCTTGATTAAAATCAGTTTTCCAAAACAATTTTCCGTATTTGGACTCTTTGGTGATTTATCAGTCTTGCATTTCACTTTGCGAGATTATATTTAGAACCGTGACAGAAGTCTGAACTGTAGTAGCTAAGAACTACGATTCGCGCCCTCGCGTGCGGAGCGGAGTTCAGGCGGTCTACAGGCGTAGTATCAATGGATAATTTAGCTTTATCCATTGCCGACAAAACTGCCTGTTGGTGCACCCTTGAAGCCATAAGGAGTCCCCAGATAGAGATATCAGTTTGGATTTTCTTGAGTTGCTTCAAAACTAACTCCTCTTTCAGTTGCTTTTCTTTCTCTATCTCCATTTCTCGATTCTTTCCTGATGGCTCTGCTTGATCCAGGTGTGGAGGTTTAAGATACCGTCCACTTCTAGTGAGATGGTCTATCTCCTTAGAATACCATGTGTTAGCTGGGACAAAGCCTCCCCACTCTTCGTTAGTATGGGCCAAATGCAGATCACTGTCGTCCCACTACTCGCCATCAGCTGTCGACAAATAATTATCCGGCTCCACTTGAATGATTTTTACAGTACAAGTGTCCTCAGGGCAACACGCTGTTGTGGTTTTCTGGCTGTCTTCAACTCTTTCTCTCTCAAAGTATTTCAGCGTAGCTTCTTGTTCAGTATCTGTGGTCTTCACAACACCTATTTCTTGGGTTGGTTTTACCACACATGTGCCCTCTGGTAGTTTTCTTTTCTCATCAGCCTTCCCGGCTATCATAGCTACCTCAACTTTCTTTCCCTTAAGTTTATCCCTAGTTTTTTCTTCATTGTCGATTTCATCACTCAGCCACCTTGTATTATCAGTTGACTTGTTTAGATCAAACCACCCGATCTGCACATCGCCCTGGTCTTTCTCATCGAAGAACTATAGGTTGTCGAGATCTTCTTCTAGGTCCACCAGATCGTCTAACCCGTGGTTCAGGCCATCCTCCCTAACCACATTAATGTCTCTTGAAGTCGGCAACACCACCTCAAGCCTGAGTTGAGTGGTATGAACAATGTAATGGCTCAGGTCGTATTCCCTTTCAGATGAGTCCCCGGGACATTCCGATGACAGACTGGTACCTCCCTTCGAGGTCAACACCTTTTCTACTACAAGTGTTGTCACTACTGACCTGTGAGGCTCAGTTTGTTGGTTGGATGTGTCCATCATGTACAAGTCAAGTCTGTGCCCTCAAGAATGAACAACATTGGTTTTGGTAGGTGAGAGGGGGTAATATAGATGCTAGGGTCATAGAAGGTGGACAGTGTAGAAGATTTCGAGGTGGGGGGACTTGGTTATGGGTGGAGAGCGGGTTGGTGGTTACATTTGGTTTCTGGGGTGGAACATTGACCTTGTTGTCAATGAGATCTTGAATCTCATGACGCAAGCGGAAGCATTGGTTAGTTTCATGATCGTGATGCGAATGGAAGGCGCAGTATTTGTGGGGTCATGCTTGGGTGGAAGAGGGTCGGGAAGTGGGTAAGATTCTGAAGGTTTTAGGTGTCCTTTCTTGATCAGCACTTGCATGGCTTTGGATAGGGTCATATATAGTTGGTTAAAAGTTCTACCCTGAGTTCGGGTAGGATTGGATGATGTTTGTGGTCCCATGTTGGCGAAGGGGTTAGCAGTTTTGGTCGTGATGACAACACTTACTTCGGACGGCCTCGCAATTGTGCTACCACTTGCAGTATTGGAACTAGAAACAAACGGCCTGATAACCGGCTCCTTATCATCAGTAATAATCCCCTGTTTCATGGCATCTTCAATTTGAACCCCCATTTCATGAAGCTCTTTGAATGTAAATAGGGGCAGAACAATAATTTTTTGCAGCAGCTTGCCATGTAGGTTCTGAACAATCATTCTGATCTGGTCTTTCTCTGAAGGTCGCGTGGTCATCATGGATGCTTTAGCTCTCTATCTCGTCACAAACTCGGAGAAACCTTTCTTTGGCTCTTGACGCGTCGCCTCGAGATCACGAGTTGTGACCTCAATTTGCATGGTGTAAGAGTATTGAGCAATGAAAGACTCGGCTAATTCCTCCCAATTCTGCTTTGTACAATCTTCCAACTTGGCGTACCATATGGCCGCTATAGCCAGCATAGTTCGACGAAAGAGGGATAGCTTCTGCAATCTAGTTAAATCCATCATCCACAAGATATCTTAAAACAACCGTAAGTGAACCATTAGGTCCCCGGAACAGTCATAGCGATCAATGTGTGGCATCTTAAACCGCTCAGGTAATGTAACCGCCAATTCAGTGTACCCATCCTCTATGTCTGGAATGGAGTTGACCCCTTGTGCTTTTCTGAACAATTTCTCCAGTTTGTTGACTTTGAGCATAATTGGATCAACCTTGAATTCGAATGGTGCCTTGGTCTGATAAGTTGGGGCTCTGGAAGCTTGTGCTGGGGTGGGTTCTGCTTGGACTGGGAAAATCAGAATACCCTTGGTTTGTGGATCTCAAGCAGTGGCAGTATTAGCAGTGGCGCCAGGCACAAGAATAGTCATGGCAGGCCGCAGTCGGCTGTTGTTGTTGTTACTGTAACCTAGTTATGACCTTGGCCTGACGGGCCGTATCATGCTATAGTGTGTCAACTGTTTGTTGTAGATGGAGTATTAATTCCTCTATATTTGCCGGGGGATACTGCGCCATTGGAATAGCTGACTGTTCTTGAGCCGAACTGGAAGTAGATAACTGTTCTTGAACCGGACTGGATACAGGTGAGCTGAGAGGTGATTGCTGTAAGAATTGGACTGGTGAATTTGTCTGATCCTCCTTCGCCATGTATCCAGTGACAGTGAGGCAAACACGGGTTATCTCCAAACAAGATCTCCGACCTCGCAAAGTCTTCCAACGCTAGTCCAGAGTACTTGGGGGATATCAGAACCTTCTGAAGCTATGGTTTTAAAATACCTAGAAAAACAAATAAAGAAAGAGAACATTAATCAGAAACCAGACAACACCTCAGCTAAGATGTTATCAACACAGACATGATCAAAGCTGTAGGATTGTTCTCCACAATGAATTATGCCCCAAAACAAATACCAACTCTGCCACTGATATGAACAATCCTGTACAATTTCATTGTAAAGCATATTCCAGTTAAAAGAGAGCCAAAACATCCCTATGAGGGGGGGGATAGGATTACCCTGTCCTAGTTTTGTCATGAACTAGGATTTCACTACTTCAATCAAGTGGTTTCTCGCAATCCTGCATATGGGTGAGCATCCTGTCCTAGTTTGGAATAGTCACTATGGCTTTACTATGCAGCTAGGCCGAATAGTTAAAAGGGGTAACTCAACAAGACTACCTAACATACCTCTCACACTTTTTTTTTTTTTTTTTTGATCGGCAAAGAAAGAAACTTTATTGATGAAATAAACAAGTACAAGGTACAAGACAAATTACATCAATAAAGGAAAGGGAAGTGCAAAAGCATCACAGTGAGCTTAATGATCCCAACTAGGTTGGCACCACCGAGCTCACTCTATCATTTGCTAGCACCCCTAAGTTGGTGAGAGACCAACGGAGAAGTGAAAGGAGGATCAAGCGGTACAGCGGTAGTCCAGATCCAAGGGTTGTGTTTCTAACATGGTAAAGCCCATGATCGGTCAGCATTTTGGCAAGCTTTTTGGGCAAGCCTCCGGCAAACCATCCAGGAATAACAGATGGAAAACACAGTGACTTAGAGTAAAAATGCAAATGCAATGCAAAGAACATATATATGTAGATAAAATTTCATATCATGAAGTCCAAGTAAAGTTCTCTAAATCCCCAGCAGAGGTGCCAGAAATTGTAGCTTTCTTTTCGTGCTCCTTTCGGATACAATAGCCCTACAGTTTGGACTCATGTGATTCTGAATCTGATTTCACAAGTGCAATGTGAAATAGCAAAACACAAATGAGTCCAAATCTGGAAAATCTTTTGGAAAATCGATTTTGAATAAAAAAATGCCAAACATGGACCACTTTGCCAGATTACAAAGTCGCTATCTAAATATTTTTGGAAAATTTAGCAAACCCGAGACTCGTGCCAAAGGCCACTTATCTGTTATCACCAAAGTGTTTGGGCTTGGGAACTTAGGTATGAGAGGGGAAGGTCATAAATTGAGCACTCCACTTACCCGATCAAAGATCGGCCTCTACTAATCATGATGTGATTCTTATTTACATTATATGCCATTATTCCGATTATTATGCTATCTTTACTATGGGATGCACACAAGTATAGACTATTTCACAAAATTTGGAACGCTTTGATTTCATGTTTGTTTTGAAAAGAGTTTTGAATACGTGCCACTTGAAAAAGTGAATTTGTATATACATTGGTCAAAACATCACAATTTAAGTAATTAGCCTTCATCCATTGGCATTCAAACAGGTATGTCACTTAAGCACTTAGCCTCATGGTATTATGCTTGATATGGCAACAATCACACGCATGCAATATGCTAAAGCGATAAATGTTCACCTAGTACTCTAAGGCAAGCCAAAAGAAATAAAACAATTTAGAAAAATGCATGCTCTAATATGCAAGTGACTAATGCAACACATACAAAACACAACTTCTAGTCTCGACTATTAGCATGGCATGTGAATGAATTCAAGGCATGTCACAAAGCACGTATTCGAATAAGAACTTTGAAATTGACATTGGTTTGTATGATGAGCTGAACCCTTATACGTGCAAGACGTATGGATGCAAGTCATGCAAAATGTCCTAACTAATTACCAAATTAACTAACTATTACATTACTAAAGAAATGAATTAACTATACTAGCTAATTATTACAAATTAGAAATCTAATTAATTAATTACAACACGAAATTTAATTAACTAAGCTATTACAAGTTCAAAGGATGAATCTAGGTACAATTAACAGACCACGGGGAACGAAGAATCGTTCATGCATGAATGCGAATTTCCCTCCAAAAATGCCCTTTGTTTGGTGCCAGAATGGTTCTGTTTTGCAGTCAGAAAATTGAACTGTTTTCACCCCAGCCTCTACTCTGTTCTGCCATGAAAATGGCACTGCTGGTCTAAAATAAAGTGGATGGCTGGCCAAGAAAAGTGGTCGGTCGTACGGTGAGGTGGTGCGCTAGCCACTAGTTTTTGCCACTACCCTGCTACAACAGACATGAAACACAGCACAATCAGATTATTTTTAGGGGATGTTTGTCCACCTTGCCTCTCCTTATTATTAAGCAGATCAAAGGAGGGGTAGGATCGATTCGCAAATCATCAATCGACGCAAACTCATTGCGTGATGATCTATGACTCGAGGGACAAAATCTCAATAAATGATAATGAAAGACCCATAAAACCTCTCCCTATCATGGAATTGATCAAGGGAATTGGTAGACCTTGAATCTTAAACCATTATCATCACTAAAAAGTATGAAATTACTCAAGACTCAATGGGTTCAATTAACGTCCGATTGAACCCAAATTGATTTTATTATCTTGTATCATGTTAATCGAATTTTATTGCCTCTTTTAATTACCTTTCCATTCTTTGGTCATTTTAGTCCAAGAATGAGAACTAAGTCCACTAAATGGAGAGAAGTGTCAAACAAGAAGCTGTTTTTAGCATGAAACAGATGTCATGCCTTGGTAATGAACCTCCGAAGAGATTAAATCATTAAGCATGGAAGGGCTCTTTCTCAAGCTTAAACAACACTCATTTGAAATAACTCTCAAACAAATAAAAAGCCAAGAAAGGATGAAGAGTGTAGGGGTGATTATGCAAGTGTGAACATAAGTATGAAAAGCATGAAATAAATGCTATCAATGCAAATAGGTTGGAGTCGAAGGCCTAAACCACCAAACATGAGGACCACTACACTACAAGCATACTATACAAAGTATAAATGAAATAAACACACTAAGATAGTCCTAAAATGAGTGAAAACAGTGCTGGAATTATCATGGAAAAGCTAGAAAAGATAAGCCAAAACAATAGAGAAATTAAGCTAGGAAACAAGCTTAAGGAGGGGTGGCTAACCCCTCCACTTTTGGGACTTCAAAACCACTTTTTTAGCCTTTGAAAAACTTTGAAAAATAGTGGTTAAAAGTTGAAAAATAGATGGGAAACACAAGGGAAAAAGCTTAGAGAATAAGCTTCAACGAAGGATGGTCAACCTCTCTACCTTTGATAGCTTTAAGCCACAAGTTTCAGTCCATAAAAAACATTGGAAAAATAGTCCAAAAAATAGCAAGTAAAGATAGGGAAGAAGTAGTGTAAGAAAGCTAGAAGTTATACCTATTGAAGAGGAGTAACACTTTGAGTTGCAAACCAACAATTTATCACCCTCAAGTGCTGAAATTCAAGCTCAAAAACCTCAGCAAGGAGCCCTAAAAATTTGGTTTAGGGAGTATAGATAGGGGGTATATAGGTTGCAAGAGAGAGAGAGAGAGAGAGAGAGAGAGATATTTTCAAGAATTTTACAGTTCACAAAATTTTCTAACCTAAAAGCAAAAGGTATGGCTCTCTATATATAGAACAGCTGATTGATATCTCGGAAATATCTGTATTGAGTCTGCTGGTGTAGTGCATGCATATGGGGGGACAGATGGCAACAAATATCTGTTCTACCGGAACAACTGGCCGGCCAGCCACTAGGGGGACGACCTTCCACTTTTTTCTGGCCAGTCGGCCACTAGTTGGCTTGTCGGCCTCTGCGTGGTTAGGCTTGGAAAAATACTATTTTGGTCCAAAAGTGGTGTAAGGTTTGTAGGCTTCTGAGACTCAAAACTAAGGCTTCCTACTGAGGAAATCGAGCATTTGTACAACATAATTTTCATCATTGGGTGATCAATCCGGGGCGCCTAAGTCTTCAGGGCGGTCAAAAATGGGGTATCTACATTAGGTAGTTCTTGATTTTGAATTTTCATTTCACAATATTTTGTAATTAGTCAATATACAAAAGGTGAAGAAATTTTGAAACTAACAAAATCATAAACTAACTAAAATTAAAAAGAAAAAAAAAATATTAGGCTAATTGTCTTAAAGCTTAAAGCTGGAAAAAAAAAATACATGAGAATGCCAAAAAAAAAAAAAGAAAAAAGAAAAAAGAAAAGATATAATTACAAAAAAAAAAAAAAAAAAACTCGTAGTGTTTGACCCATTTAACAAAATAAATCCTGAGTTTTTAATTTTGTCAATTTAAACCCTAATGTTTTAATTTGTTGTCAATCTAAACCAGTGACTTATTTTTGTTAAGTAAAATTGACAGGAAAATAGTATTTTAGTTATTAAACTCGTTGTAGATATACATAAAATGTCTAAAATACCTTTTTTTTTTTATTGAGTTTAATGACTGAAATACATATTTTTCGATCAATTTTACTTCATGACCATAGACAAATGATTTAGATTAAAAATAAAAAAAGAGGATTTATTTTGTTATAAGGGTCAAACCTTGGGATTTTTTTAATATATTTTATTATAATTTCTCCAAAAATTAAATAAAACTAATGGAACTATAAACAGAAAAAATGTGAAAAATTAGCTTAATGATCTCAAAGCCTGGTCTGACTTAATCTTGGGCCGCAAAGCATGGGTTTATGGATTGAATATAATTTTAGATTTAGAGTATGTTGGGCTTCGTCCAGCCCTAGTCAAAATCCAAAATATTCGATATTTGTTAGCTTCTTGGATAACTAGTGAAAAACCTAAGTGATTCGTGATTAGATCAACATTAAATGCAACAACTCTCAAACGATTAAAACCAACAATCTAAATCATCTACCACATACGAAAGTGATTTAGATTGTTGCTTCAAAATCAATAAATTGACACAATCGATTTTTACGTGGAAAAATCACAATTGGAGCACCTCCAATTGTGATTAAAAAACCACGGGCGAAACGCCATTAATCAATCCACTATGAAAGAAAGAAATAATACAAAATTACCAAAACAAATTACCCAAATGCAATCAATTTGTCTTCAACAATTTGTATCTCTTTCACTACAGCCTTTGTCTCAGAATTGATTAGCTTGAGGTTGAATCCACAACATCCATGTTGAATCAACGACTACGCATAGCTTCGAACTCTTTCGAATACTCCATGCTTGAATCTCCGAATTCCACCAAAGAAGAAGAACAGCCTTGAAGTTAAACAATAAACAACTCTTTGATGTATGCTTGTCAAACCATGAGTTTAATACTCAATCAAACATGAAAGAAAACTAGCAAAATAGCCCAAGAAGAAAACCCTAGAACCCTCAACGAAGATCTGGAAGTCATACCCTAGATTCAGAGCAAATAGCAGCTTTATAGCAGTTGGGTATGTGATTTCTGCTCGAGTGTAGGAATGGCCGCTCAAGCGCAAGCGATGACACCAAAGCGCGTGTTCCAAACCAAGGTCCACGCTCGAGTGCTGGAACTTACGCTCGAGCATAAAATCACACCTATTAGTATTTTTGCAAACAAGCCAAATTACTGAGAAGGTGAAAACTTTGCTCGAGCGCAACTCTCCCCGCTCGAGTGGGAAGACCAAAACAACAAGGAAAAATATAACTCGATTGACCCAAGCTTGTTCGCGGAGTTGGCAATAAGTAAGGACCTAACAATCTCACCCTTTGTCAATTCCCGGACAAAACTTTCTTACAATTTTTCCTAGCAAACACATGCATCAGACACACTAACTAACACAAACTAATGCACACCACCATGAACACACCAAACAAGCATAATGAGGTAGCAGCACCATGAACAAACCAAACCACCTGTGTGTTAAACAAATCATAAACCAAAACTGTGGAAGTAGGAGATTAACATAAACGTATGGTAATAATTCAAAAATGTTAACATGAACAACCCATATCCCATATCCATCTCATTTCCAAGATAACCTATAAGCCAATGTCCATGCAAAAACAAACCTGAGTGTTAATTCTAGCAAAAAAAAAAAAAAAAACTCTTGATCTACTCCTCCTTTTTGTTTGGGAGACAAGCCACAAAAACATGAAAAAAACAAGAAAATAAATAGAGGAAAGAAAAAATACACTGTCCAAGGAACACTGTCCACGTATAGAGAAACATGCATCACTAATTTGGCAGTAGTGGAGGCTGCTAGATCTAAAACAGAGACAAGATCTGAGCAAGATGCATCAAAGACTGATCAACCGACTGCTCAATGCGGCCAGCAGATGCCTCCAAGGTAGTGAGCTGGGTGTTGGCGGAGGTCTCAAGATCGGTGAGCTAAGCATAAAAAATATCCATCTGACTCTCCAAACGATCAAATCGGGAAACCATGGCATTCTCAAACTGACACAGCTAGCCTCTAATAAAACGAGCTTGAGGAGGTTGCTCCCTCTCACCTATAACAGCGGTGCCAAACTCTGCTTCCTCAATCAGAGGATCTTCACTGCAGTAACCACCCACCCGTATGACCTCTAACATGAGATCGACTGGGAAACGGTCTTTTTGGTGAACAGTTTGACAAGGAAGGCAAACTCATTGTCCTCAAAGGTAGGAACCTCAAGTTTGGTAAGAAGACGGTTAAGAAGGCAGCCATAAGGTAGACCTAAGGATTTTCTCTCAAACGCGGCTACCATTTTTTGGATAATAAGGGTGGCAAGATTGATAGAGAGTTGGTGATCTATGCAAAAGAGAACATGCCCTTGTTCCAAGACTAGACCTATGCAAAACATACGAAAAGCCTAGACACAATTCAAAATAATGAGAAGCCACTAAGAGATTCCAAGACAATATGAAGCAGAACCAGCATGAACAAGGGAAGCCAAATAAACAACACAGAGAAAAACAAACTACCACAACCACGACTCAAAGCACAGAGGACAACACAAGAGAGACAGAAAACAAGGACGACAAAAAAAAATTGAAAAAGTAAAAAAACATACCTAAGACGAAGATGAAGCATGGGAACAAGGTAAGACAGAGATGCACACACCAAGTTAAAGCTCAAAATGAGAAGAAGGGAATCACCAATGGAGCCCTAGGAGAGATGAGATGAAATTTGGGGAAAAAACTAGACTGAAAGGTCAAGGGCTGGGTTTTTAAAGCATTGCAGGCCACTCGAGCTAGGGTTTTGATGCTCGAGCGTTAGTACTTACGCACGTGGCTTCACTCGAGCCAAGACTCATGCACTCGAGCGCAAAAAACAAACTCCCAGAAGTTTGGTGCCTCTGCAAAAGTGTTAGATGAGTGAAATATACGCTTGAGCATTAAAGTTGCAGCTCAAGCAGGTTAGAAAAGAAAACAAAGGCAAAATGCACCATTCTAAGCAGTTAAAACCAACTCACACTGGGAAGTGGGTCCTGAAACTAGAGGGGATTAGCACAATGGCAAGAATGTGACACTAAGATGAGATAATCCATAAACCATGAAGCTTGCAAACTCGTAATTGTGACAACATGAAGCACTGCATCATGAGCAAATTTGGTAAACATCGATCAATGAGCATAAGCTACATGGGAATACACAACTCAAAGGCAAACATGAAAGCTCACGTAATGAATATGTGTGTGTGCAATCCTTGAGAAGCCAGAGAGCTAGAGTTAATCCTCATAGTGATCGGATGGCTAGACCTCTGGCAAGAGTTACCAAACATCACAGAGAAAAGTCACACCACTAGAAATCACAGAGTATTTGTTGAGTAAAAGCGGAGGCTCCCCCTCACTCAATGAGTCGTTTTTTTTTTTCTTTTTTTTTCTTCATTTGATTTTTGACTTTTCTTTCTTGTGGGCACTCACTGGTGGCTTTCATGCTCAAGACTATAGAGACCAAACCAAAGAAGCACAGAAACAATAAGAATGGCCTGGTTGGTGCCTCTAAGGTAACCTTTTCCTAATGCCTGGACTTCCAAAGAACTAAGGAAGAAACTGGGAAAGTGAAAAAAAATAGTAGATGGTTAAGAGACTTAACATCACCGATGATATGCCAGTATAGGTCAATTCCTCTAAAAATGTATAAGAGACACTATTAAAGGTTCATAGAGAACTTTGATCACTTGTGCAGAAACTCCTGTAACAGTTTATCTCAAGGATGTGTACAGAATGAGATCATGAAGTCAAAGAGCATGAGTATTCAGAATGAGCTATGAATAAAGATAAATGAAATCTTGCAAGTGCAGATACCCCATTTTTGACCTCCCTTAAGACTTAGGCGTTACTGATGGTTTACTTGGTGTTAAAAGCTGTGCAGTGCAAAGGTTCGGTTTCTTCGGCGAGAGGAGAGTCAAATCCCAACCTTACGGCTCATTTTGGACCAAACCTATTTTGAATGGTTTTTAGACCTTAAAACCCTCTTTTTCAAATCATTTTTGAAACAAAGTTCCTACGATGCTCCGAGACTCACATTTCGTTAAATGTTGCGCTTTTCGGTAAACCGAGCAAGGACAAAGTGGAAATGAATGAAAGAGAGATGAAATCTCTGAAAAATCTTTCAAAACACCTTGTTTAGGGGTTTGGAGTTGAAGAAAATGAGAAAGGAGAGAAGAAAACTAGTTTGGGAGAAGTTCGGCATCAATCTGGTTGGATCGAAATTGCGCGGCTTCACCAAAACTGGTATAACCTTTTGCACAGTTGGAATTTTGATGCAAGGCTGGCGCCATTGGAAAGCTAACTTCTGGGGCTTCAATTTGGACACCTGGTCAACCACTTTTGGTCTTGCCAGCCATTGGCCAACCACTTTCTTTCTGGGAGACCACTTTTTGTCCTGAAAAACCAGAAAAAGTAGCTGGCCGACTACTTTAAGTGGTCAGCCACTTTTTGTCACCTTTTTGGAGATATTTGCCTCCAGTTGGCACAGCTGGAGGGCACTGAGACCATCCTCCATACACGTGTATGGAGGGATTGGTTTGAGCTTTAGCTTCTTGGAAAAGCTTTGCCTTTTGTTCTCTACAAGAGGGAGGCTCCTCCTCCCTCCTCTAGGTTTAGAATTTTGTGCCTTGAGAGTTATACTTACGTAGTTGTATCTATCTTACTCTTGTTCTTCATTTTGTGCCTTAAAAGTGTCATTTGATCATACTTTTGTGCACAAACACACACTAAAACACCATACCTTTGTTGCTGAGGCTTCGTGAGGTTGTCTTTGGTGCTTTTGGACTGGTTTGAGCTCAAGAAGTTGCTGGAGTTGCAGCTTTAAAGAAGGTCTTCAAGGGTGAGTCTTTAACCCTTAAATCCCCCATTTTTGCTTGAGCTTTTAGCCTTATTTGCATACTGTTTTAAGCTTAGCTCTTAACTGGAAAAAGTTCTATTTTTGCATGCTTAAAAAGTTTGTTTAAGGTCACTTTTTTCGTTGGGGGTGATCTACCCCCTCTTAGGCCTTGTTAGGCCTTGTTTTGAGCCATCCCTTTAGGCTCTTGTTGCAGCCTTTGCATGACCTTTCTACCACTGAAATCTAGAGGATTTTCAGTAGTGGAAAGGTGGTTTTGGAGTCCTAAATAAGAGAGGGTCATCCCCTCTCCTTGTATTTTGAATACTTGCCATATATGCCTCATGTTTGAGCATGTGTTTTAAGCTTGTGTTGGCTTGTTCTTAGTATGTATTTGGGGTTATTTCAGCATGCCTCAGATCTTTTTTTGGTTGTCTTGATCATCCCTTGCATGCATAATACATTTGTAGTGTAAATCTCTTAAACTAGCTTTGTATGCTTCATGAAGTGGCATGTCATTCTAGCTCATTTTGAGTCCATTTCAACATATTTTTGGTGATGCTTTGCCATGTCATACCTCTGTTAGGGTTTGGTTTGGTTAGCCTTTGCATGCTCCATGCACCTGTAGTGCAATTCCATGAAATAGCCTAGTGTGTCTCATGCTTTAACATGTCATTCTAGCATGCTTTTGGCTTAACTTCAAGAAGCTTTTGTCCATGTTTTAACATGCTTTAGCTCTGATTTTGGTTGTTTTGGTCATGCATGACTTGCTTTGTATAGCCATAATGCATTCTAGCTTGTTAGCTTTGTGCATCAAGTCCACTAGCATGCATTGCTTGACCTATTTGAATGATTTGACATCATTTATTATGTGATTTCAGTCCATGTTTCATGGTTATGCACTTGTATTTTTTTTCTCTTTCAATTCGTTGGAGGGTTTGCCTCTTTATGCCTTAACATGAATCATTGCGTATGCCTTCATGCCTAAGCTTGCGAGCTATCATTTCAATGTGTTTTTTGGGGTTAATATGCCATGATATAACTTTGATTTTTGTTGTTTAAGTCATTCCATGCTTGGTCTTAATAGGTGTAGTGTAAACCACCTTATTTGCCTTGCATGCATCATGCCTTATGCCATTCATGATAGCTTATTTTGGCCTCCTTCCATACATGTTTTAGTATCATTTTGACATGTTCTGAGACTGTTTTCGGTTGCCTTAGCTATATGCTTCATGTTTTGTATACTTGTAGCACAAGTGCTCTTGCTTGCTTCAAGCTTTGAGCACCATAGCATGATTCATTTGTGTTGTGTACATGATTTGGCATCACTTAACATGACATTTTAGAGCATTTAGGACTGCCATATTCCCACTTCTTTCATGCTTTGCATGCCTTTGAGTATTGTGCATTGTTGCCTTACTTGTAGCCTAGCTTGTATGCTTGTATGCCTAGGTCTTTGAGCCTCCATCTTAGCATGTTTTGGTCCATGTTTTGACCTATTTTAGCTCTGTTTGTGGTTGGTTCATGCATTCATGCCATGTATTGCATGCCTCCTTTGTAATCCTCTTTATTAGCTTCATGCTTTAAGGACCTTTGCATGCCATGCTTGTGTTAATTAAGTGATTTGGCATCATTTCTTACCTAATTTCAGTGCATTTAGTGTTGCTACACTTCCACTTTTCGCACTCTTTGAGCACTCTTGAGAGTTGTGATCTTTAGCCTAATTGGTGAGCCAATTGGCATGCATGCTTATATATGCTTTTGGTGCCTTTGCTTTTATGTTATGGCCACTAATTTGGGTAGGGCTGAGGCCTATCCATTTTGGTTTAAGTCCATTGTGCATTGTGTATGCCATGTAGTCCATAGCATTGAGTATGCCATGTTGTTTGCATGATTGATTTAGCATTGTATGTACCATGTTGTTTGCATGCTTAGATCACATTGCATTAAGTATGCCATCTTACATTGTGCATTGTGTATGCCGTGTAGTTCATAGCATTGTGTATGCCAAGTTGTTTCTTCGCATTGAGTATGCATGTTCCTTACATTGCTAAGTTGCCCTTATTGTATTGCATTGTGTAAGCACGCATTAGCATCGTTCGCATGTCATTAGCTTTGTTAAGTTGATCATATCACATTGCATTGTGTATGCCATGTAGTTGCATGTTTGGATGTTTAAGTTACATTGCATGTTTGCCATGTTACTTGTTGCATTGTTGTTTGGAATAGGTGTTAGTCCAAACACGGGAAACGAGGGACGTTTCATACTTGAAGTGATGAAACGTGCCTTAATTCCTGGTCGTCGACGCTCTTGATCATACATGATAGAGTTTTAGGCATTATGTGTTTATGTGTGCATTCATTTTCATATTGAATTGTGCAACTTCGCCTCTCGGCCATCATGCATTGAAATGCGTGATTGGTGGCCCGAGGGTCGAGAACCACATTCCCTTGAGCTCATGACATGATAGGGAGGGTGGTTGTGCACACATACCTTGCAAATACATTGCCATGCCCCTTTCTTGCTCTCTGTTGCAGCAAACTGGAATTCAGCAACAACATCTGGTCGGCCAGCCAGAAAAACTAGCTGGCCGACCACTTTTTTTGGCTTTCAACAAAGATAGGTGGCGGCCATGGCTGCAGACACCAACAACTGGTCGACCACCCTCCCAGAGGTCCCCAAGATGTGTTAGAAGCATTTTGAAGCTTGGTGCAAGGTTCTGAGGACAATTGAAAACAAAGGCAAATCGGAGCATCGCATTGGATTTCCGAACGAGGCGACCGGGCATGCATCCAGTCTTCTCCCTCTGAGAACCTCCTGCTTTTATTGCTTTCCTTAGCTGCCATGCTTAGATAGCTAGTTTACGCTTTGGTTTGTACCTAATTAGTTAATGCGTTAACTATTCAATTTGTTTTGTAATAGTTAGTTAACTAGGTTTAGTTAATTAGCTTATTCGTTTTGTAATAATTAGTTTAATTAGCTTAGATTAGCTAGTTAGCTTCTTATTCGGACTCTTCCTCGAGAGGGCCAATTGTTGTAATAAGTGTGCGTGTGTGTGATGCATGTCTTCCAACCTCCGTTTCTTTCTCCCTTTTACTTAACCGCTTACGATGGTTAGTTTTAGGGCATATTTCATTAGCATCCTTATGCTTGCATGTGTGCATCATTCATCTGTTTTGCATGCACCCTCGCAAGCATCATACTAATTGCATTGTATTTCAATTCTAATTTGAATACATGTACCAAGTTGTATTTCACATGACATCTTAGGATAGCCGAGCCTATATGAGTTGCACTTTTGCATGTGTTGCATTAGCCATCATAACATGAACTAGGATCATGCATGATTTCTAACTAGTTCTTTGTTTAGGCTCAGAGTACACTGTGAGTGTTTATGCTTTAGCATACTGCATGTGTGTTACTGATTGCCATGAAAGCATGCTTACCATGAGGCTGACTGCTTATGTGATTAAACTGCCTGAATGCCTGTGGGTGAAGGTTGGATTGCTTGAATTGGAACAATTCATCAAGTCCCTGTTTTAGCCTACTTGTGAGTAGCAAACTTTCAACCATTTTCAAACAAATGGATATGCAATGTTTTGTTCTAAATTAGGCGATCTAGTCTATACTTGTTTGTTGTGTGCATCACATAGTAAGACTAGCTAATTAACCGGAATAAGAGCACATGTGTTTTCAAAAACAAAATATCATGCTTAGTACAGGCCGATCTTTGATCGGGCGAGCGGGGGTGCTCATTGCATGACCTTCCCCTCTCGTACCTAAGTTCCTGAGCCGAGGCAGCTTTGGTGATGACGGACACGTGGCCTTCGGCATGAGTTAGGGTTTCCTAAAGTCCCCCAAAAATAAAATATTTAGGTGGCGACTCTGTATCTGGCAAAGCAGTCCATGTTTGGTACTTCTTTATAAAAATCTGTTTTCCAAAACGATTTGCCGGATTTGGACTCTTTGGTGATTTATCGGTTTCACATCGCACATTGTGAGATTAGATTCAGAACCGTGACATTTGAGTCCGAACTGTAGTAGCTCAGAACAAAACGAGATTTCGCGCCCTCGCAAGCACAAATATCGAAGAGTTCCCGGGAGCGCGTCTACAGCAAGGAATATAAGAGGTGTTCATTAAGTCTAAGCACAAAGATGACAAGAATCAATGGCAATGAGATTATAATATCCAAGCACACAAACAACCATACAGTAACACCCACTCATGCAACAAGACACACTCTAATTACTGAGCACTACACCCAAGGTCTTTCTAAGGAACTCAAACCTAAGAAGATCAAGGGGTTTTATAAAAATATTAGCTTTTTGATGCTTAGTAGATACATGTTTAAGAACAACAAAGCCCTCTTCAACTAACTCTCGAATGAAATGGTGACGAATGTCAATATATTTGGTGCGAGAGTGTTGGACAAGATTTTTAGAGATGTTTATGGCACTTGTATTATCACAGAAAAGGGTGAGAGTATCCTGGTCTATACCATAATCATAAAGCATTTGCTTCATCCACAACATTGTGCACAACAACTCCTTGCAGCAATGTACTCAGCCTCAGTGGTCGAAAGAGAGATGGCATTTTGCTTTGTGCTATGCCAGGAAACCAAATTATTCCTAAAGTAAAAACACCCTCCAAATATGATTTTACGATCATCAACACACCCTGCTCAGTCGGCATAAAAAAAACTAGTGATTTCAGCTGTAGTGTCGATCGAGAACCAAATCCCATACCCCAATGTCCCATTAACATACTTAATGATGGGTTTGACCGCAAGAAGATGTGACTCTTTGGGACAGGCTTGGTAACGGGCACAAACACCTACACTAAATGCAATGTCAAGATGACTGGCTATGAGGTACAGAAGACTTCCTATCATACTCCTATAAGGTGTAGGATCAACATCAGTACCAGAGGAATCTTTGGAAAAGTAAAGACTAGTGCTCATGGGGGTGCGAGCATGTTTGGCTGACTCTAGACCGAACTTAGACACAAGGTTTTTGGCGTACTTGGTCTGTACTGTTTAATTTGAAGACCCAAGAAGTAAGACAACTCCCCCATCATACTCATTTCAAACTCATGTGTCACACAATCCGAGAAATATTTCACAAGGGAATCAGAAGTGGATCCAAACACAATATCATCAACATAAATCTGAGCAACAAGTATATGAGACTTAGTATGTTTCACAAATAAGGTCTTGTCCACAATACCCCTTTGAAAATCATTACCAAGAAGAAAGGTAGAAAGTCTATCATACCAAGCTCGAGGGGCTTGTTTCGACTCATATAATGCCATGTCTAACTTGTACACATGGTTTTGACATTTTGGGTGCTCAAACCCTTTTGATTGCTCAACATAAGCCTTTTCCTTCAAGTACCCATTTAGAAAGGCACTTTTTACATCCATTTGAAATAGTTTGAACCCTAGAAAGCATGCAACACCAAGTAAGATATGAATAGATTCGAGACGTGCAACAAAGGAAAACGCCTCATCATAGTCAACACCCTCTACTTGTGTATACCCTTGAGCAACCAACCTAGCTTTATTTTTAACCGCTGTACCATTCTCATCAGATTAATTTTTAAAGATTCACTTGGTACCTATCACATTCATGTCACTATGTCTAGGAACAAGAGTCCAAACTTTGTTACGTTCAAATTGACCAAACTTTTCATGCATAGCATTGACCCAACTATCATCTAGTAAGGCCTCTTTTATATTTTTAGGTTCAATTAATGAAACATAGCACATATGAGATACCTCTTCTCAAATTTGTTTTCGGGTCTTCATTCGATCTGAGACACTTCCCAATACCTGTTGAATCGAATGATTCAGTTTTACCCTTGCTGATGGCTTCAACTCTGGACTAGAAGTGACTGTAGCATCAGAGGTGGTGTCTCTTTGTGCACTCTTTTGATTCGAACTTACCATTGAAGTTGGTGTAGGCTCACCTTCTTGGGCTTGACCTTGTGCTTCTCCTTGTCATTGTGGTTCAGTATCCAAGATAGGAGACTCACCATATTCTTCCTCATGTATTGCTGGCATAGGAGAACTTGTGTCCTTTATAACCATATTGATTGATTCCATTAGGGATAAAGTATGCAGGTTATAGACACGAAAAGCTCTACTAGTGGTTGAATACCCTAGAAAAATACCTTCATCACTTTAAGAGTCAAATTTGCCCAAAGGCTCTCTATCTTTGAAAATGTAACATTTACTTCCAAAAGTTTTGAAATATTTTATATTAGGTTTCAACCCTTTCCACAATTCATATGGAGTTTGTAAAGTGTCAGGCCTTAAATACACACGATTCACAACATAAATAACGGTATTTAAGGCTTCAACCCAGAACTTAGGAGCAACTTTCTTGCTAAGGAGCATGACCCTAGCCAACTCTTGAACTACCCTATTCTTCCTCTTAACAACTCCATTTTGTCGTGGAGTAATTGGTGCAGAAAACTCATGCTTAATTCCATGCATATCACAAAAATCCGAAAACGAACTATTTTCAAATTCACGACCATGATCAATTCAGATTATTATGATACGCCCAATAGAAACACCCTGTTCGTTTTGGATTTTAAGGACTAAGGCCTGAAAAGCATCAAACGTATCAGATTTTTCTCTTAAAAAATTAAGCATGAAAAATGAGTATAATCATCAACAGTTAAAAAAATGTATCATTTACCTCCGATGCTCTCAGTGCGAGTGGGTCCCATAAGATCCATATGAACCAATTCAAGAGAACGTTTGGTTGTGAAATTGTTCACCTTTTTATGAGGGACATGAGTTTGCTTCCCAAGTTGATATGGTCCACACACACGGTTCACATTCTTACCCATTTTGGGTACACCTCTCATAAGCTCTTTTTTGGCTATCTTAGTTAGGTATTTGAAATTCATGTGACCTAATCTTTGATGCCATTAGCCAAGATTACTTATGATAGCTGAGTGGCAAGTGAGATCATTTGCGGTAACAATCCCATAGCAGTTATCAGATGTGTGAACCCCATGCATGACAGTATTTCCCTTATTATCCAAAATTTCACATTTATTTTTTGAAAAAAATACTTCATGGTAGGAATCACACATTTGACTGATGCTCAAAAGATTTGCTTTAAGGCCATCAACAAGTAAAGCATTTTCGAGCTTAAGAAGACCAGCCACACTTATAGAGCCCTTACCAATGACTCTAGAAGTGCCACCATCTCCAAAAGTAACAATTCCTCCATCATATTTTTCAAGAGATGTGAAGTAGGATTTGTCACCAGACATGTGACGAGAGCACCCACTATCAAGATACCACATGTGTAAGTCACGTGCTTTCAGTGCAGTGTGAACAACAAAACAAGTTAAGTCACTTTTTCTCACCTATATCTTTTTGGTCTTAACAGAAGCAGGACTGGCAGTCTTGGTAACTGTCTTAGCGTTGTGAGCACCATCATGAATCTTGGTGTTCCGCCTAGACATGCAAGGTTGTCTCCTAACCTATGAAGTATTAGAATTTCTATTTTTTTGAGACACCTTACCAAACAACTCATAACAATAAGGACGAATATGGCCATACCTACTGTGATAACCCTGCTCCGTATTATGCTAATTAGTTTTAATTATGATTGTGAGTATGTGTTTAGTATGATTTTGGATGCCATTTATACGATTATATGTGGTTTTGAATTTCTATCTGTTTACTGTAGGAAAATCTGTTCAACTTATTGTTGTAAACAGAAAATTGAAGGCTTTATCGGCCACAGAAAACGAAATTGACTACGCCATTGTGATTGGCGTAATTTTTCTAGCCTATGGTGAAATTTAATTGAAAATTGATTTGAATCAAAATAATTAGATTCAGAATGATTAAATTGAGATTTTAGCCAAGCCTATAAATAGGCTTATACACTCAATTCCTCTCTTTTGAACTCATTTTGCTGAGATTACACTCTAGAGAGAGAGAGGGAGCTCAAGTTAGAGAATTGCTCAAGAAGCTTGAAGATCTTGGAGTTTAGCTCAAGAATTAACTAGAATTTGGAAGATTAAAGCTCCTAGGTGAGTAATTGAACATTAATTCATGAGTTTGAGCTTGTGATTTTGTGAATTCAAGATTAAATGGTAATCAAGAACATGAGTTGTGTTGATTATAATGAAATTGAAGTTTATATGCACATGCATGTTTAGAATTGCCATGAATTTGCATGATCTAGCATAAGGCATGGTGAACATGATGAATTGGGCACCAAATTTCACATGCATGCATAATTTTCATGAGTTTCATGATTATGGGTACCATTTATACCATTTGAAACAAGATTGGAGTCAAACGTTAACATGCATGTATAATTCATGAAGATATGGAGTTGTATGAAGCTAGAATGCATGGGTTTTAATCATACAAGAGAAATGTTGATTAATTTGAGAATTAGATCATGATTTTGAACAATTTGCCTCATGTTGTTTATATCCTTATGATATATAATGTGTTTCCACGTTTTTGAACCAAAAACATGAATTTTGGGCCTTTGAATGTCAACTTTGAGCTTCAAGAACAATTCTGGATATTCCAGAATTTGGCATGTCCGCTCAAGCGGGGAAAAGTCCGCTCAAGCGTGAATTGTCAGTTCCCAGAACTTTTGCAGACATTAATGTACGCTCGAGCGGGGAGAGTCACGCTCGAGCGCCAAGCCACGTAGTTTGAATTTCAGCTCGAGCGTCCGAAGTCATGCTTGAGCGTAAAAATGAGACAACCAGTACTTTTACAGACCTAACGGGTCCGCTTGAGCGGTAGAAACCATGCTCGAGCGGGAAGCCCTATTTCAGAAATTTTGAAAAGTCGATTTAAGTTTCGTTTTCCGTTCTCTTTCATTTCTAAGTACTCTTAGACATGCATTGAACATTATAAATGAGTGAAAAAGGATAAGAAAGGCCAAAGGCCGTCAGAAATGAATGGATTGGGCCCAAGGCCGTTTGATACATCTAGACCTGTAGTCACTTGATACACTAAGTAGAAACATGAATTGGGCCCAAGGCCGTCTGATGTATTTGTTTTAAACACTGTTCATGTACCTCATTTATTTGATATTATTTACTAGGTTTTCGCTCACTCTCATTCATGTGTCTGTAGGTGAGCTAAGCAATGTCCAAACCCAGCCTCAGTGAAGTATGTGGGAGGCAGTCCGAGGTTTGAAGAGTCAGCCCTCATGTCTTATGCACGAGACTTGTTTTTGCCCTTTTGCCCCTTTTGTATATTTTGCTATGTTTGGCAAAAACGTTGGATTTCCTTTGTATATAGGTTTTGTTGGCTGACTGTATAACTGAAAGTTCCTGGATAAAGATTAACTTTCGGAATATGTGTGAGTTATTATAAAATGTTCGTGGAATGATTTTCCCATATCATGTAAGCACCGCTCTATGGACAAAGTTTTAAGTTTGCTTTCGTTTCGGCCCCTTAACTCTGTTGATATATGTTTTATTTGGTTTGAGGCTGTAGGTAATCTCATGATTACTGGCCGGTTATGTCCTTAACCCATAGGGGCGGGTTTGGGTCATGACAAAGTGGTATCAGAGCACGAGTTAATAACTCACACACTTGTCCAAAAGAGCAATAAGCATCTAGAAAAGATCTAGGATGCATTCATGTGATAAGTAGGAATTTGTAACCATTGAGAATGTGCTTAAATGCTTTGAGATAAATGAGTATGTGCTACATGTTTGCGATTTAGTTTCATTGCAATGATTTGAATATGTATGCTCCTTGGTATATGCATACTTGTGAAACTTTTATATAAAGAATAATGCAAGTCTAATCAGATGGTGAGAACAAGAGGTGATGAAATAGAGGAGTCTTTTATTGCCAGAATGGATAGGATGGAAAGATTGATACAGGAAATGACAAAGACATTGAGGCAGCAACAACAATGGCAACAACAGTGGCAACAGCCACACCCTCCACCTCCTCCTCCAGTACCACCTGTTCAAGATCCTTAGAATGATGACCAAATAATAGCTCTCACCAAAGAATTTAAGAAAATGAAACCGCCATAGTTTCATGGGGGATTGGATCCGTTAAAGGCAGAAGCATGGGTCCTTGGAATAGAAAAGTTATTCGAAGTGTTTCCTTGCATAGAAACATAGAAAGTACTGCTAGCCACTTTTACTCTTGAAGATGAAGCAAGAAGGTGGTGGATGCTAATGCGTGAAAACAATAAGAATATTGGTTGGGCCCGATTCTTGGAAATATTCTATGACAAATATTTTCCACAGTGTGTTCGTGACAGAGAGGTGTCAGAATTTATGGAACTTAAACAGAACAGCATGACAGTAGCTGAGTATGAGGCCAAATTTACTGAATTGGCCAGGTTTGCACCACATGTGGTTGACACCGACTACAAGAAAGCTAGACATTTTGAAAAAGGGCTTCAAGATGATATCCTAGAGAGGGTAAATGTTCTCAAGCTGGAAACCTATATTGAGGTGCTGGACCGGGCCATAATATTAAAGGCTAACATAGCCAGACAGACTAAATCAACAACTGACTGGAAGGGTAGTAAAAGACAGGGCTTCTTTTCGAAGAAGAAATTTTCAAAGAAGCAAAATACGGGCTCCTCAAGTACTTCTAATTCTTCCCGAGATACATCCCCTATATGCAATATTTGTAGTAAAAGGCATCGTGGAGTTTGTTACTGTGTGTCAGGAGCTTATTTTAAGTGCGGAAAAATAGGGCATATGGCCAGAGATTGTAATCAGAATAGGTGGAAATTAGCTGCTAGCTCCACTACATCAATCCCAAAACCAAGAAATACTATGAGATCTACTACCACCGGAGATGTTGTGAGACAAGGGAGAGTTTTGCGCTTGTTCCGCAATACATGGAATGCTAACGCCGTTGTCTCGGTACTATCTCTATATGTAATCGATGCTTTTGTATTAATTGACTCGGATCAACACACTCTTCGTAACTTGTGCATTTGCATCTAGACCTAGTAGACCTCTAGAATCATTTCCATACTTGCTATGTGTATCTGCTCCATCTGGGGAATCTGTGTTATGTGAATCTGTATATCGGTTTTGTGACATGCATATTGGGAATGCTATTCTACATGTGGATTTGTTGCCCCTGAACTTTAGACATTTTGATATAATTCTAGGCATGAATTGGTTAACCAAATATTGTGACACCATTGATTATATAATGAAATGGGTTGTGTTTAAACCACCAGAACAGGAAGAAATTGTGTTTGTGGGTAACGGGGTAGTGCCTCCACCTTATTTGATATCCGCAATGAAAGCATGTAAATTAATTAGGAAAGGGTGCCAGGCTTATTTGTGTTGTGTGCAATCTGAACAAGGTGTGAATGTTGAATTGAGTAGTATCCCTATTGATAGCGAATTTCCGAATGTATTCCCAGATGAATTGCCAGGGGAATTAGTGGACAGGGAGATAGAGTTTACTATTGAAGTTGTGCCAGGCACCCAGCCTATCTCTAAAACTCCCTACAGGATGGCTACTGCTGAAATGAAATAACTGAAAGAACAGTTGCAAGACCTGTTTGACAAAGGGTTTATTCGACCTAGTACTTCACCATGGGGTGCACCAGTGTTGTTTGTGAAAAAGAAAGATGGAACCTTGCGATTGTGTGTTGACTATCGAGAACTGAACAAGGTAACAATAAAGAATAAATATCCCTTACCTCGTATTGATGATCTGTTTGACCAGTTGCAAGGATCACAAGTGTTCTCCAAGATTGATTTGAGGTCCGGGTATCATCAGTTGAAAGTGAAAGCTGAAGATGTTGAGAAAACTGCGTTTCGAACAAGGTATGGCCATTATGAATTTCTTGTTATGCCATTTGGGGTAATTAATGCTCCTGCAACGTTTATAGACCTAATGAACCGAATTTTCAAGGCCTACCTTGATGAATTCGTTATAGTTTTTATTGATGATATTTTGATATATTCAAAGAGTAGACTTGAACATGAACAAGATCTGAGGACTGTTTTGCAAACACTTAGGGAAAAGAAATTATTTGCCAAACTAAAGAAATGTGAATTTTGGTTGGATGAAGTTATCTTCTTAGGGCATGTTATCAACAAGGAGGGAATTTCAGTGGACTTGCAGAAAGTAGAGGCAATTGTGAATTGGCCTACATCGACAAATGTAATAGAGGTCCGCAGTTTCATGGGCTTAGCTGCGTACTACAGGAGATTTGTGAAGGACTTTTTAAAAATAACTGTGCCTCTTACCCAACTAACATGCAAAGGGCAACCGTTTGAATGGAATGACGAAAGAGAATCTACCTTTCATGAATTGAAAACGAGACTGACCACTGCTCTAGTTTTGATACTACCATCAGGTACGGAAAACTTTGTGATTTTCAGTGATGCATCTTATAAAGGTTTGGGTTGTGTATTAATGCAGAATGGAAGGGTGATTGCCTACGCCTCCCGACAGTTAAGGCCACACGAAAAGAACTACCCAACATATGATTTAGAGTTGGCCGTAGTTGTATTTGCTTTGAAAATCTGGCAGCATTACATGGTTGGGGCAAAGTGTGAAGTCTATACAGATCACAAGAGCTTAAAGTACTTCTTTACACAGAAAGAGTTAAATATGCAACAAAGAAGATGGCTCGAATTAATAAAGGACTATGACCTCGAGATTCAGTATCACCCTAGGAAAGCCAATACAGTTGCTGATGCCTTAAGTAGAAAATCAATGGGGAGTTTGGCTTGTTTACTCACTGAACAGAAAGAGATTTTGCAAGATTTTGAGAAGTCCGGGATTGAAGTGGTATTGTGTGAACAGGGTGGATTGATAGCCGCCATTTTAGCCGAATCGGCAATCATTGATGAGATTAAACAGAAACAGAAGAAGGATGAATTCCTCAAAAAGATAGTTGATGAATTTGAAATGAATTCGAGACGGGAATATAGTGTGGTAAATGAGGTGCTGAAATTCCAAGACAGGTTGTGTGTTCCAAACATTCCTGATTTAAAGAAGAGAATTCTAGATGAAGCCCATAAGTCAGTGTTTGCTATGCATCCGGGTAATAACAAAATGTATCAGGATTTGAAGCAAAGCTATTGGTGGCCCAAAATGAAGAAAGAAATTACAGAATATGTGTCCAAGTGCCTTCAATGTCAGCAAGTCAAAGCTGAACATCAGAAACCGGGCGGTCTACTTCAGCCTCTCTCTATTCCCGAGTGGAAATGAGAGCATGTGACTATGGACTTTGTTGTTGTTCTACCCCGAACCTCTCGAGGTATGGACTCTATTTGGGTTGTAGTCGATAGACTGACTAAATCTGTACATTTTTTTGCCTGTTAGAACTACATTTGATGCTTATAGATTGGCTACTATATATGTTGACGAGATTGTTCGTTTACACGGGGTTCCGGTGTCCATTGTCTCAGATAGAGATCCTCTAGATTATGGAAAAGTTTGCAAAAAGCTATGGGAACAGAATTGAGGTTTAGTACTGCGTTCTACCCACAGACAGACGGGCAATCAGAATGGACAATACAGACCTTGGAAGATATGCTTCGGATGAGTGCTTTGGATTTCCAAGCGAGTTGGGAAGATTATTTGCCACTAGCAAAGTTTGCACACAATAACAGCTTCCACTCCAGCATTGGTATGGCACCATACGAGGCTTTGTATGGTAGAAGGAGTAGATCATCGATTTGTTAGACAGAGGTCGGAGATAAGGCTTTATTTGGGCCTGAAATTGTGCAAGACACTTCTAAGAAGATCAAAATTATTCAACAAAGGTTCAAAACAGCTTAGAGTCGACAAAAGAATTATGCAGATATTCGAAGAAGACCTCTTGAATATGAGGTTGGTGACCTTGTATTTATTTGTATGACACCGATGAAAGGCCAAGTAAGATTTGGAAAGAAAGGTAAATTGTTGCCCCGTTACATTGGGCCGTTCCAAATTCTAGAAAGGCTTGGTCCTGTTGCCTATCGAGTTGCTTTGCCACCGGGGTTCGAACAAATACACAACGTATTCCACGTATCAATGTTGAGGGGTTATCTTCGAGATCCGTTTCATGTGATTGATTATCACTGGATAGCTCTTGATGAAAATATGGAGTACGCAGAATGGCCGGAACGAATCATTGACCAGCAAGTGAAACAATTGAGAAGCAAGTCCATCCCGATGGTAAAAGTAGAATGGAAAGAAAACAATGGGACGGACGCTACATGGGAAAAAGAGGATAAAATGTGACTGCGCTATCCACATTTGTTTCCCGACGAAGGTAAAATAAGTTTGGAGGATCAAACTTCCTAAAGGAGGGAAGACTGTGATAACCCTGCTCCGTATTATGCTAATTAGTTTTAATTATGATTGTGAGTATGTGTTTGGTATGATTTTAGATGCCATTTATATGATTATATGTGGTTTTGAATTTCTATCTGTTCACTGTAGGAAAATCTATTCAACTTACTGTTGTAAACTGAAAATTGAAGGCCTTATCGGCCACAGAAACCGAAATTGACTATGTCATTGTGATTGGCGTAATTTTTAGAGCCTATGGTGAAATTTAATTGAAAATTGATTCGAATCAAAATAATTAGATTTAGAATGATTAAGTTGGGATTGATTTCTTAGCCTTAATCAATTTGATTAGCCAAGCCTATAAATAGGCTTATACACTCAATTCCTCTCTTTTGAACTCATTTTGCTGAGATTACACTCTAGAGAGAGAGAGAGAGAGTGTGTGTGTCGGTTAGAGAGAGAGAGGGAGCTCAAGTTAGAGAATTGCTCAAGAAGCTTGAAGATCTTGGAGTTTAGCTCAAGAATTAACTAGAATTTGGAAGATTGAAGCTCCTAGGTGAGTAATTGAACATTAATTCATGAGTTTGAGCTTGTGATTTTGTGAATTCAAGATTAAATGGTAATCAAGAACATGAGTTGTGTTGATTATGATGAAATTGAAGTTTATATGCACATGCATGTTTAGAATTGCCATGAATTTGCATGATCTAGCATAAGGCATGGTGAACATGATGAATTGGGCACCAAATTTCACATGCATGCATAATTTTCATGAGTTTCATGATTATGGGTACCATTTATACCATTTGAAACAAGATTGGAGTCAAAAGTTAACATGCACGTATAAGTCATGAAGATATGGAGTTGTATGAAGCTAGAATGCATGGGTTTTGATTATACAAGAGAAATGTTGATTAATTTGAGAATTAGATCATGATTTTGAATAATTTGCCTCATGTTGTTTATATCCTTATGATATATAATGAGTTTCCACGTTTTTTAACCAAAAACATGAATTTTGGGCTTTTGAATGTCAAGTTTGAGCTTCAAGAACAATTCTGGAAATTTCAAAATTTGGCATGTCCGCTCGAGCGGGGGAAAGTCTGCTCGAGCGTGAATTTTTAGTTCCCAGAACTTTTGCAGACATTGATGTACGCTTGAGCGAGAAGAGTCACGCTCGAGCGCCAAGCCACGTAATTTGAATTTCAGCTCGAGCGTCCGAAGTCACGCTTGAGCATAAAAATGAGGCAACCAGTACTTTTGCAGACCTAACGGGTCCACTAGAGCGGCAGAAACCGCACTCAAGCGGGAAGCCCTGTTTCAGAAATTTTGAAAAGTCAATTTAAGTTTTGTTTTCCGTTCTCTTTCATTTCTAAGTACTCTTAGGCATGCATTGAACATTAAAAATGAGTTAAAAAGGATAAGAAAGAAGTCTAAGAGGGATTTATTAATTAAGAATAGATTGAATCGTTTGTGACCTATATATGTGTTATGTATTATGTAGGGTCGAGCACAAGGACGAATCCACCAGCAGAACATTGTGAGTAATATCTTAGTAAAGATATTTTGAAGTATGTTATTTGTCCAATTGCTTATTTCTATTTGAAGTCCATAAGTCTGTTAATTTGAATTATGCACAAATATTTATCGTACCAAATGATTGGGCCAAAGGCCGTTGGATATGAATGATTGGGCCAAAGGCCATCAGACATGAATAATTGGGCCAAAGGCCGTCGGATATAAATGATTGGGCTGTAGGCCATCGAATATGAACGAATAGGCCAAAGGCCGTCGGAAATGAATGGATTGGGCCCGAGGCTGTTTGATACATCTGGACCTGTAGTCACTTGATACACTAAGTAGAAACATGAATTGGGCCCAAGGCCGTCTGATGTATTTGTTTTAAACACCGTTCATGTACCTCTTTTATTTGATATTATTCACTAGGCTTTCTCTCACTCTCATTCATGTGTCTGTAGGTGAGCCAAGCAATGTCCAAACCCAGCCTCAATGAAGTATGTGGGAGGCAGTCCGAGGTTTGAAGAGTCAGCCCTCACGTCTCACGCACGAGACTTGTTTTCGCCCTTTTGCCCCTTTTGTATATTTTGTTGTGTTTGGCGAAAACGTTGGATTTCCTTTGTATATAAGTTTTGTAGGCTGACTGTATAACTGAAAGTTCCTGGATAAAGATTAACTTTCGGAATATGTGTGAGTTATTATAAAATGTTCGTGGAATGATTTTACCATATCATGTAAGCACCGCCCTATGGACAAAGTTTTAAGTTTGCTTCCGTTTCGGCCCCTTAACTCTATTGATATATGTTTTATTTGGTTTGAGGCCGTAGGTAATCTCATGATTACTGGTCGGTTATGTCCTTAACCCATAGGGACAGGTTTGGGTCATGACACCTACCACAATGATGACAAACAAAAATAGGTTTTACCTCCCTTTGGTTAATCTTTTCTCCTTTAGGTTGATGAAGAGAGAGATCACCCTGTTGAACCTTTAGCTTTCCCTTTGTTTGAGTCTTATTGGCATGTGATGTAGAGGTCTGTCCCTTTTGTACTATTGCATTACCAAAGTCTATCCAACTTTTGTCACAACTCATCTGTTGAGACCCGAGGATGTCTTCTAGTGTCTTTGATCCTTGGTTCCACATAACAATCGTGGCTCTAGCATCTTTGAGTTCTTCCTCTCTCTGACTGACTAGCTCTTCCATTGCAGCTTGTGACATCTCAAGGATTTTAATCTTCTCTTCATATGTGCCATAGATTTTCAGAAGTTCATTCCTTTCGGTCTCACACGATAAAAGTTTTCCACATAGGTCTTGCCTGTCATTGGAGATCTTGATGACATCCTGTTTTGCTATTGCCATCTCTCCCTTTAGCTTGACATTTGCGCTTTCACATGCTTTGAGCTTGAAAGTTAGTTTATCATTGATCTTGGAGAAGTTTAGAGATTCATTGTAAAGCTTTTCATAAGGTTGTTATAGGTCATCACTATCAATATCATCATTGTCTTCCGAGGTTTCATCATCTTCTTTTTGCTCCTCTTTCTTCTCGATTTTATCCAGTCAAGCAACTAAAGCATGGAAGTTGATGAAGGGTTGTGAAGATGACTCACCTCTTTCATGGACTTGACTAAGAATGTCTCATGCATCTTTGGCCTTTGTGCAGTGAGCAATCCGTTGTTGTTCTTCTTCAGAAATTGCTTCACGAATTGTATTTAGAACTCTTTGATTGCTTGGATTGTCAGCACTTTTAGTATCCTCTTCAATTACTTGCCAACCTTCCTGGTCATGAGCTCTAAGATACATCCTCATTCGTCTCTTCCAGAATAAGTAATCACTCCTATCAAAAGTAGGAGCACGGTGCAGACTCTGACCACGAGCAAACTCAACTGGCTTTGGAGCTGGTTGAGTGACGGTAGACTAGAATGCCATGTAGGTACTCTCTCCATCTTCATCGAATTTGTTTTCTTCGGGTTCTTGCTCTAACCCGCTTTCATCATCCCAAGTCATCAGATAGCCTTTCTTATGTTCTTTTTTGAGGGAGATTCAAGTGCAATATGTCCAAACCCTTGACATTCATAACACTTGACACCTTGCCCCTTCACAGTCTTCTTCTCCATTTTTGGAGCAACTATTGGTGGAAAAGTTTTGAATTTGTCATTACCCTTATCTTTGAACTAGAGTCCTTAAAATTAAGCTTCTTTTTCTTCAAATGTTTTTTGAACTGTTTGGTAAACATCGCCATCATTTCGGACTCTAGATCAAACTCAACCTCAGGGTTTTTAGCAATCGCATGAGCACTGGTAAAATCCACATTATCTTTTTGTTTTTTCTTAGAAATCTGGTGGGCTTCATAAGTCTGCAAGTTTCCAACCAACTGATCAAGCTTGAGGTTCTCAACATCCTGAGCCTCCTCAGTAGCTGTCACTTTTAATTGGAACCTCTCAAGTAAAGACCTCAAATTTTTTCCAACAACCTTCAATTCAGGGATTTTTTCTCCGAGTGTGAAACAGGAATTCAAGATGTCACTAAGTTTAGCATAAAAATCATCAAACGTCTCATCATCATACACAAAAAGAGTTTCAAAAGAGGAGGTGAGATGCTGAAGTTTTGATCTTTTAATAATAGTAGTGCCCTTGGGAATAGTTTCAAGAATGTCCCAAGCCTCTTTTACTTCCTTACACGTGCAAATACAACGAAACTCTTCTGGTGTGACGGAGCAAAAAAGGGAATTGAGAGCTTTACTGTTTCAACTCGAGTTTTGATAATCGATTGCATCCCATCTATCGAGTGGTTTGGGGATATCAGCACCATCAATGGTGACAACAGGTTCACTCCACCCATAGATCACACAGTGCCAAACTTTCTCATCAATAGATTTTAAAAACGCCCTCATACGAGCTTTCCAATAAGAGTAGTTTGTACCATTGAGTAATGGAGGTCTATAGGTCGAGTTACCTTCACGAATTGAATCCATATCACAAATCACACAAAATCACACTTCTATAGTTTTGATAAAAACAAAGAGAGACTCGCCTCGATACCAATTGAAAAACCTAAGTGATTCATGATTAGATCAAGATTAAATGCAACAACTCCCAAATGACTAAAACTGACAATCTAAATCATCTAGCACATACTATTGGAAAAATATGGTTTTTATAGGCTTATTTTGTGCTAACTTTGAGCCCAAATTTGAATGGAGCCTACATGTCTTTTGAGGTGGGTCCAAAGAGGTTAATCTGTTCCTTGCCGCATGGCAAGTCACATGGCGAAGACGGTTCGTCAAAACCATTTATGAGTGAATGAGAAGTTGACGTCATTTTCAAGTTCGTGGAATGGACAATTAAAGAGTAAAATGTGGGTTTCTTTGTAATGGTTGTCCCACATTGGAAACTTAAGAGAACTTATGTGTGTATATAAGTTCTAGGTAGAAACACTTGGATTGGGCCCCAAGGGGCACCCCAAGTTTGTAAAAGGAAAGAGTTATGGACAAAGTAAACCTTGGCTCAAACCGCACACGCGCGCGCGCCGCCGTTGTAGTTCAGCAGGCCGAGACGTGCCGAGCGCGGGTATGGGTGTGTGTGTGTGTTGTGGGTCGAGTTGGTTCTAATACTAATTTTTTGGACAAAAAAATTATTTTGAATTTTTTCAAAAATTCTTGCGGGAAAATTAATTTTTCTGAATGAAATTAATTCAAAATTTGTGCTAACAGATTAACTATTGAAAACTGCCAGCAGTTTCAGACAGATTCAAACTAGTTTTTCCAATAGATCTATTCAAAGTTGAATTGCACCTGTTTAATTCAAAAGCAAATTTCAAATTGAACCTGTTCGGACAGTCACTTGTATGTTTATAAATACTAGAAATTTTTCAGCATTTGGACATTCCGAAAATCTTCTTTTGTCTTGCCTTCCTTTGTGCTCTCTTGCATATATATTCTACATATTATTTTGTAGGAAAAATTTTTGAGAGTATAGAACACAGGATTTGTTCGCCGTACAGATTGTTTGGAGTATTACTATAATTTGTGTAGATCATTGTATCCTGAGAGATAAACGTCATTTATCCGTAAGCACCGAAGCGGGGCGAATCTGTCTTAAAGACAAAGTGTCATACACTCGACTTGATCTTTTTTGTACTTATTTAGTTTGGTAAATAAATTCTATAAATAATTTATTTTTATTTGTTTGATTTAGTTTCAAGTTATTTATTTTACATAGAAGATTGTTGCAACACATATGAAAGTGATTTAGATTGTTGCTTTAAAATCAATGAATTGACACAATCAATTTTTACACGGAAAAACCACAATTGGAGCACCTCCAATTGTGATTAGAAAACTACGGCTAAAATGCCACCGACCAATCCACTATGAAAGAAAGAAAGAATACAAAATTACCAAAAACAAATTACCCAAATGCAATCAATTTGTCTTTAACAATTTGTATCTCTTTTACTACCGCCTTCGTCTTGGAATTGATCAGCTTGACGTTGAATCCACAACATCCATGTCGAATCAACGACTATGCACAGCTTCGTACTCCTTCGAGTACTCCACGCTTGAATCTTCGGATTCCACTGAAGAAGAAAAACACTCTTGAAGTTGAACAATCAAACAACTCTTTGATGTATGCTTGTCAAACCATGAGTTTAATACTCAATCAAACATCAAAGAAAACTAGCAAAATAGCCCAGAAGAAAACCCTAGAACCCTCAAAGAAGATCTGGAACCCGTACCCTAGATTCGGAGCAAATTGCGCTTTATAACAGCTTGGATACGTGATCTGCCGAAGCGCAAGAATGGCCACTCGAGCAGTGACACCAAAACGAGTGTTCCAAACCAGGGTCCACGCTCGAGCACTGGAACCCACGCTCGAGTGTAAAATCACACCTCTCAGGATTTTTACAGACAAGCCAAATTACTGAGAAGGTGAAAACTCCACTCGAGCGGAAAGACCAAAACAACAAGGAAAAATACAACTCGATTAACCCAAGCTTGTTTGCGAAATTGGCAATAAGTAGAGACCTAACAACTAGTTTACAGATTGAGTAAATTTGGTCCGGCCATTAATTGCTCTTACACACAATAGATTGGAGAATGAGAATATATAGCAATGGATGTCAACAAATGTCAACTATTCATAGAGTCGAAGATAATTAGAGGGAATGAAAAAATAAAAATAAAATAAAAAATCATTGAAACTTTACAAATTTAAAGACACAAAAACTTAGGCATACATAGGTCGAAACCAAACTTCAAAGCTTCAAGTTCGTTACGTATATACTGAATTTGCAGCTTATTAAATTTCTTGTAAGTAATTCACAACCCACATGCATATATATACAGAGAGAGTGTATTTGTCAAACTGGCCTATTGTGGAGAGATTGAATTTGTGTGGAAATGCTTCACAAAACAATGTAAATGTTTCTATCCCGTTTTGAATTTGAAATGGTTTCATTTTTTGGGTTGATTTATATGGAGACTCATAGCATCATGGAATAAACATAAATAAAGAATTGTGTTTATGATATTCAAAAAGAAACGAATTGATGCATAACGTAATCAATGTTGGTTTCCTTTTCAGATTAATAACATTTATTTATCAGATTTTGTATGATATTTTATGCTTTTATCATTGTTTATCACATTTTGTACGATATCTTATGTTTTTATCATTGTTTGTCATCTTATTTGCTTGTGATTTACTCCCTTGGGAAAAATGAGCGAATACAATTGCAGAAACGAAGAGGCACATGTACTCACAAACATATGAGATTTAATAATAACATAAATTACAGTAATCTTTCTTGAATTTTGGAAAAAAATATAATGAGTTTACAAGTTTTGTTTTCTGTGTTTTGTCGTTGTTAGTGAATTTTTTTTTCTTCATATTTTAGTTAATTTTCTTTTTATATGAACCTAATCTAAATGTATTTAAAAAATAAAATATTTATGAAAAAATCTAAAAGGAACTTCATAAATACCAAAAAAAAAATGTAAATGTATTGATTATTTTGTATTTTTTGTATTTAGTGAATTTTTAAAAAAGAATTTACAAAATTTTGTACTTTTTTAAGTGTATGTACATTTACTAGATCTAAAAAAAAAAAGAATTAAAATATTTTTAAAAATTCACTAAAAACCAAAAGATACGGATTGAAAACTCAAAAATTATTTTTGAAAAATTCAAAACCATTCAAAGTAATTGAGTTTCTAAAAATTCTAATTCAGGTAATACTTAATTTTATTTTCATAAATAATTAGCTATAACCCATGCTATGCACGACATGTAAACAAATTAATAATCTATTTTTATACAAAATAATATAAATAGTTAAATTTTTGTATGCAAATTATGAAAACAAAGAAAATTGAAATTTAAAATTTAAGTCCCGCAATTTTATCACAATTTATTTATTATTTTTTAATTTGTTACAATTTAATCATATATCTTTCAACCTCCCTTGCTAGAATTGCAAACTTAGATGAGTTCAATTCAAACAACTTGAGTCGAGCTTAAAGTTTTTTAAAGATTGAACAACATAGTTTTTAATTAAGTTAGGACCTATGCAGAAACTCAAAAATTTAAATTAAATTTGAGTGGACTTCGGCAGAAACACCAAATAACCTGAGCAACCAAAACAAAATTATATGTATAAATATATAAATTATTTGCTAATTTATTTTTTAAAATAACAAATAAAATTAATTAAAAATTTAATATTAATGAACAAAAGAAAAAGCAATATACTTAAAATTTCCAAAGATGAGGAGTTAGACAGACTCAAAGATGAGCTTGAGCTAGTCCGATCTGACCACGAGGTTGCTCATGAGCAGCAACAAAAAGTGTTAGAGGAACAACAACTTGTCCTTGAGCAGCAACAAAAAGAGTTAGAGGAGCGGCGACTTGCCTGTGAGCAAAACGAGAAGAAGATGGAAGAGCAGGGACAACATGTTAGGACCTATCTTGTCAAAATCCCGCGCACAAAACTAAGTATTGAGTTGTAATTATTTTTGAGTTTTTTTGCCTTCCTCGCTCGAGCCAGGAAGTCCTCGCTCGAGCGAAGGACTGCGTCTGGGCAAAACCTGAAGGCCATGTTTGTGCGCTCAAGCGAAGAGCATGGTGGCTCGAGCCAAGCACTGCGTCTACACTTCAACCTGAAAGGATGTTTTCCTCGCTTGAGCGAAGGGCTCGTGGCTCGAGCGAGGTCACTAGTAGAAATCACGCGAGATACACTCCTCGCTCGAGCGAGAGGATCCTCGCTCGAGCGAGCTTCAGAATCCGGAATTTTTTCAAGAGTTTGGTTTCATTTAGAATTGGGATTCTTTTTGGTTTTCTATAAGTAGATGGTTTTCTCCTAAAACCAATCTAACTTTTTCTAGATCAGATTCAAGAATTCTAGAGTTTTATTTGAAGTATTCTTCTGAGAGTTTGGTGAGTTTTTTTTTTTTATTTTCTTGAGAGAGTTCTAAAACTCATGAGTTGAGATTCATACATCAAAGAGTTTGATACAACATATTCAAGAGTGTTCTCTTCGGTGGAATCCGAAGATCATTACGTAAAGTTTCAAAAGGTGTTTGTTTCTTTACGTAGTCGTTAATTCGACAAGTGAAGTTGAGGTGTGGAACCAACTTCAGAATCAGTTCCGTGGCGAAGGCGTGGTGAAAGAGTTACAGAAGATTCAGAGACAAATTGACTGGTTTGGGTAATTTGTATGGTTTCTTTGTAACCTTGTAGTCCTTCTGTAGTGGATTGATTAGTGGCGGTTCGCCCGTGGTTTTTGATTACAATTGAAGGTTCTTCAATTGTGGTTTTTCCACGTAAAAAAATCGATTGTGTTGATTTATTTTTTATTCCTAAAAAACAAACAAACTAAAATCACTCTCGTAAGTGCTTGATGATTTTAGATTGAGTGTTTTTGGAATTTTTGGCTTTGGAATATTTTAATCTTTATCTAATCACGAATCACATAGGATTTTCAATTGGTATCAGAGCGGGTCACTCTTTGTTTTTTCAAAACTATAGGAGTGTGATTTTGTGTGACTAGTTTTATGGATTCTATTCGTGAAGGTAACTCGACTCATAGACCCCTTTACTAGACGGTACAAACTATTCTTATTGGAAAGCTCATGAGAGCATTTTTAAAATCCATCGATGAGAAAGTTTGGCACTGCGTTGTCTTTGGGTGGAGTGAACCTACTGTCACTATAGATGGCATTGATATTCCTAAACCTCTAGATAAATGGGACACAACTGATTACCAGAACTCGAGTTGGAACAACAAGGCTCTCAACTCCCTCTTTCGCTTCATCACACTGAAGAATTCCGTCGAATTTGCACGTGTGAAATAGCAAAGAGGCGGATATTCTTGAAACAATTCACGAAGGAACTACCTCTGTCAAAAGGTCAAAACTTCAACGTCTCACATCCGCCTTGAAACCCTTTTTTATGCGCGATGATGAGACGCTTGATGATTTCTATGCAAAACTCGGATATCGTGAATTCTGTTTCACTCTCGGTGAAAAAATCTCGGAAGCTAAAGTTTTGGGAAAAGTTTTGAGGTCCCTTCCCGAGAGGTTCCAATCAAAGGTGACAGCCATTGAGGAGGCTCAGAATGTTGATACCCTCAAGCTCGATCAATTGGTTGGAAATTTGCAAACTTATGAAGCACACCAAATTTCTAAGAAAAGCAAAAAGAAAGTATGGCTTTCACTAGTACTCATGAGACGCAAAACCTCCGGAGATGAATTTGATTTAGAGTCCGAGATGACGGCTATGCTTACAAAACAGCTTTAAAAAATTTAAAAAAGAAGCCTAATTTGAGCCCTATTTCAAAAGAGAAGAGTAATGACAAACCCAAAACTTTTCCACCAAAATTAGCTCAAACCATGAAAAGAAGGTTGTTAGGGGCCAGGGTCAAGTGCTTTGAATGTCAAGGGTTTGGCCACATATCCCTTGAATGCCCTACTAAAAAGAATCGGAAGAAAGTCTACACCGTAACTTGGGATGATGAAAGCGGTCGAGCAAGAACCGAAGAACCTGAATCTGGTGAAGATGGGGATAGTGCTTTCATGGCATTTTGGGCCACGGTTTCTCAACCTCTTCCAAAGCCTTCGGGATCAGCCCGTGGTCAGAATTTGCATCATGCTCCCACCTTTGATGGGACCAACTACCTGTATTGGAAAATCAGAATGAGGGCTTTTCTGAGAGCCTTTGGACCAGAAGGTTGGCAAACCATTGAAGAAGATCTGAAAGTGCAGATAATCCGCAATCGAGAGCCCTAATCATTATTCGTGGAGCAATTTCTAATGAAGAACAGCAACGGGTCATTCACTGCACAAAGGCTAAAGATGCATGGGAAATTCTGAGCCAATTCCATGAAAGAGGAGATTCACCTCCACCTCCATCCAACGCCTTGTCTGCCTTGGTTGCCAGATTGGATGAGGTTAAGAAGAATGAGGAGCAAAGAGAGGATGATGAACTATCTCAAGACATTGATGAGATCAATGGTGAAGAACTACAACAAGCTTACGAAGTCAGATGAGGAATCTCTGAATTTGTCTAAAACCAATGACAAACTCTCTCTCAAGCTCAAAACATGCGAGTGAGAATGTCCCGCTCAAAGGAGAACTCTTGACAAAGAAAGCGTAATGTCATCAAGATCTCAAGTGATGTGCAAGACTTATGTGGAAAACTTCATCTGTGAAACTGAAAGGAATGAACTTCTGAGGGTGTATTCCACATTTGAAGAAAAGCTTGAAAGTCTTGAGTTGTCACAAGCTGCATTGGAAGAGAAAGTCAGTCAGAAAGATGAAGAACTCCGTATTGCTAGAGAAACAATTGCCATGTGGAACAAAGGTTCCAGATCTCTAGAAGACATACTCGGGTCTCAACAAATGGGTTCTGACAAAAGAGGGCTAGGCTATGGTGCGACAGCCCACAAAGGACAACCCTCTACCTGTAACGCCCTCAAAAATAAACCCATAATAAACAATATTAACATGCATCAATATACAAAAATCAGAATATAATTCCATTCATCCGAGTCTTAAGAAATAAAACATCAAAATAAATGCCCTACGGGCTTACATCTTGCCAAGCCAATTCTTGGACACAAATCCATGAGTTCTAACTCAAAAACAAATAAAGCCCTAGGCTTGAGTGTTTTACATATAAAAGCAAATAAACTAAAAACAAATCTTCAAGTCCAAATCCTCACAAGCTAAGTCCTTGGAGGTAGTGAACCGCCTGAACCTGAAAAAGAAGTTCCCATATAGGGTGAGCCACGTTCAAAGAGAGAAATACTAAACCAGGCATAAGAATTAACTAAAGCATCAACATCCGATACATGGTTAGCACAAGGTAATAAATTCCCAATTTTAAGACATAAATGCCTACATTGTCTATGACGCATGGTCTATGACACAATTCACCTTCCATTTATACCAACATGGCTCAGAACCGGGCCAACAACTCAACAAAGATAACAATTCAGGTCAAACCTTTCTTACAACATAATAAACACACATGCTGGTGTTACATCAATCACAATCAACTTCACTTCCATACTTCCCAACTGATACACATGGTGGTGATGTATCATATCAACAACAAATAAATATAAGCACCCACATAAGTGATGCTCGAGTCCATCCCCTATCTCCTCCCAACAAAATCCGGTTTAGAGGTCCATCCCCTATCTTCCCCTAAACCGTGGAGTTCATCCCCTATCTCCTCCTAAAACCAAATGCATATGCAACATAAATAATATTTGCCATATACAACACATAATTAATACAAGCAATGTTCTGTATTAATTTAACAGTCAGCATAAATGACTAAATTCCAGTTATACTTAAGCCACATGCAAGGTCTACAACAATTACTGCTATCCTCCACCGATAGCCCAAAACAATTATTTCTAAGCAAGAAATAAATATCACAATATATATAATATCAATTTCACACATGAGTGATTAAATATTCAACTACACCAACAATTCTCAATTTCCCCAAATCTCATGAATTTAACCAATACACAATTCCCCTTTAAATTAATTACATGAATTAATCTATGACACAACCCTAAGGTTTCTCCCAAAATTACCAAACTACTTCCCACATACCAAAACACCAACACTTAGGATTAAAACGTATATAAGGAGTAGGAAATCCCTACCTTAAAGCGAAGAATCCAAAAGAGGAAGACGAAGAAGATACTCGGAACTCCAAAGTGCTCCAAATCAACAATTGCTCCGATTAAATGAAAGCCCTCACTCTCCTCTATCTTATTTGTAAAGGAACTAGGGTAGAAACACACCCTAACTAGATCAAACCTAGGGGGAAAGTGTTTAGAGAAGAAGAAAAGTCGGACTTTAGGGTTTGAGATCAAAAAGAATGAAAATCGCCTAAAAATCCCGGCAATGCTTTTAAATATCGATGAGTCCGCCGAGCGCATAAATACACCGCCGGCGAAAGAACAAAACAATGTACGCCGAAAGAAATATGCCCGCCGGCGTAGAATTCTCACCGCAAGTTTTGCAGGAACCAAAAAAATGCTGGAAGGGTGTAAACTCCGCCGAAGCGCAGAAATGTCCGCCGGCGGAAAGGCTAAAAATCGAGCGACAAACATCTTGACTCAGATTCAACCCACTTCAAACACGCCAAACACATCCTAAAACTCAATCAAATAGAATTAAAGGATGACAACAACAACTGATAACAACGGAATCTACTAACATAAGTCCGGATACACTAATCAAATGGGAAAAGACCAGGTCGCTATAACCTCCCTTAAAAGAATTTCGTCCCAAATTAAGCATAGGTTTGTAAAATGAGTTTTCCCAATTCCCAATGATATAAAACACGGCAATAAACAACTTGACCCAATACGGTGCCACTTCATCTCTTTATCAAGAGGCATCTCACAATATGTAAAAACAAGATATCTTTCAACCTCGCATTAGAGATGCAATTTCCTTTCAAGTTCAATATTTTTGAAATACAAGATTCTCATTTTCATATCATATTTAATTCCATGATATCCAATAACAAACCAACCTGTGCAATGTTCCAATAAACTTCCAAAATATGGCAAGTTTTAAAATAATCCCACAAACCAAAACATTCTCAATGTTTTCCAACTTAAGACATATATAAAGCTCTTAAGTTCAACAATATTATATAATCTAGATACAAGATTACAAATCAATAAATAAATCCGGATATTTCTCACGGACTTCCAATTCACGTTCCCAGGTGGCTTCCTCCACTCCGTGATGCTTCCACAGAACTTTCACCAAAGGGATAGTCTTGCCACGCAGGACTTGATCCCGCCTATCCAAGACTCGAATCGGTCTCCTCATACGAAACATCCTCATCAACAACTAAATCGGTCCAATCCAACACATGCGATGGATCCGGCTCATACTTCCGAAGCATACTCACATGAAACACGTCATGAACTCCGGATAACTGCGGTGGCAAAGCTAAACGGTAAGCAGCCTCGCCAATCCTCTCAAGGATCTCAAAGGGACCAATAAATCGAGGGGACAACTTCCCGCTCTTTCCAAACCTCATCAAACCTCGCCTAGGTGATAATTTCCAAAAGACATGATCACCTACCTCAAACACCAAAGGTCTCCTCCTACGGTCGGAATAAGATTTCGACGACTGGTCAGAATAAGCCTCCTACGGATAAGTTCAACTTTCTCCGCTGCTTCTCACTAACTCCGACCCAACAAAGGTGCATCACCCACCTCGCCCAACAAACCGAGATCTATACTGGCCGGCCATACAAGGCCTCAAACGGTGCCATACCGATACTAGCCTGAAAACTGTTATTATAGGCAAACTCCACTAATGGCAAGTGCCTCTCCCACGACCCACTGAAATCAAGAACACAACCCCGAAGCATATCCTCAAGAATCTGAATGGTACGCTCTGACTGCCCGTCAGTCTGAGGATGGTAAGCCGTGCTAAAGGTCAACTTAGTGCCTAAGGCACTTTGCAAACTCTGCCACAACCTGGCAGTGAAACGAGGATCTCTATCTGAGACGATCGTCACTGGGACCCCGTGCAACCTCACTATTGTAGACACCCCATTTTTGACTGCCCTCAGGACTTGGGTGCTACTGATGGTTTACTTGTTGGAGAAAGGTGTGCAGTGCACAGGTTCAGTTTCTTCGGCAAAGAAAGAGGCAAATCTCAACTTCATACCCCATTGTGGACCAAAATTATTTTTGATGGTTTTTATACCTTAAAACCCTCTCTTTCAAAACATTTTTGAAATAAAATTCCCACGATGTTCGGACGCGATTTCGGTAAATGTTGCGCTTTTCGGTAAACCGAGCAAGGACAAAAGGGGAGATGAATGAAAGAGAGATGAAATCTTTGAAAAATCTTTCAAAACACCTTACTTAGGGGTTTGAAGTTGAAAAGAAGAGGAGAAGAGGGGAGAAACCAAGTTAGAGAAGAGGTTTGGCATGAATCTGGGTAGGAGAAAATCGAGCAGCCCTCGCTGAATCAGGCTTATTCAATTGCATACTTGGAGTTAAGCTATGAGGCCACCACCATTGGAAAGAAGACTTCTGGGGCTTCATTTTTCATTCAAGAATCTCCTAGATCCAAGTCCGGGTGGAGGAGATATGGTTGGTTGAAGTAGAGCATCATCCCGGTCGGATCGAGTCTGCGCGGCTTCACGGAAAAGGGCATAACTTTTTGCACAGGAGGAATTTTGATGCAAGGTTTGCGCCATTGGAAAGCTAACTTCCGGGGCTTCAATCTATACCTCCACCGGCACTTGGTGACCTTACCGGCTGCCCACCGGCACTATAAAGTGCCGACCGGCCAGAAAAGATTGCTGGCCGGCACAAAAGAGTGCCGACCGGCCAAAAGTGCCCAGAACTCAGTTTTTTTGACAGATATTTATCATCCAGCTGCTATACACTGTACCAGATATTTCCAGTTGAGATATTTCGACCAAAAGCTCTTTTCTTGATATATATGGAACCTTATATCTCATTTTTGAAGGTTAGAACATTTTTCTTTAAGGCTTAGAAGTTTGAGAGCTTCTCACTCTAGAATCCTCTCTCTCTAGAAGTTTTGTGAGCAAAACTCTCTCCCTCCCTAGAACTCTCTCCTTGTCCTCTTGTTTTAGGCTTAGAAGTGAGAATTTCCTATACTTTTGCAAAGGCATCCTTCATCAAAGTTGATCACCGTTGGCTTGAGGTCCCTTGGAACCTATTTTTTGGGCTGATTGAAGGTTGTTTGGCTCAGAAAAGAAGCCATTTTGCTGCTGTGCTTCAAGGGTAAGATCTCTCCCCCTTTAAGCTTGTTTTACACACTTGCTTAGCCATCTTTTCACACTACTTTGGGGCTGTTTTTGGGGTGTTGTTGAACTACAAAAACCACTGATTTTCCTCCATTTTTCAGTCCTAAAAGTCTTGGCTTGTGCCTTGGTTGGCTAGGGGGTTGTCCTCTCTTTTGCTCCTTGGCTTATAAGGCCTTGTGAGCTAACTTTCAAGCCTTCCAAACAACACCCTTTTGGCCTTAAAACCACTGAATTCCAGTGGAATTTCAGTGGTATAAAACTTGTTTTGAGGCTCAAAATAGGAGGGGGTTGTCCCCCCTCCTCTTCTCTTGTTTGCTTGTATGGATGGCCCTCCAAAAGAGCATGTGTTTCTATTTCTTGGAGGCTTTGTTTAGGCTCATTTTTGTGATTTTCCAGACCTGCCATAACTCTGTTTTTGGCTATCTTGGTCACCTCTTACATGCTTATTGCACTTGTAGTGTAAATCCCCTTTCCTAGCATTGTTAGTCTAGTGAAGTAGCATCTTTTTGTGGGTTGTTTTAGCTTAAGCCAAGCATGTTTTAGGCTCTATTTTGCCATGTTTTAGATCTGTTTCGGGGTGGATAGGGCCCTTGTTGCTTATTTCTTGCACTTGTAGTGCAATCTTGCTTGCTAACCTAACATGCTTCATGTTTTAGCCCATCTTCCTAACATGTGCTAGCTTAACTTTGGCCTACAATAGTTCATATTTTGCTGTGATTAAGCTCTGTTTTGAGGTGTTAATGTAGCTTGTGCATTGCTTTGCATGGTTGTGGTTTAAATACTTAGAATGGCCTAAAGGAGAGCATGCTTTGCAAGCTTGTTTTGGTGCATGACCAGCATGTTTTTAGCTCATATTTGACATATAGAAACTCTGTTTTGGGCTGGATAAAACTCTCATGCATTGCATTACATAGTTGTAGTTCATGTACTTCAAGAGCCCATTGTTTGGGCACATCATTTGAGCTTGTTTTGGTGCATGTTTCATGGTATTTCCAGCAGGGTTAGGGCATGTAGAAACACTGTTTTAAGGCTGCATATTTCTGTTTTGGGTTGATTTTGTCGTTTAAGGCTTGCCTCATGTGGTTATGGTATAATGCTCTTGCATGCCTAGTTGATTAGTCCATTGGAGCATGAGTGCTTGAACCATTTGCATGTCGTAGTAATGTCTTGCACACAATTTCATAACATACTTCATGCCACTCATGCCACTTCCTTACATGTTTCATTTTCATTGCTTAGAAAGTAGCCTTGAGCCTCTTGTCGGTTTGAGCATGAAGTTGAGACGTTCATGCTTAATGGCTTTAATCCTCTTGAGGGTTTCTACTAGCCAACGGCATGGGGTCTCCTTCATGCTCAAGACGCTTGAGGCTTAGGCCCTCTTCCTATTAGAGGACTCTCACATGGACTTAATCAATTAAAGGATGAATTGGTAATGCTAAAATGAGTAAATAAAATTGACCAAGTAAAATGGCAAGATAAGCTTGACATGTGTTTGCATTGCATGTGTCAAGTGTTCGATCGGACGTAATATCGAACACAAGGCGGATTAGTCCATTTCATACTCAAAGTGATGAAATGAGCTAATCCCATTTGTCTCCAAGACCTTTGATCCATACATGATAAGGTTTTGGTATCATTTTTGTGTTGCATGCATATTTACATTGAAATAGCAATCTTGGTTCCTTAGGCTATCATGCATCAAATGCATAATTGATAGCCCTAGAACCAAGAGCCATGCCTCCTTGAGTCCCTAAACATGATAGGAGGTATTGGACATGCTGACATATGCCCAAAAACCATGCCTTGCATTGTCTATTCTTCTCCGTCAGTCACAAAATCGTCTCTGCGGGAACTTTGTGCCGACCAAGCAGAGTATAGTGCCGATCAATCAGATTTGTGCCGATAACCACCACAAGCAGCCGATGGTCAAATGAAGCATCCGGTGATCTATCCCCTCAGCCGGTGGTGTTCAGCAGTATGCAAGGAAGGTGTTCTAGGACTTTGGGAATTTTTGGAAAGACAGAGCAGTAAAAACAGAGGCAGCAGTGCTAGGGTGTGGCTTTTCCGGGCAAGCAGGACCGGGCATGGATCATCCACGCCAAGATCCGAGGCAGGTGTGGCCCCACTTTTTATTCTCAGATGATTTAGTTATTCACTAGTTAGAAATTCTGTAATAATTTATTTATTCATTTATTCTTTGGACTGTATTATTATTCGGTCCCTCCGAGTGAGGGCAAAAATGTAATAAGTGTGTGTGAGTGGGTGTATGTCTTCCAATCCCCACTTCTTTCTATCCCTTTTATTTACCTGCTTATGATGGTAGATTAGGGCATTTCATTTTTAGCATACCTTATGCAATGCATGTTTGCATCATGCATTTGTTTACATGCATTGGGCTCGGTACATCATACAAACTGCATCGCAATTTTCAATTCCAAATTGAATACATGCTATTTGATTGCATCTCACATGCCATTTCTAAATTAGCCGAGCCCACTCTAGATTGCATTTCCGCCTGTGTTGCATTAGCCACTTAACATGAACTAGGTCATGCATGTTTGCTAACCGGGTTATTGTTTTTGGCACGGAGTACGATGTAAGTTTTTATGGCTTTAGCATACCGCATGTGTGTGAATGCTTACCATGACAGTATGCTTACCATGCGGCTGAGTGCTTACATGATAAACTGTTTGAATGCCTGTGGGTGGAGGTTGGATTGCCTGAGTTGGAACAACTCATTGAAATCCGTATTTTAGCCTACTTACGAGTAGCAAAATCTAACACGTTTTTCGAGACAAAACGAATATGCAATGTTTATTTCCAAGTTAGGCAATCTAGTCTATACTTTTGTGTTGTGCGCATCACATAGTAATTCTAGGCTAATAACCGGAATAAGAATGCATAAAGTTTTCAAAAACGGATATCACGGTTAGTAGAGGCCGGTCTTCGGACCGGGCGAAAGGGGGTGCTCATAGCTGACCTTCCCCGATCGTACCCAAGCTCCCGAGCCAAGACCACTTTGGTGATGACGATGTGGCCTTGACCGAGTCGTGGTTTCCTAAATTTCCCAATTAAAAAATATTTAGGTGGCGACTCATGTCCGCAAAGCAGTCCATGTTTGGCACTACTTTTCAAAAATCTGTTTTCTCAAACGATTTGCCGGATTTGGACTCTTTGGTTCAGATTTAGAACCGCGACGCAAATTGAGTCCGAACTGTAGCGCGAGGTCCCCCCGCGGACGTGTTACAACTATGTCCCGAATATACAAGTCGGCAAGATGGTCTATCGAATCTCTAACACGCATAGGAATGAAGTGCGCCGACTTCGTCAACCGGTCTACAACCACCCAAATAGCATCACTACCCTGCTGTGTCCTAGGAAGGCCTACAACGAAGTCCATAGTGACATGCTCCCACTTCCACTCGACAATAAGCAAAGGTTGTAACAAACCCGCTGGCCTCTGATGCTCGGCCTTCACTTGCTGACAAGTAAGGCACTTAGCTACTTAAAGTCGCCACATCTCTTCATACCCCGCCACCAAACTGGCGACCCAAATCCCGATACATCTTAGTGCCTCCGGATGCACCGCAAGGCGCGAATGATGAAACTCTCGAGTACCTCCTCTCGCAAGACTCGGCACAAGCAGACGGTCTCGGTATCTCACACTCGGTCGGGATACACCGTCAAACCCTTCTCAATCTTCCAATGGAAATCTTTTCTGAGAGATTCTACCTCAAGATCACCCTCCGAGCCTCTAACACTCGAGTAATAAGTGTAGACTGCAACAACAGAAAATAAGGTCAGTTTCAACGGATTCGCACAGATGCAAATCAAACTCCTAACTGTACCCAACATCTCCCACTCGATGGCTATACTAGCTAAGTCACCAACAGATTTCTGCTAAGGGCATCGGCCACAACATTGGCCTTTCCGGATGATAGTGCAACTCAAGTCATAATCCTCAATAAATTCCATCCACCTCCTCTCAGATTCAAGTCTTTCGTAGAACAGATATTTCAAACTCTTATGATCGGAGAATACCTCAAATTTCTCACCATACGATAATGCCTCCAAATCTTCAAGGCAAATATTACAATTGCTAACTCTAAGTCGTATGAGGGTAATTCTTCTCATGAATTTTCAATCGACGTGAGCCATAGGCAACCACTTTCCTCTTGCATCAACACACAACCCAAACCCTCTCGTGAGGCATCACAAGAACCGCATAACCCAACCCTCTCTCCTAATAATCAAGACCGGCGGTGGTCAATCTAATCTTCAACTCAAACGACTTTTCACAATTCTCACTCCATACAAATTTGACTCCTTCCGAGTCAATCTAGTCAACAGTGAAGCTAACTCGAGAAATCCTTCACAAACCGGCGATAATACCGCCAATCCCGTAAAACTACGGATCTCAAACACACTCTAGGGTCAGGCCAAATCTTGCACCGCCTCAATCTTGATGTATCAACAGACACCCCTTTCCGTAAAACTACGTGGCCTAAAACTTCACCTCTTCTAGCCGAATTCACACTTCCCAAACTTAGCATACACTTATGGGCTCTAAGTAACTCAAGCACCGCTCTCAAGTGTTCCTCGTGCTCCTCCTCAAGGTGAATAAATCAAAATGTCGCCCACGAAGACGACCACAAACGATCTAAGAATTCCTAAGATCCGGTTCATCAAATCCATAAACATCGCCGTGCATTGGTGAGCCCAAACGGCATCACCAGAACTCATAATGGCCATACCGCTGCACGGAATGCGTCTTTGGAATATCCTCCTCCCTGTCTCTCAACTGATGATAACCCGATCTCAAGTCTATCTTAGAAAAAAAACGGGAACCATTCAAATGGTCAAACAAATCATCTATACGAGGCATAGGGTACTTATTCTTAACCGTAGTCGATTCAATTTCCTAATCTATACACGCCTCAAAGCACCATCTTTGTTCTTAGCAAATAGGGCCGGTGCTCCCCACGGCGAAACACTAGGACGAATGTAGCCCTTATCTAGTAACTCCTGAAGTTGAACCTTCAACTCAACCAACTCGGCTGGGGCAAAACGGTAAGGTGTCATAGAAATCGGCGCTGCGTCGCACTAAATCAATAGAGAACTCAATCTCTCGATGAGGTGGCAAATTAACAAGATCCTCGGAAAGACGTCCGAGTACTCACAAACTACCCTAGAATAATAACTGGGTCTTATCACACTCACTACTCTCAAAGCTAGCAAGTAGACCACTAAGTTCACTCCGCCTCGGATCATACCGTGGCAAAACACTACCAACCCCGCCCCCCGAAGTGAAAACGCGTTCTCCGTTAATAGTACAACAAGTGACCCTCTGACTGCAGCAATCAATAAATGCCCGGTATGACGATAACCAGTCCATACCCAAAATAACATCGAAGCCCTTCATGGGCATAACCACAAAAGAAAAAGGGATTCTATGATCATCGACCTCTATATCATAACCCCTAACTCCTTGTTTCAAAATCAACTCACCCCCAAGAGGCGACACTACACAAATAGGAGATGCCAACTGAGCTAACTCCAACTCCAAAATAGATGCAAATGCAGCAGACACAAAGGAATGAGACGCACCCGTATCGATCAAAACACTAGCAACTGAATTGCAAAACAAGAAGGAACCTCTCACAACAGATGGAGGCTAAGATCCTGTAACAAAGATACACGCCTGCATTTACCTCGATCAACTCGCCACCTCGGAGCACTAGATCGGCATACGACCGGGACGGACCCTCGGTTGGCCTCGGCTCGAACTAATCGAGTAGGCGGTGACTCGAAGTCCGCCTCGAACGAGGGCACGGATGTGCCACCCAACCAGGCAAAACTCTTCATGTGCCCCGCCGACAAGACCGAAACAAGAGAGCTACCGACCTCTACTCGACTCGCTCGAGATCGAGCCAAGAAGGTCGCTCTCGAGTTCCTCCCTCGAGGACAACCGGAGACTTGTGGCCCAGCTGACCACACTTGAAGCATGTGATGTCTCCCTGATTGCCTTTCCACGAACTAGCACTCGCACAGAAAAGTAGACCTAGAGAAGCTACTCGAGGTCAGCTGAGGAGTGAAACCTCGTCTTCGCCTCACTGCCATCCCGACTCCTTTGGAGCCTTTCGCCTTTCCTCCTCTTCAAGATCATGATCTCGCAGGGTCACAGATCAACTAATCGCCCAAAATCCCGAATCATAGACCCTACAATTCTCAAAGATGAGGCCACGCCTCAACTTCTTCTCAAACTCAATGCACAAGGCTCTCGCCGCCACTAATTCAGTGCAAACTCGACAAACTAGTGAATCAACCTCAAACTCGGCCATCGATGAACTGCTCATTTAATGGCGAATCGCCTCTCAACTTCTCTGAGCAGTGGAGATGTACTTCTCTGAAACGCATCAACAAAAGCCATCCAAGTAGCACCAATACGACCCTTGGTGAATTTCCACCATCGACCAAGATCCCCTTCACCGAAAGATGCCAAGGTCACCTTCAATCCTCGCCTTCGATGCCTAGCATCTCAAACGCTGTTGTCTGCTCGAGCCATTAAATGCCTTAAAAGCTGCTCGCTAGGATCACCCACAAACATGTCCGTTGTGACCTAAGAACTCCTCTTCGTAAAAGAAGGCCTGCAGATCCGCCACAACTACCGAGCCTCGATTCGAGCCCTAAGAATGCCCATCGACTCTAAAAGCTCCAAATATCTCTTGGGCCAAAGCGCCCATACCTTGTCAGCCCATCGCTCGGCCACATTGGCTCGGCCAACACCCTCTCGATCGCCGAATTTCTCCCAGATAGGCACTTCGCTTAGCTCGCTACCGCGCCATCATGACCTCGTCCTCGTCCTGACATCCTATTAAAGGAAATAAAGACGTTAGCACCTTATTAAATGTGCCGAAGCTAAACACTCACGTCCTAATGCATTGGACAACAATAAATCACACCACGTAAGCACATAATCACATAAGCACCTACGAATTTCATTCCTGGATAATGATAGTCCCAAAGGGTTACTATAGTTCCGATTGGAAGCAGCATTGATCAAGTCCCTTTCCAACAAGACTACAAGAAACTCATGGATCCAATCAATATCCAGAAACTACATTCCATACCCACATAGCCACATAAACATGTTATCATATAATCCTGTAATTATTACACTAAGTCTCTATCAAACGAGACGAACCCATTGTGATACTAATCACTTCCCACGTACCCAAAGTATTCAAACCCGGTACGCTCTGATACCAAGTTGTAACGCCCTCAAAAATAAACCCATAATAAACAATATTAACATGCATCAATATACAAAAATCAGAATATAATTCCATTCATCCGAGTCTTAAGAAATAAAACATCAAAATAAATGCCCTACGGGCTTACATCTTGCCAAGCCAATTCTTGGACACAAATCCATGAGTTCTAACTCAAAACAAATAAAGCCCTAGGCTTGAGTGTTTTACATATAAAAGCAAATAAACTAAAACAAATCTTCAAGTCCAAATCCTCACAAGCTAAGTCCTTGGAGGTAGTGAACACTGAACTCAAAAAAGAAGTTCTATATAGGGTGAGCCATACCAAAGAGAGAAATACTAAACCAGGCATAAGAATTAACTAAAGCATCAACATCCGATACATGGTTAGCACAAGGTAATAAATTCCCAATTTTAAGACATAAATGCCTACATTGTCTATGACGCATGGTCTATGACACAATTCACCTTCCATTTATACCAACATGGCTCAGAACCGGGCCAACAACTCAACAAAGATAACAATTCAGGTCAAACCTTTTACAACATAATAAACACACATGCCGGTGTTACATCAATCACAATCAACTTCACTTCCATACTTCCCAACCGATACACATGGTGGTGATGTATCATATCAACAACAAATAAATATAAGCACCCACATAAGTGATGCTCTCGAGTCCATCCCTATCTCCTCCCAACAAAATCCGGTTTAGAGGTCCATCCCTATCTTCCCTAAACCGTGGAGTTCATCCCTATCTCCTCCTAAAACCAAATGCATATGCAACATAAATAATATTTGCCATATACAACACATAATTAATACAAGCAATGTTCTCAGATAATTTAACAACAACATAAATGACTAAATTCCATTATACTTAAGCCACATGCAAGGTCTACAACAATTACTGCTATCCTCCACCGATAGCCCAAAACAATTATTTCTAAGCAAGAAATAAATATCACAATATATATAATATCAATTTCACACATGAGTGATTAAATATTCAACTACACCAACAATTCTCAATTTCCCCAAATCTCATGAATTTAACCAATACACAATTCCCCTTTAAATTAATTACATGAATTAATCTATGACACAACCCTAAGGTTTCTCCCAAAATTACCAAACTACTTCCCACATACCAAAACACCAACACTTAGGATTAAAACGTATATAAGGAGTAGGAAATCCCTACCTTAAAGCGAAGAATCCAAAAGAGGAAGACGAAGAAGATACTCGGAACTCCAAAATGCTCCAAATCAACAATTGCTCCGATTAAATGAAAGCCCTCACTCTCCTCTATCTTATTTGTAAAGGAACTAGGGTAGAAACACACCCTAACTAGATCAAACCTAGGGGAAAAAGTGTTTAGAGAAGAAGAAAAGTCGGACTTTAGGGTTTGAGATAAAAAAGAATGAAAAACTGCCCTAAAAATCCCGCCGCTTTTAAATATCGATGTCCGCCGAGGCATACAACACACCGCCGGCGTAAGAACAAAATGTACGCCGAAGCAAATATACCCGCCGAAAGGAGAATTCTCACCGCAGAAGTTTTGCAGAACCAAAAAAATCTTTGGAAGGGTGTAAACTCCGCCGAAGCAGAATGTCCGCCGAGCGAAAGGCTAAAAAGCGGCGACAAACATCTTGACTCAGATTCAACCCACTGCTCAAACACGCCAAACACATCCTAAAACTCAATCAAATAGAATTAAAGGATGACAACAACAATCTGATAACAACGGAATCTACGGAACATAAGTCCGGATACACTAATCAAATGGGAAAAGACCAGGGTCGCTATACTACCTCACATAACTTGAAGACTCAAGCAAAGGGAAAATTGAAGGTAGATCAAGATGACTCTTTTCTTCATCAAGCAAAAGCAGGCAAGACCAACAAAAGGGAGGTAAAACCTGTTTTTATTTGTCATCACTGTGGTAGGTATGGCCACATTCGTCCTTATTGTTTTGAACTGTTTGGTAAGGTGTCTCAAAAGAGCAGAAATTCTAATACTTTTTGGGTTAGGAGACAACCTTACATGTCTAGGCGGAACACCAAGACTAAAAAGATTTGGGTTAGAAAAGATGATTTGACTTGTTTTGTTGCTCACATGCTTCTAAAAGCACGTGACTCACATATGTGGTATCTTGATAGTGGGTGCTCTCGTCATATGTCCGTAACAAATCCTACTTCACCTCCCTTGAAAAATATGAAGGAGGAATTGTTACTTTTGAGATGGCGACTTCTAGAGTCATTGGTAAGGGCTCTATAAGTGTTGCTGGTCTCCCCAAGCTAGATAATGCCTTACTTGTTGATGGCCTTAAAGCTAATCTTTTGAGCATTAGTCAAATGTGTGATTCCCATCATGAAGTATTGTTTTCAAAAGATAAATGTGAAATTTTGGATAAAAAGGGAAATACTGTCTTACATGGGGTTCGCACATCTGATAACTGCTATGGGATTCTTACTACTAATGATCTCACTTGTCATTCTGCTATCATAAGTAACATTGATCTGTGGCATCAAAGATTAGGTCACATGAATTTCAAAGACCTAACTAAGATAGCCAACAAAGAACTTGTGAGAGGAGTACCTAAACTAGGTAAGAATTTGAGCCACGTGTGTGGACCATGTCAGCTTGGCAAGCAAACCCGTGCTCGCATAAAAAGGTGAAACTTTTACAACCAAACGTCCTCTTGAATTAGTTCACATGGATTTAATGGGTCCTACTCGCACTGAAAGCATTGGAGGTAAAAGGTACATTTTTTTAACTGTTGATGATTTTACTCGTTTCTCATAGGTAAATTTTTTAAGGGAAAAATCTGATACGTTTGATGCTTTCCAGGCTTTAGTCCTTAAAATCCAAAATGAACAAGGTGTTCCTATTGGACGTATCATAAGAATCGAGCCATCATGGTCGTGAATTTGAAAATAGTTAGTTTCGGATTTTTGTGATATGCATGGAATTAAGCATGAGTTTTCTGCACCTATTACTCCACAACAAAATGGAGTGGTTGAGAGGAAGAACAGAGTTGTTCAAGAAATGGCTAGGGTCATGCTCCTTAGTAAGAGTCTTCCTACAAAGTTTTGGGCCGAAGCCTTAAATACTGCTGTTTATGTCATAAATCGTGTGTATTTAAGGCCCGGCACTTTACAAACTCCTTATGAATTGTGGAAGGGTATGAAACCTAATGTAAAATACTTCAAAACTTTTGGGAGTAAGTGTTACATCTTCAAAGATAGAGAGCCCTTGGGCAAATTTGACTCCCGGAGTGATGAATGTATTTTTCTAGGGTATTCAACCAACAGTAGGGCTTTTCGAGTCTATAACCTGCGAACTTCATCATTAATGGAATCTATCAATGTGGTTATAGATGACACTGAGTTCACCTACTTCAAAGAACAAATGAGGATGACAATGTTGAGCTTCCAATCTTGGATCTCGAACCTCAAAATCAAGGAGATCTGCGGCTCAATCACAAGAAATTGTTACAAAGACCATCCTCACAGTAAGTTCAAGTCCAAAGAGTGCTCAAAAGAACAAAGACGCTTGTTCCTCCTGTCACCCAAAGTCTGAACTTAAACCATCGGAAGGGTGAAACCAATCATCCAGTTCAACAGGTAATTGGAAGTGTTTCAGATCGAATGAAAACCCGAAGACAGATTCGGGATGAGGTATCACATATGTGTTATGTTTCTTTGATTGAACCTAAGAATTTTAAAGAGGCCTTGCTAGATGATAGTTGGGTTAATGCTATGCATGAAGAATTAGGTCAATTTGAACGCAACAAAGTTTGGACTCTTGTTCCCAGTCCTAGAGACATGAATGTGATAGGTACCAAGTGGATCTTTAAAAATAAATCTGATGAGAATGGTACTGTTGTGAGGAATAAAGCTAGGTTGGTTGCTCAAGGTTACACACAAGTAGAGGGTATTGACTATGATGAGACGTTTGCCCCAGTTGCACGCCCGAATCCATTCGTATTTTGCTTGGTGTTGCATGTTTCCTTGGCTTTAAATTGTTTCAAATGGATGTGAAAAGTGCTTTTCTGAATGGGTACTTAAAAGAAGAGGCATATGTTGAGCAACCAAAAGGGTTTGAGGACCCTAAATGTCCTAATCATGTCTACAAGTTAGACAAGGCTTTGTATGGGTTGAAACAAGCCCCTCGGGCTTGGTATGATAGGCTTACTACCTTTCTTCTTGATAATGATTTTCAAAGGGGTAGTGTGGATAAGACATTATTTGTGAAACATACTAAGTCTCATATTCTTGTTGTTCAGATATATGTTGATGATATTGTGTTTGGTTCCACCGCTGATCATCTTGTGAAATATTTTTCGGATTGCATGAAACATGAGTTTGAGATGAGCATGATGGGGGAGTTGTCTTATTTTTTGGGTCTCCAAATTAAACAGTCTCCTTCGGGTATATTTGTTTCTCAGTCTAAGTATGCTAAAAATCTTGTGTCAAAGTTTGGTCTTGAGTCTGCCAAACATGCACGCACTCCCATGAGCGCCACTCTTCACCTTTCCAAAGATTCCTCTGGTATTGATATTGATCCTACCCTTTATAGGAGTATGATAGGGAGTCTTTTGTATCTCACAGCTAGTCGTCCTGATATTTCCTTCAGTGTTGGTGTCTGTGCCCGTTATCAAGCCAATCCTAAAGAGTCTCACCTTCTTGCGGTAAAACGCATCATCAAGTATGTTAATGGGACCTTGGGGTTTGGGGTTTGGTTTTCCACTGATACTACAGCTGAAATTACTGGTTTTTCTGATGCCGACTGGGCAGGGTGTGCTGATGATAGGAAAAGTACATCCGGGGGGTGTTTTTACCTTGGGAATAATCTGGTTTCTTGGCATAGTAAAAAGCAAAATGCTATCTCTCGCTTCATCACGAGGCCGAGTACATTCTTTGCAGGGAGTTGTTGTGCCCAATGTTGTGGATGAAGCAAATGCTTCATGATTATGGAATAGAAGAACACTCTCACTCTTTCTGTGATAACACAAGTGCCATAAACATTTCAAAAATCTGTCCAACACTCTCGACCAAACACATTGACATCCGTCATCATTTTATTCGAGAGTTAGTGGATGAAGGCCTTGTTGTTTTGGAACATGTTTCTACCGAGCATCAAAAGTCGATATTTTTACAAAACCCTTGATCTTCTTCGATTTGAGTTTCTTAGAAAGACCTTGGGTGTAATGTCTCAAGAATTGTTTCTTGTAAGGTGAGTGTGAGTGGTTGACTTACTGTTCTTGAATGTGATTATCTGTGTTTGAGTTCTGTTTTCTTTTCATCAAAATTTATATGAACACTGCTTCTGTTGCATACAAGATTTTTTTTTTATCTTTGTCCATAGCTCATTCTGAATGCCCATACTCATTTACTTCATGATCTCATTCTGTACACATCCTTGAGATAAACTGTTGCAGGGGTTTCCGCACAAGTGATCAAAGTTCTCTATGGACCACTGACAGTGTTTCTTGTACTCTTACAGAGGAATTGACCTATACTGGTATATCATGGGTGATGTTAAGTCTCTTAACCATCTACCATCTTATTTCACTTCCATGGTTTCTCCCTCAGTACATGATTTTCGGGCATTAGGAAAAGGCTACCTCCGAGGCACCAACCAGGCCATCATTTTGATTTCATTCTTCTCTGGTTTGGACTCCATACTCTTGAGCGTGTATGCCACCAGTGAGTGCTCACAAGAAAGAAAAGTTTAAATAAAAAAAAAAAAAAAAAGGGATCATTGTCTGAGGGGGAGCTTCCGCATTTACTCAACAAATACCCCGTGATTCCCAGTGGTTTGACTTTTCTTTGTGATGGCCAGTTATTCTTGTTGGAGGTCCAGCCATCAGATCACTACGAGGATTAACTCTAGCTTTGTGGCTCTCAAGGATTGCACACACACACATTTTTTATATGAGCTCTCATGTGTGTTTTTGAGTTATGCATTCTCATGATGTGTGTGGCTTTGATTTAATATTATCTGTTTTATTCATGAGCTGTTGTTTCACCTCTTTTCTCAAATTTTCAGGACTCAGAATTGATGGATACTCTTGTTCTTGTGGAATAGTCTGTCACCCGGTCACCTTGCTTGTTACAAAAATATCCTAGGTGTTTTTATTTAAAAAAAAAAATGTTTTTTTTCTTGGCTCGAGCGAATGGGTCCTCGCTCGAGCGAGCTTTTGCTTCATACTTCGACCTGAGAGCTTGTTCTCCTCGCTCGAGCGACCGTGCCTTGGCTCGAGCGAGCTGTCGCGATTCAGTTTTTATAAAACAGGGGTCTCTTCAGTTTTTGATGCATCTCTTCCCATTCCTTTTCCCTCTCTCCCCTAGGGTTTTTTGTGTTCACCTTTGCTAGGGTTGTTTGCGGCTTTTCTCTTGGCTATAGGGTTCTTCGGTTGTCTCTTGTGCTTTCCCCGACATTGGTAAGTTTGCTTTCTTCTCTTCGGTTCTTCTTCCTATACCGATGCTCTGTTTTTGTTCTCGGGGTAACTATTGTTTTTTTTTTGGGTTTTTTCTTCTCATTTGAGTCTCTCTTGCATCTAGGGTACATGGTTGTGCATTGTATACACTGTCTTTTGGTTTTTTTCCCATTCAGGGTTTAACATTTGGGAATTTTTTATACTTTGCTGAATTCATACTCATCTGCTCTAGACTGTTTTATGATCTGAGATTGGGTTGTTTTGTTGGCATTTCACATTGGGCATTACTTTTTCATATCTATATCTTGCTCTAAGGCTCATGGTGTTCCTTGTATATTATGCATTTGGGGAAGTTTTTTTTTTTTTTTTTTTTCTATGTTGTGTTTGGTTTCCCATTGGGTCTTTAGGGCTTTTCAGGTCTCATATTGGAAATTCTTGTATGTTACATCATTTTTACAATGTGTGCCATATTTTGCTACTGCCTTATGATCCTTGTTCTGTTTTTTCTGATTCTCATTTACTTAGCCTGGATTCTTATTGTTTTTCTAGTTGGCTAGTGCTATATGATTATCTGATTATTGTTTACTTATTGTTCTAACCTGTTTTTGGCCTACTGGACTAATGTTTTTTTTTTTTTTTGTCTATGTTGCTTGGTTGGGCATTGGGGTTATGGTGTGTCTGGTCTGGTTATTTCCTGTGTGTCTGGTTTGAATTCTCTGTGGTCTGTTTAGTAATGGCAGAACCATCCAAACGTCGCAAGATGGCTGTTTCCCGTCCTTCATTCAATTCTACCAAATTTGCGTCCAAAGAAAAGGCCAAATTGTTTAGGGAGTCTTATGTCTCTCGCAAAGTTCATTTGGAACGCCATGTTTTACCTAATGCGTTTGAGATCATTCCCATTCGGTCCTTATTTGATCCATTAGGTGGAGACCAAGTGTTACATTTCTCCGGTCCTCAAAATCTTAGTCTCATTCGCGAGTTTTATTGTAACATTCATTCTATTCACCGCGAAGCTTGTACTTTTCAGACATGGGTTAGGAAACAATCTCTTGTTATCACTGATGATGTATTTCGTGAGTTTCTTGGTCTTCCTGCTATTGATGATTGTCATTTTCCTTTTCTTACCCGGTCTGGTGTTAATTTTGATCTGGTTGCTACCGAGTTGTGTGGTGTTTCTAGGACTTGGGTCGCCGGGGCTCTCATTCAGCAGAATGAGTTGCTTCCTCGATTCCGACTTCTTAATATCATTGTGTGCGCTAATATTTATGTCACCACCCATTCTTCTCATATTACTCAGGACCAGAGGTATGTTTTATACTGTATTCATCACCTTCCCATTGATCTTCCAGAGATGATTATATCCAAAATGATTGGGGTTTTTGAGGGCCGAAAATCATTGGGGCTTCCTTATGGGTGTTTTCTTCACCGGTTTCTCACTTCCCTTGGTGTCCCTGTTTTTGAGGATGATGAGTTTGCTTCTCATGTCAAACCCATTACTAAACTCACCGTTTCTCAGAGTCAGGCCCATGTTAGGGGGAGTGGGTCAGGGGTTGGGGGTTCTCATGCAGGTGGTCCCGGCGTTGCGGGTGATGATGATCCTCTTGCCGAGGAGGAGGAGGTAGGGGCTGCCCATGCAGGACCAGCAGCAGATACTCATGATTTGGATCCAGCTCTTGCCCGTCGGCTTGACCTTATTGATGCTCGCCTTGATGAGCACAGTGCGATGTTGTCTCAGATCTTATCTCTTCTTCAGCTGCAGCATCCTCCACCATCTTCCTCCTGATTGTTTTTTTTTTGGTTTGTTTCTCTTTACTTTTGTTTCTCCCGGACAAAAAGGGGGAGATGGTTTGGTTTCTATGGTGTTTCTATGGTATGGTATTCTATGGTATGGTATGTCTGTATTTGATTTGGATATTTGGATATATTGTTTGATCTGGATATTTTGATATTTGGATATATATGATGGATGTATATGTTGGATATATTTGTTTGATTTTGAAATATATGTCTGGATATTTTGATATTTAGATATATATGATGGATGTATATGTTGGATATATTTGTTTGATTTTGAAATATATGTCTGGATGTATCTAATGGTTTTAATCTGCAGGATTGATATTGTGTTTGAGGAATGCATGCTTATGATTGGTTTCTTTACAGCTCAACGGTTGTTGGTCTATTTATACAGCTTAATGATTGGATGGTTCTCAAGTTTGGATTTATTGTTTTATTTTCATCGAGTTGTAATTTATTAGGTCATTAGATGAGTTGTATTCGTTTGGCAAATTCTTTTGAGTTGTAATTGTTTTAGTTAGATCTTTTGGTCAGGAATCTTGTTTAGAAAGTTTTGTCCGGGTATTGACAAAAGGGGAGATTGTTAGGACCTATCTTGTCAAAATCCCGCGCACAAAACTAAGTATTGAGTTGTAATTATTTCTGAGTTTTTTTGCCTTCCTCGCTCGAGCCAGGAAGTCCTCGCTCGAGCGAAGGACTGCGTCTGGGCAAAACCTGAAGGCCATGTTTGTGCGCTCAAGCGAAGAGCATGGTGGCTCGAGCCAAGCACTGCGTCTACACTTCAACCTGAAAGGATGTTTTCCTCGCTCGAGCGAAGGGCTCGTGGCTCGAGCGAGGTCACTAGTAGAAATCACGCGAGATACACTCCTCGCTCGAGCGAGAGGATCCTCGCTCGAGCGAGCTTCAGAATCCGGAATTTTTTCAAGAGTTTGGTTTCATTCAGAATTGGGATTCTTTTTGGTTTTCTATAAGTAGATGGTTTTCTCCTAAAACCAATCTAACTTTTTCTAGATCAGATTCAAGAATTCTAGAGTTTTATTTGAAGTATTCTTCTGAGAGTTTGGTGAGTTTTTTTTTTATGTTCTTGAGAGAGTTCTAAAACTCATGAGTTGAGATTCATACATCAAAGAGTTTGATACAACATATTCAAGAGTGTTCTCTTCGGTGGAATCCGAAGATCATTACGTAAAGTTTCAAAAGGTGTTTGTTTCTTTACGTAGTCGTTAATTCGACAAGTGAAGTTGAGGTGTGGAACCAACTTCAGAATCAGTTCCGTGGCGAAGGTGTGGTGAAAGAGTTACAGAAGATTCAGAGACAAATTGACTGGTTTGGGTAATTTGTATGGTTTCTTTGTAACCTTGTAGTCCTTCTGTAGTGGATTGATTAGTGGCGGTTCGCCCGTAGTTTTTGATTACAATTGAAGGTTCTTCAATTGTGGTTTTTTACACGTAAAAAATCGATTGTGTTGATTTATTATTTATTCCTAAAAAACAAACAAACTAAAATCACTCTCGTAAGTGCTTGATGATTTTAGATTGAGTGTTTTTGGAATTTTTGGCTTTGGAATATTTTAATCTTTATCTAATCACGAATCACATAGGATTTTCACAACATATTGCAAATATACAATCCATGATGTCATAGTACTTAAAGCACCGTCGTGGTTGACCGTCTATTTGGTACGTATATATATATATCTTAGAAAATTCAGTTTATAAAAAAATAAATGTGAAAAAGTACCTGACAACAGATGATTTGGAGGGAGGGGGGAGGGGAATTGTAAAATAGCCACCAAATAGTTGAAGGAATGGCATGGGAGAGCTAATGGTATGTTGATAGGACATATGCTTAGAGAATTAAAGCAGAAAATGTGAAAACTTAATTAAAAGCAGGTTGTTTGAGGAAAAGATTATGAAACAGTCACCAAACAGCCCAATGAATGGCACAAGCACCTTACGTAAGCCTTTGTAAACTTGGGAGAGCTAGCATATGTTGATAGGATGTATGATTACAGAGCTAGCACAAAAAATGTGAAAATGTAACTGAAAATGAGCCATTTAGGAGAGAAATTATGTACCAGTCACCAAACAACCCAAGAAACTACATCGATATCTCACCTAACTATAATCAAACTTGGAAGAGTTGATGACATGTCTATAGGATGTACGGATAGAGGATTAGCTCAGAAAATATGAAAATATAGTTGAAAATGAGCCGTTTAGGGGCAAACTTTTTAAAGCAGCCACCAAACAACCCAAGAAACAACCTAGACACCTCACCTAACTATAATTAAGCTTCCAAGAGCCGACAGCACGTCTATAGGATGTGTGGATAGAAAATTAGCATAGAAAATGTGAAAATGTGAAAATGTAATCGAAAACAAGCTGTTTGGGGGAAAAATTATAAAGCAACCACCAAATAGCACAAGAAACAGAATGAACACCTCACTTAACTATGATCAAACTTGCGAGAGCCGACGGCACGTCTATAGGACGTATGGATAGAGAATTAGCATAAAAAATGTGAAATTGTAATCGCAAAATGAGCCGTTTGGGGGCACAATTTTAAACCAGCCACCAAATAGCCCAAGAAACAGCATAGGCACTTCACCTAACGATAATCAAACTTGCGAGAGCTGAAGGCGCGTCTATAGGATGTACCATTAGAGAATTAGAGGAAAAAATGTGAACAATTAGCCGAAAAATGGGTCGTTTAAGGGTGAAATTATAAAACAACCACCAGAGTTAGTGTCAGATTTGTTACTTCGGTGTTATGGTCGCAAAGTTAAGCATCTGGGAAAGCTAATCTAGGAAGCAATTCCACTTGTAGTCCTTTGGACTCTCTAGATTTCAAGAAATGAAAAATTTTCCAATAACAAGGAACCTGTTTTGATTGAGCTTGTGCTTGTGGAAAGTATAAAGAACAAGGTGGCAACATGGGTGAAGTTCTCAATTAATGGTTTTTTGTTTTGTTTGGATGGACTTAAGAATATCAAGGTGAAAGGTTGCATTAAATGAAGCTGCCCAAACCCTCCTAATCACTCCACCACTGTTGTGCTCTATTTCATATAGCTACTTATGCTTGCTGCCCTCTCTTCATTACTGTCTTGCAGGTTTGTACATGTGGCCTGGTATGATGATTTTTGTGGTCTGTTTCAGAGCATCTGTTGTTTTTCTTCTTATTTCTACTTAGTTGCACTGGTATGAGATGCTTTACTCTTTTGTTTTGTTGGCAGCCCACCAACCCTCGATGGTGTGTTTGCACATGATTGGGCATACATTTTGGTGCCAACCTAGTTGGGATTGAATTGTGTTGCTATGATGCAAATTGTACCCATCACTTTGATATATTATCAATATATATTCTGGTTATCATCAATAAAATTATCTTCATTTTGCTTATCCAAAAAAAAAAAAAAAACAGCATGGTTGGTAAAGCTGATGGCCAGTCAATACGATGTCTGACTACATAATTAGTATTATACTTGTAAATTTGAAGAGTTATATTACTTTTGTTATAAGTGCATTCAATAAACACTAATTGTTATTTTATTTCTTTTTTTGTAGATGGATAGTGGAATCGCTTGCTGTTGGATTTATTAAGTTGTTTTATTTGGATGTTATGAAGTTTGTGTTGACTACTTTGTCTTTATTTTTTGGTCATTGATGGATTTTATATTTACTTTTACAGAATATGGATATGATTAGATATTTTGGGTGGATTTATGAATTGAATGAACCTATATTTTGTTCAGATGGATGAGTATTGAGTTTAGAAATGCTTCAGTTTAATTGATTGTTGCAGTATAACTTTATAATTTGTTTGGATGGATGAGTATTGTAATTACAGGTCATACCTTGAGAATGGCAAAATTTTCAAATTTATTTTGTAATAATAAGTTAGAAAAATAAATGACTTTTGACAACAAAAATGGTTGGTCATGAAATCACCACACAAAATTTCACCTTTTCGTAAGAAAATAATTTTATTGCAATTCACTACTTTTGTTGATGAATTTATTTAGTCACCAAAAGAAATATTATTTAGCAATAAAATTAATTTGTTGCAATTGATAGCTTTTGGATACAAATTTAGTTGGTTGCCAAAAGTACTTGTTTGCAACAAAAAAATTTGTTGCAAAAAGGCTCTTTAGGCAATGAATACTTTGTTGGCAATGGTTTTTTTTTTTTGGCGACAAATCAAATAAACTAATAAAATAATATCATCTTTGGCGACCAAACTATTTTGTTGGCAAAACTAATTTTTAGAGACAAAACAATATTTTTGTCGCCAAAAACTTTTAGCGAGGAAGGATTGGCGACAAATGTGGCCACAAAATTCGTTTGTCGCCGAAAGGGATTGGTGACCAACAACTAGCTTTTAGCAACCAATTTTTTTGTTGCCAAAAGTGTAATTTCTTGTAGTGCAATAATACTTTTTTTTTTTTTGGGTAAAGCACCAATAAATTTCAAAATGTAATCTTGTGACCTGTTTGATTCTCTCTTCTTTCTTATAAACCTAAAGGTTCCATTAAAGTGAAAATTATACAAAAGGGTAGTCACTTACACGTTTGACTTTAATTTTTGAGGGATAGAAGTGAATTTCTCCAAATGTGAAATTACACATTTAGGCAATCTGCACTATAGAAGTTTTGGATTTTTCATCCTTCTGGAACGAATCTCACATTACGAATAAGAACGTAACACTCCAATGTAACACTCCAATAATATAACACTCCAATATAACACACTAACAAACTACTTAGGGTTCGTTTGGGGTGTGGATTGGCTTTTTGACTATTTTAGCCGAGGGCTAAAAAGTCTCGTTTGGAATAGGCTTTTTGGCTTTTTTTACTTTTGTGAGAGAAAAAATAAAATGGTTATGGTTTGGATGTGACATTTTGTCTTATTGGGTTAAAAAGTCTATTTTGTCTTTTTGTGGCTATTTTAGCCAAAAATCCCCATTTTAGCTTATGCCCAACGGAGATTTAATATATTTTTTCCAAACGTAACTACATAACATTCTAAACTTTTTCCAAATGTAACACTCCAATATAATAAATTCTAATATAACACAAAAAAGCTCATTAATGTACTTTTTCCAAACGTAACACTCCAATCAATGTAATCTCAAACGTAACACTTTAATATAACATACATAAAAACACTAAAAAACTATTTAATGTATTTTTGACAAATGTAACACTCACAGTTTGAAATTATATATTTACTCAAAGCTTACTAAGGAATTTTTGTACTCCTTTTGGAATAGTTTGAAGAATCTCACACTTTTTTGGAATGGTTTGAAAAATCCCACATCCTTTTTTTAGAGTGTTACATTGGAATATTACGTTTGAAAAAAAAGTACACTAAGAAATTTTTGTGTCTTACATTGGAATTTTACATTAAGGAGTTTTTTTGGAGTGTTACATTTGAATGTTACGCTTGGAAAAAGTATACTAAGGAATTTTTTTGGAGTGTTACGGTTGAGTGTTATGGATTGAAATTGTACATTCGTTCAAACCTTACTAAAGATTTTTTGTACTCCTTTTGAAATATTTGAAGAATCCCACATCATTTTGGAATGTTCGAAGAACCCCATATTTTAAGTAATTTTTATACTCCTTTTGAAATATTTGAAAAATCTTACATTTCAAGTCATTCAAAATAAAAAAGATTCTCATATAAAAATTAATCCCAAATTTGATTCTCATAAGTGGTGTATCTTACATTTCTAATACAAAAGAAAAAAATGAAGAAAACATAATAGAAATAAGGGTAAAACCGTAAATCTAATTTTCAAATAATATATTAAATTTATCTTTCCATAATCAATGGGACTAATTGGTCTATAAGAAAACTCTTGGGACTAGTTGAATCACCATTCCTCAATATGGGATTTATAAGTAAATTTTCCTTTTCTTTTTTTTTTTTCCTACAGATCTTTTCACAAATCTTGTACTTTTTAAGTGGATCTAAATAGTAAAAAAATAAAAAAAAATAAAATAAAAACGTACTTTTTTTTCTATTTGGTAAATTTTTTAAAAAAAATTCACAACTCTTATACTTTTTAAGTGTATCTAGATTAAGTAGATTTAAAAATAATAATATTCAAAAATTTCACCAAAATTAATAAAATATAGATTAAAAAAAAATATATATTTAAAAAACTTATTTTATACTTTTTACCCTTATTTTTTTCCCCTCTTTTATTGGGTGAAGGGATGGAAGAAAAGGGAAAGAAATATGTTACACCCTCAAGGATAATTTTATAATAGTCTTTTAATGGGACACATTCTCTAAATAGAGTGTATGGTATGCATCAAATATGTGATTGATAATGTGTCACCTCATAAAAAATGACATGAATTACAAGCCAGTTAGCAGCTCAATATATAACCAAAATCAATTTTGAGATTTATTTGTGACTTAAATTGGGAAAATTATACAATAGTCTCGGTTACCCATTGCACTTACAAGAACTGATTAGGTTGGTCATTACATTGTGTTCAAAATTCTCTTTGATATCAAAGTGTCAGTGAGAACTGTATTATATAGTATCAATATATCTAGTAGAGTCTTACAATTATTATTATCATTATTGTTTTTAATTTTAGTCAGGGGACTTTTGGCATCTTTATTTTACTTGAGAGCCAATGGAACAATAAGTATAGATTTTATTTACGTAATTACTGAAACTGATACAGATTGGGTGCACTCATCAGAGCTCAAATCGGCAAATCCTAAATCATAAACTATAGATAGAGTGGTTTTTCTTGCTCGCTCGTTCGAGAGAGGCTTAGAAGAATTCAAATCTCACTTTAGGGAGGACGTACATAATGTGAAACAGGTAATTGAACAACAGAATGGAAGGGATTACACAAACTGAAATAGAAAGGCTTGAAGGTGCTAACACAGCATATGTCCCTGTAATGAATGCCAACCACATTGCAATCATAGCATAAGCAGTATGACAAAAAGCTAAACCAAGTTGCTTCTTTAGTAAAATCGGGTGGTCAGTCATAGTATAGAGTTGGGTAAGCACTGCAAAAACGGATAATGTCAGGGCAATGGTATCTGTTATCACAAAAGCTATGAAAGCTGCTTTTCTTGTTAGAATTGCCATTCCCTGGTTCGGGTCTTTGTTATCATTAATGTAGCCACCAGGCATGGTGATACCTGCTGTGAAGGTCACCGTTGCTATAAGTGTAGCCACTATCAAATTGGTTTCCCTTGATTTTGTGATGTTTGCGGGCATCCGGATTGGGCGTATATTAATAGATCCAGTTTGCTGTAAGAACAAAAACAAAAACAAAATTATAAACGTAAATGAATGGTAAATGCTAGTGTTTGAAGTTTGGCTACTCCAATTACCCTCCCATGTGTTTGAAATTCTTGAAGAATGTCCCAAGCTTCTTTCGCTTTTGTAGCTTTCATGATTCTCGGAAAGATCGAGTCTGAGACGCCTTGCTGGATTTGAGAAAGAGCTGTAGCATCCCTCTGTTGTTTCTCCTTGTTGGTCTCATCATGGTACCCATTCTCTACCGTATCCCACAAATCCATAGATAAAAATAGTGTTCTCATCTTCACACTCCAAAACTCGTAGTTCACACCATCAAAAATTGGAATTGTGTCCGGCATGGAGTTTTAAGGATTTTCTTTCTTCACCTTGCAGCTGATATTGCTTTTACAAACCAACAACTCTGATACCAGATGACCGCCTCTTGTGTACGCCTATGTATGTTGTTTCAGTATTAGAATTGCACAAAACAACAAGAACTTGACCAGACTTTGACTTTGACTTTGGCAAGAAGAATAGAAGTAGATTTTTCAGTAGCAAAACATCATATTTATACATTGATTCTTCACAACTTGACGTCTTAAGAAGTGTACAAAATATCAAACCACAGAGATTAACTATAATTTACAAAACTTAACCACACCTTATCTATGGTTACAGCTGTCATGCAGAAAAAGTTAATTAATGTCAAAATCAGATTGAAATTGAAGGGCAGATGTGATATGTATATATATATACACATATTTTTGAAAAATAATTTGAAAAACACTTGGGAATAAAAAATGACTTATTTAAATTTGGTATAGTGTATAGATACTTTATTTTGATCGGTCTTAAGATTTAAGTGTTTTCTTTCAAGCATTCGATGATAAAAATAAGAATATATTATCTCACAAAATTTTTAGTAGAAAGATGAAATTTAAACTTTAATCCCCGCCTTTACCTGTTTTGATCAAAATGTTTTAAACCGATTTTAACTTAAATTTTACATATTTGACCTGCTAAAATATATTTTATTAATCTATTTATTTTTATTTTATAATTTTACATATTTTTATGCATTTTTTATTTTTTTAAAATATTCGCATATATGTATTTGCACAAATAATATCTTTTATATATTATTATATTATAAAATACATAATTCGTTTCCTTCTCCACCGAAATTTTTTGTATTTTCCTCATTTATTTTATTTTATTTTATTTTTTTTGTTTTAACATGTTTTGGTCTTTTTTTTTTTTATTTTTTTATAAAATGGCAGAACGGGCGAGGAAACTGGGGAGGAGAATCAGATAGGAAAAAAATTTGTTTTCGGATAGGAGAAAAAAAATCAGAAAAAAAGAGGGAGGGAAAGAAAAGAAAAAAAATCGGTTTTAAAAGAGGGAAAGAAATCTTATATATATATATATATATATTTATCAAACCTTTATTTCCATTCTCTCCATTATCTTTTCACTAATATACCATCCAAAAAATATTATTAAAGTTGAAATTTCAAATTTCAAACCAAGTAGTGTTTTGAAAAATTGGTAAAAATCTAATTTTTTGGTTTTTTTACTTTTTGGTGGCTTTTTTGACAAAAAAAAAAAAAAAAAAAAAAAAAACTGACTTTTTTAGCTTAAAAAAACTAAAAAGTCAAAAAATTAGCTTTTTTAGCTTGTTGCCAAAAACATATTTCACAATTTTGAGGATGATCAGAAAAGAGTTTCAAAATCAGAAAATTCATCCCTTTCTCAAAAAGTGAATTTTTACGAACTTTCCCTTAATAAAATGTGATAAACTGTTTTACCACTTTGAATGGTCGGTTTCAAACCACCTACATAAACGGTTGTAATTTAGTGCTTTACATAAACTGTTGTAATTTATCACTTTAAATGGTCAGTGTATCACCAGTTGCATAAACTATTATAATTTACTGTTTTTCATGGTCGGTGTTTCACCACTTAAATAAACTGTTATAATTTACTACTTTATATGGTTGGTTGAATCACCTAATTTGTAAGAAATGTGACTCCGCCAGAATAGTTACCGCTGTTAATAGTGTCCGACAGATGAATAGTATCTACCGAGTGAATAGTTCACCGGATGAATAGTGCACCAACCAAATTTTCACGTATTTTTCAATTTGACTCCCATACTTCGATTAATATCAATTTTATACCTAAATTTTTAAAATTTTGATCAATTTGACCCCTACCGTCACATTCCGTCTACAATTGGACGGAATGTGCTGACGTTGGGATAAATTGATTTTTAAGGTATAGTTTGGAGGGCAAATTGATTCTTAAGATATAGTTTGGAAAGTAAAATGAAATTTCTAATGAATTTTGGTGTTACATCAGCACATTCCATCCAATTATAGACAAAATGTAACGGCAGAAACCAAATTGATTAAAATTTCAAAAGTTTAAATGTAAAATTGATATTAATCAAAATTTAAAGATCAAATTAAAAAATAAGTGAAAGTTTGAGAAGTAAAATGATATTTCTGCTAAAATTAATACCGGAACTAAAACTAAAACTAGTAATTTTGAAGTTTCAGAAAATGCCCCACTAAAAATCGAAACTCACCGTCGTATCTAGAACTAGAATGAGTAATTCTGAAGCTTGAGAGGATGGCCCACTAAAAATTGAAAAGTGCAGCGGCATATATCTTGCAGTGTGAAATTTTCTTGTAATGCGTGAAATTCCTCCTCACATTTTATGTTTTTTTTCTTTTCTTTCTATAAATCAGTACCTAAAACTAAGGTCAAGTTTGGAAAATTTAGAATAAGTGTATTTTTTGACTTTTTTTTATATTATGTGTAGAAAAAGTAGAAAGGAGATGTTGATTGATGTGACTCAAAAAAGATAAAAAGTTGAAATAAGTGCACTTATATTGGGATGCCAAACTTGGCCTAAATTGATAGTCCAAACACAACTGTAATTAAAGTTGCAAATGCATTGTACCGAGTCGAACTTTGCTAATTCGTTTACTTATTGAGTTTAATTCGTTTACTTATTGAGTTTGTTTATTAAGTTTGAGTTTGGCTTAAAAACTAATTAGACTCGAGTTCGGCTTAGTTAATATTAATGACACTCAAGTTCTACTCGGCTTGATAATAATTTTTTTCTTATTTATATTATTTAAATAAAGATATTTAAATAAAAATATTATTCGTATAATTTATTATATCATTTAAATAAAGATAAGGCGATCTTAATGAGCCAAACTTATTCAAGTTTGAGTTTAGCTCATTTATTAAATGAGCCAAGCCGAAACAAGCTGAACTCCTAACAAGCTGAGCCAAATCAGTTCACAAATAACTAGTTTCTTTTACGGTCTTAATTGTAGTCAATTTGTCAATGTCCTATTTTCTTTCACTCTTTCTGTTTATTAGTTAGATTCTCTTACGCTTCACTTTATGCAGTGAAGTGATATATCTTGCTAAATTTTTGAAATTTACCTCCTCTTTTGTCCTCCTCAATCTACCAACTATTTCACATCCTTTTTGTGTGTACAAAGATTTTTCCCATTGATTGAGTGATTCCTTGCTTCAACGACATCAAAGTCCTTTCTTTTGGGCAAATGTTAGTACTTGTCAAGATGTAATAAATAATTATAAATGTTATAATTTAGTGAGTTTTACCAATAATATTTAAACAATAACATTGAAAGTAACAATAAGAAAAATTAGTGACAAGTCTAATTTAAAAAGAGTATAAAATATTAGATTTAAGGTAAAATATTATTTGGTGATAATAACATGTCGGAAAAATTACCGATGCCAAAAAATTTTGCTAGAAAAATTGGCCAGAAAAATCACCGAAAAAGTCGTGGTGGCTAGTGACCGGCTGCTGGGCAATAGCAAGTGATGGTAGTGAAATAGAGAAATGTGTGATATTCAACAAATAAGTAGTTTAATGAATTTCAATAAATAAGAAAATAGGCTTGGTGAATTTCAACAGATAAATAAATCGAGTGATTTTAAGAAATAGACAAATAGGTTGATTTTAACAGATAATTGTCCTCTTGAACAAATTGTGTCATTTTGGCCTAAAGAGATTAATGGAGATCCACCAATATACACACACATATATAGAAAGAGAGAGATCCAATCTCATTGGTAGGAGTTTCGACAACCATGTCATGATTAAATCGACATAAAAAAAAATGGCCAAATCTAATGGCATCAGTGAAAATCTGAGTTGAAAATGGTTAGATCTGAAAGTCATCGGTGATGGGAACAAAGAAAGAAGAATATGCTAAGAAGTTTGCGGGGTTGAGGCGACGGATGAAGGTGGTAGAATGTAGATCGACGATAGTAGAGTATAGATCAATAATAATAGAGGTGATTGGTGAACGTTGGTGAACGATGATGGTGGTGGTGGTGGCCAAACAATGACAGCAGTACTAGTGAGTGGACGGTATGGCAATAGTGTAGCACTTGGGTGTTTTAATCTATTGGAAGGTGTATTTAATCCCTTTATTTTGTTTTAGGAGTCTTTGGAGTTGTATATTGGTTTTGGACAAGTACAACTCGATTTAAACTCGTTGGGTTTGTTCGTTCGCATTTGTTCTTATCGAAAAGTTCCTTGGGAACTTAGAAATTCTGTTCTAGGGTCGACACCTGCTTTCCTAAGGGTCGTCCCTTACATGTTGCTATGTTCTAGAGATGTTACTGAAATTTAGGATCGACACCAACCTTGGTAGTGTTGACACCTGTCTCTTATTGTTGGCCTCAAGGGTCAATACCAATCTGGGAATGGTCGACTCTTGTATGCTACAGAATTTGAGATTAGCTACTGAAATTCAGTGTCGACCCTTCCTAGTCTAAGGGTCGACACCTTGCCTGCTGCTAGCTTTGTCTTTTTGTCCTAAAGGGTTGACACCACTACACCAGGAGTTGACTTTTGCATGTTTATTTCCAGAATTTTGGGTCCGAATGGGCCCAAATTTTGGGGGATTTTGGACTTATTCTTTTCATTGACCTTAGGACTATTTTCCACTACTATAAATAGACCCAAACCACTTTGCTCTCATTATTTTTCCTCTCATTTTTCCTCTCAAACTGTGAGTTTCTCTTCTTCCTCTCTAAGTTCAACTTTTCCGCTTGGATCTTTAGATCTACTCATCTAGAAGTACCAGCTGGGTCTTTTGAGGAAGATTGTAGATCTTGTCAAGGACTTTCCATTGATTCGAGAAGTTCGTGGTTTCGTTGACTTTGGGTTTGCCGAGTTTTCCTCTTCACAACTTGAGGTAGGGATGTTTTTACCCTAGTATTTCTTTCTTTTGAAGAGATTCCATGGTGTTGTTGTAACTTATGAGCTAATTCGAGAATTTTATTGGATTAAACTCATGTTTTACATAAATAAATCATTTTACTTTATTCTTGCTTGAAATTTCTTTACTCTCTCTTTTCAAAACATGTATATGAATGTTGTTAAAACCCATATCAATGATGAAGCAAAAAAATCTCCAAATTTGGTAAAACCCTAAAGTCTCAATTTGAGTAGAAAACACCAAATTGAATGGAATTTCCTTTACTTTATGAAATGTTGTAAATTATGAAGCGATGAAAGATGTGGATGCTAATATGGTAAAGGATTTGTGGCTTGGATGTTATTTTCTTTGAATGTTGTATCGTATTCCGTCCCTTTGTAATGTGGATGCTTGTTGATAGAACAAAATGTGATTGAATTGTTGATTGTGCATAAGTCCGGGTAAGAGTCGGTTTTGAAAATGTGGTGTTGTGTTGGTACCCGCTCGGGGAGTTTAAAAGGTGTCCAAATACCCTGTCTAGGCTTATCGCTAAACGAATGTGGGAAAAATATTTTTGGGTGTCGACACAGTCCCGCTGTATAATAGCCGGCCAAAGTGGAAAAATGGATGGTTTTCTTTGGGTGCTCACTTCCTGCCGTATAATAGCCGGCAAATGTGGGGGTGGTTTTTAAAACAAAAGTAAAAGGTGTTTTGAATTGAACTCTTACATGTGGACTCATGGCTTGCTTTCTATGGTTGTGATTGTGTAACTGTTGTGCTTCATGACATGAATTGTAATTGTTAATGTTTGGTTATCATGAATCTATATTATTGATAAAGGTTACATGTGAAGATAAATTTCTTTGTAAAGTTTTGCCGCACCAATACCATAATCTTATTCAAAGGATTAAATACTTGATTAAATGCGTTCCTACTGGACATATAGCTCAATCTTATTTTATTTTTCAGGAGTTGACGAAGTACCACCTCATTGATGTATTGGAACAAGCAATAGATTTTTTTGGAAAAAGTTGATTCATGGGAGTTTTGTTATTTTGAATTGGGATTTTTGTAACAATACTATTAACTTTATTTTGTTGATATTGTATGCCCTAGGGCTTATATTTTGTAATGCCATCTAGTTCATTGAATTGAAATGCAAACCCCGAATGTTGTGGGAATGTACATGATGATTTGTAATTTCTTAATTCTTAGTTCAATGAGAAAGATAACTTTTTGGAGATATTATTGTGTTTGTCTTGGCATGTCCTTGTGAGAAATTCAGGGTGTTACAAATACAGGGCCGGTCCTGGGGCATAGGCCACAAGGCCATGGCCTAGGGCCCCTCAAAATAGACTTAAAAAATAGGCCCCCTCTTATTATAATTTAGTGTAATATATTAAGTATGTTTTAAGTCTAAAAAATTTAAAAAAGGCCCAAACTAATTTAAAATAAATTGACCCATTAAAAAATTGAAAGACTATTCAAAAAAATTAGCATTGTTATCCATTGAAAATAGACTCAAAAAAGGGTCTCTCTTATCATAATTTAGTCTAATATATTAAGTATATTTTAAATCCAAAAAAAATTAAGGAAGGCCCAAATTAACTTAAAATAAATTAATCTATTAAAAAATTGGAAGGCCCATTTAAAATAATTAGCATTGTTATTCATTGAAAATGATTTTGTAAAAAAATTAGATTATGCAAATATGATTGATTTATTTGCTTCTAAAAATACAAGAAAAGTGAGGATCAAGCGATACTTATTAGTTATTGTAATGTAATGCTAAGTATTTTTTTGTGATTTTGACACAAATTTTTTGTCCTTTACTTTTAATTTTTTTTTTTGAAGGGCCCCAGAAATTTATTAGTTGATTATCGACTTTAGACCCCGAAAATCTCAGGACCGGCCTGTACAAATAGTAGTGGTGTAGCAATGATGGCGGTAAACAATGGTAGTGTGGCGACGGTGGAGGTAGATGGTGGTGGTGTGAAACTCTCTAGAAAAATGGTAGAGAGAGAAAAGAAGAAGATAAAAAATTTTCTAGAAAAAATGGAAGAAAAAGATAGAAGATAATAAAAGAAAGAAATTTAATGGGGGAATAAATTTAATGAGAGCAATATAGATATTATAGAACTTATTGGTGCATTTCAAAAGTCAATAGAACTTATTAGTATTTAAGTGTAGTTAATAGGACTAATTGGTAATTAATCCTATATTTAGTTCATAGGATTAGGCTATACTGAGATTTTGTGCTTATTTAATATTTGAATTGGACTTAGGATATAAAATATTAATTAGAATTATCCAATAATTATATTAGAACTTTTGTTAAATAAAGAATCTAAATAATTTCATCTCTTCAAGAAAAAATAAAAAATTAATAGTCTATAATTATTAGATAAAATGGATGGGTTTAAAATTTGAAAGTTTTTTTAGGATCGGATTATTTTTTTTAGATAGTGAACTGCAAAAGCCGAGGACTAGCAGCCAAACAGAACAAAGCGAGAAAAACTACTGCTAGCAACTAGCAGCATCCAAAGCAATCAAATGATCCAGTGATGGGGGCATGTCCTCCATCCGAACCTGTTGCTGTTGAAGAGTGCGAGACAGTCTAGCAAGAGAGTGACCCACCGAATTTCCTTGTCTCAAAAAGTACAAACAAATTGTAAAAAAATAATTAATTATTTGTGACAGTGTGGTGTTGCAAATAACTAAGACTATTTTTTGTGACATTCCTGCATCATAACAATCCACAAATTCATTGTTTTGCATCTTATTCATTCACATTGCAATTTAATTTAAATAAATTTAAACAATACCCATTCACCCATTCATTGACATCCAAACCAAATATTAATAAAAATAAATATAATCAATACACATGCATTCATCATTTATTCACATTGAGTTTAATGATTAAAATATTATTTTTTTCGTCAAGATTACTTAATAAAAATAAACAAATAGTTTAGAAGGAAAACAAATTGAAACATTAAGGTTTAAATTAACAAATTAAAAATTAAAGATTTATTTTATTATAAGAGTCAAGCCTTAGAGTTTTTTCTTTTACCCCTTAAAATTCATGAGCACCCATTCAGTGTAATGAGGACCACATCCTCATCATCAACAAAGGATGAAGCCATGCTCAACTCATCCACAAGACTTTTGATGTGACTTAGATCAACCTCCATTGAATCAGAACTCTTTGATATTGAATTTAATTTGTTCTTGAGCTGACGAATGTGTGACCTAGACAACGAGGTAAATCGCTTATCTAGTGATAGCCAAACCTCAGAGCTTGTTTGAAGATGAATCACAGTTGTGAAGATTGCTAGAGAAAGAGTAGCAGTTATATAACTTAGAAGATGTGCATCGATCATACGCCATTGTATGAATTCTGGATTTGAAATCTCTGATATTGAAGAATTTTGAATCATTGCTGGAGGACATTGATATGATCCATTGACAACCTTCAGGAGATCAGTAGCTCGAAGAATATATTGCATTTGATGTTTCCAAATGAGAAAGTTTGTACATCCAATTTGACAGTCACAAGTGAGCTTAGATTAGAGATTAACATTGCGAGATTGGGAGGGATGGTTGAAGAAGAAGAAGAAGAAGACTCCATTGAAACTGCTTGATGAAGATTAAAGTTCTTTGAATGAAATGAAGATTAAATTGGTGCGAATGCTCATTGGAGCTCGAAGCTCTGTTATCATGATGAATAATCCAAATCATTCTTCCAATCCAATAATGTTTTTGTGCTTCCTGAAATGAAATACAGAGCAAATAATGTAATAAATTAAATAGAAATTAAAAAACTAACCTCAAAATCAAAACCATAATCATTCATTTTCTTTAGCAATATTTTTGCCAAAAGTTTTCTCTCCAGTTTCTTACACCCTTCCCATACCATTACATGGTTGACTGAAATAACTGCTATTCGTTGAAAAAAAAAAAAGAAAAAAAAAGGAGTCAATTTTCTTTAGGCTGTATCTGAATAGTGAATTCTTTACTCAAATTTATGATTCAAACACAAGAATGGGCATTTTTATACAAATTATAAAGTTTGAGTCAATCTAAATATTTTAACAAATACATGTTCATGTGTGCGAAATATGACTTCAGATTTGCTAAATTTAAATACTTAATATTGATTATTTTTTGTTAATATATATATTTTTTTCAATGTACCATTTACTTTCAAAATACAATTTTGAATTAATGACTAAGACCATGCATATCACATGTTATATACTATTATCTATTAATATGAATCCACTATTTTTTTTGTCTAGAAAAAAATAAATAAAATCCAAAGAAAATTTGTTTAAAATTAATGACTAGTACCCTGGTTGTTTGAAATTACTGCTGCGTGCAAAGCAGTTATACCACAAGGGCCACCATAAGCTGGAGCTCTAAAAGGTTTCAAGATTTCGGACACCACTACATGGCATCCTTTCTCTGCAGCGATGTAAAGTGGAGTTTCACCTACATTGTCGGCTTCATATTTAAACTCACCATCTTCTTTTATCAACAATTTCACCAAACTTAGCCCACCTTTTAGACCCATTTTCTAGAGTCAATAATGTATAAGTGATATGATTGGTTGATGATTAGGGAAAGTATGAGAGGGAGTGTTGCCTTAGATATCCGAATTGATTGCCACATCATTAGACTTGAAAAGTGAGTCTAATTTTTGGGCTTGAATAGCAATGATCACTTTGACTATAAGCTACACCAGCAAATATTAGGTAGACAATAATTGAAATTAGGAGTAAAACACAATACAGGGCACTACTATTCCATTAACTTACAAAGAAATTGTAAGACAACCCACTAAATCTAATCCCTTTCGTAAGTGAACCAATAATTATCAGATATGCAATTACTTATTACTCAACTACTCGTAAAATTTAACTTTTTGGGTACAAAATAATAAATGAGAAATGAGATGGAACAAAAAGTACATGGTGATTGACAGCTTTGATACCAAAATTTCTCTATGATTTCGAATTTTGAGTGAGAACTTGATTAAAAATATAATCAAGAGCCTAATGTATCTCTAGTAGAGTATTTTGAGAAACAATCCAGATTCACTCTAAAAATCTGATATATTGCAATGCATATATGTTGACAATCAGACATTATTACAATAGCAATGGAACCATATGCTCGCATAGGCTTGATTTACATCACTATCAACACAGATTGGGTGCCCTCAAACTCAAGCCTACAATCTTACACTTTAAATTAATATCAAAATACATTATTGATCAAGAATGCATTCCTTGACGTTATTCATCAAATATGAACATTAAACACTAGATAGGAGGACTGTAACACGTAGTTTTTATAGAGGTGACCATTCTATTGCCATGTTGAATCTCTCTTCGAATAAGTGGTTAAAAATCCGGAAGAACAGGCAACCAGTAACACAAACTGCAATTGCTAGGGCTCGTGAATGTTCTAATACAGCATATGTGCCTGCAATGAATGCCAGCACCATTGCTGCAGTTGCAACCATTACGAGATTAGCAGCGGTATTATAGTGTTTCACACTACAACAAAAATATACTTTAGTGGCACTACACTAGTGGCATATTTTTAGAAAATGCCACAAAAAATGATATTTAGTGGCACGTTTTTGAAAAATGCCACAAAACGACAAACATAAAAGGCTCTAGTGACATTTCAATGAACAAGTGTCACAAAACTACAACAAAAACATACTTTAGTGGCACTACACTAGTGGCATATTTTTAGAAAATGCCACAAAAATGATATTTAGTGGCACGTTTTTGAAAAATGCCACAAAACGACAAACATAAAAGGCTCTAGTGACATTTCAATGAACAAGTGTCACAACACTACAACAAAAACAATGACACATCAATTTTATGGCATTTATAAAATAATGACACAAAAAATTATGTTCGTGACATTTACCAACAGATGCCACTAAACTTTAGTTGTAATGGCATTTTTTTAAAAATATCAGGACACTAGGTAGGTGCAAATTACTTTTTATGATACTTAAAAACTTTCCAAGCTTATAATAACATTTTTGAAAAAATAAAAAATGCCAATATATTTTCTAAAATTTTAAAATGCAGTAAATGATTAAAAATAAATGAATTAAACTCAATATACACTACAGGAAAAAGCATATTCAGCGACTAAATTTCCAGACAAAAAAATTTAGTCACTGAAAGTATAGCTTTCAGCGACCAAAACAACATTAATTGCCAAAAGTAAAGCATTTTAGCGACTAAACAATTTTAGTAGCCAAAAGTCTACGCTGATTATATGAGTTTTAGTGACTAAAAATTTTTTAGTAGCCCAAAGTAAAGCTTTTTGGCGACTAAAAAAATTTAGTAGCCAAAAGTCTACAATTGGCGACTAAAAATAAGTTTGGTCGCTAATTATATGGGTTTTACTGACTAAAAAAATTTTAGTAGCCAAAAGTAAAGCTTTTTGGTGCCAAAAAAAATTTTTGTAGACAAAAGTCTACAATTGGCGACTAAAAAATAAGTTTAGTCGCCAAAAGTGGTCATTTTTAGCGCGGGAGAACTAAAATCCTAAGGTGGGAATAAAATTTTTTGGTGACCAAAATTTTGGTAGCTGAAAGTGCATCTTCGGCGACCAAATCCGATTTTGGTTGATAAAAGTTAAGTTTTTTAGCAACTAAAAAATAATTTTAGCCAAAAGTATAGAATTGGCAACTAAAAATAGTAAATAGTTTATTTTACATAAATTATGTTCAATAAAATAATTATGTTTATACATATTAATATAGATGTATGTACTATATAAATAATATATGTTGCATATATAATCATATGGTGCTATAGATGTGTAGTGGGAAGAGTGTGGTGTATAAGGTTTATGGTGCGGGAGGTTGGCGGTTCGAGTCTCCGCAAGAGCGGATCAAATTGTTCTACAACGAATTATCGTCACGAATGGCACTTGATAGCGTCACGAATAGTGCCTACCATGACATTAAAGTGTCACTGAAAGGTTTTAGTCTTGATGGTGTAATGACACTTATAAGTGTCACTAACTCTTTTTTTAATAGTGCTTGATAGTGCCACAAAAAATATCTACCATGACATTAAAATGTCATTGAAAGTTTTTAACCATGATGGTGCAGTGACACTTGCAAGTATTTACCGTGGCACTCGTATCTACCGTGGCACCGATAGAAGTGGCACTTGTTCAAAATGCCACAAGGCTAAAAAATGTCATTAGAAGAATAGTTTTGTGACACTTTCAAATGTCACTAAACTAAGAAAATGTTGTAGTGTCAGAAGCTTATCACGATCCTTAAATGGAGCCCCAAAAAAATGGATTACAACAGCAGAAGTGGATAATATCATGGCAATGGTATTTGTTACCGCAAAAGCTTGGAAAGCTGTTTCTCTTGTTAGAGTTGCCATGCCTTGATTTGGGCCTGGGTTTCCATCGTAGCCACCAGGCATGGTGAAACCAACTGCAAAAGTCACAGTTGCTATAAGTGCAGCCACTATCAAATGGGTGTCCCCTGTTTTCTTGATTTCTGAGGGTGTAAACCTTTTACGCTCATCATTAGCTTTCATTTTCTCTGTTAAATTCTTATTATCGTTGCTAATTATATTTCGCCAACCTAGTGAACGACCACGTTTTTTTGATTCTGACCTCTTGAGAGCCTGCATGCAATAATCATTCTTCAATCAGTTTGGAAAACATTAATGAATTAATAAAGCAATAGAGTGGCCTTGTGCACGAGATTCCTGCCATCACTTGGACTGAGAAGGGTTACCTGGGTTGCTAATGTTACGTTTTCATAGTGTGTTGTTACATCAAGGGGAGTTTGATTTTCCTTGTTAAAGGCCATCCTATCTGCTCTTTGATCGTATATGAGTCGGTTTTCATACAACGCAGTAGCAGCAAGGTGGAGAGGGGTGTTCCCATCAATATCTTTATGATTTATAAGGCTACTGAGCTGGGAATTTTCTAAGATGAATTTGACTGCCTTTTTGTTCTCATTCTGCACTGCAACATGAAGAATATTTTGGCCTTTATCATTAACCATCTCCCAACAATCAGGACATTGTGATCGAAGCTCTTTCATTACGCCAACATGTCCTTGACTAGCTGCTACATGAAGAGCTGTCTTTTTATCATGTTTGTCTGCAATCATGTATGCAATGGATTTATCCACATCTAGTAGCTGTTTAGCCCTTTCTACATGACCAAATTGGGCCGCATAATGAAGTGGTGTCCAACCATACATATCTGGTTCCTTGGCCAAATCTTTGTTCCAATCCAATAGTGTTTTGGTGCTTTCTGAAGTTAAGGCCCCGTTTGGGAACAGGCTAATTTAGTAACTTTTTGGCTAAAATATGAGCTAAAAAAAACTAGTATGTTTGGGATGATTTTTTGACTTTTTACGAAAAGATGTGCAAAAAGTAGGGAGAAAAGAGAATCTTTGACTTTTTGGTATGTGTTGTTGGCTTTTTAGCTAATTTAGTAATTTTTTGGCTTTTTGACTAAAAGGGAGGGTTCCCAAACGAGGCCTAAATACAAACATATAATATCTTAAATTGGAAAGAAAATAATAACAAACAATGTAACAATGAAAATGCTTTTTCTTTCTTTTTTCTTTTTTCTTTTTTACTTTCAGGAATATTTGTACGAGAAATTTTCTAGGCAATTTCTTACCCTTCCTTCCCTGCTTCATAGATCTAAGATATGATGGATTATTATTATTATTTTTTTTGTTATTGTGTTTTATGCCTACATGTAGTAGTAAAATTTCACAAGGGAATTACTTTGGTGAAAATTGTTTATTCCTTACTGAAACAACGATTTTATTTTCCATTGTACTCAATTATTGGCAACATTTTTAAAATTTTGTCACTAAAAGCTCTATTTTTACTTTTCGAAACAACTTTTTGTTGAAAATAATAAACTTTGTTTTTATTATTAGGAGGTATATTTCCTATATTTAGTTCTGCTAATTATGGAGGAATAAGGATATGCTTGTAATGATGCATAATGGTGTGTTAAGAGCATTAGTACTATGTTAATGTGTTAGTGATTACAAAGCATAATAGAGTTAGCGGGCCTTAATGTGAGTGTGTGAGTTAAATGTTAGGATCTTATATATAGTCATGCAATTTATGTAATGAGGATAAAAATTAGTAGGAGAATATAATGAGAATGCAATGAGAATAACATGATTACATCTTTTCCTTCTCTAATTCGCTTCCAAATTTGTGAGTGATTGTTGTGTGGCCAATTTATTTCTAACAAAGTGGCATTAGAGCTACTATGATCCTGGAAGTCTTTTTTTTTTTTATCAGCAAAGATTAAACTTTGTTGATAAGAATCAAGGAAAGTTCCTTACATCAAACATCAATAAAGCAACAAACAAGGAAATAAACACAAGGGAGGTGCTATAAACATCAAAGCAAACCCAATCATCCCAACTAGGTTGGCAAAAAGGGGCAAGACAAATCATTTGCATCACCATCCCCACAAACAGAGGTTGAAGAGGCATCAACTAGAACAAACATCCTAAGGGCCAACAGCAGCAGGCCAAAGCAAACCCAAAACAATAAGGACAACAGCAGTCCAGCAGCAACCCAAGAGCCACATTAACCTTACAGTTGTATTTAATCGAAAGAGCCACATTAACCTTAATCAGCTTACTAATATTGTCCCATTTGGGGTGGATTTCATTAAAGTTGCATTCATTCCTTACTTTCCACAAAGTCCAGAACACTGCAAATGAAAGAGCATTCCACATTTTCTTATCCATCTTCTTGAAGATGGAGCTGTAGCCCATCCACCAACGAAGCAGCTTGGAAGTCTTGATAGATCATTGTAGTATATGATCATGGAAGAATCACCAAATATGTATTTTGGTGTGAGAAAATGATGTTCTCAAATTACAAGAGAATGAAGATTGTTCTCTTTTCATATTTCAAAGCATGTGACTTGTTCGATGTGGTTGAAGAAAAGCTAAGTAACAAGTTGCCTAAAAGAATTCGAGAGAAGAAATAGGAAAAGCAATCGGAGCTCTGAAGAAGGCCATACATTCAGAGGTATGGACGTATATTGGAGATTCAAGAACACCATCATGTTTGGAAGTTGATTGATAGTATTGTCTCCAAACATGAAGGTAAATTGTTACCCATTGAGTATTGGGTACAATGCTTTGAAGAAGATGAGTTCAACAAAGAAGAGTGAGATGGAAAAACTCCAAAGAAGATTCCTTTGGGAAGCCAGTGAGGATAAAAACGGTAGCCATCTTGCCAATTGAAAATCAATTACAAATAGGAAAGAGTTTGGAGGTTTAGGTGTTCATTCACTTAAGCTAAAAAATTCTGTTCTCTTTGCCAAAAGGTGGTGGTGTTTTTGTACAGAAAAAATGCCATTTGGCAAAAAGAATGCCCTTTGGTGAAAAGTAGGGGTTGAAATATACGAAACAAGGCCTAGCAGTTGGCTGCCATTTGATCTTCACGGATTACGAATTTCCAAAGGTTGGAGAAGCATTCTTGAAGTGGGCAGCAGTGGTGATGTGTTCAGTGAATTATTGACCAACAATCTTGTGCTAAAATTAGGATTAGATTGTGTTATTCTTTTTTGGACTGATCTATCGATTGGAGTTGAGCCTCTATCAACTACTTCCCCCTGGCTTTTCTCCCTCTCCGCACAGAAAAATAAGTCAATTGCAGAACTATCCTCTTTCAATTGTGTTGGTTCAGCTTGTAAAATTCAATTTTGGCAACATCTGCGACCATGGGAACTTGTAAAGCTGTAGGAACTCATTTCCACTACTTCTTTAAGACCAAACCAAAGTGATTCTCTTCAGTGGTCAATCGATAAACAGGGGCATTTTACGGTCAAATCTATAATTTCTCACTACCACTCTATCTCAAATGGGGAAAGCTCTATCAGTATACGGTTATGGAAATGTTTGCTCCACCAAAGGTGAAAGTTTTCTGCTGGCTTGCTATAAAAAGGTTGTATCGCATCAAGAGATCTTCTCGATAGGAGATCAATTCTCCCTGTTGTGAGGTGTTTTGTGTTTACTATACCCCTAGCCGAGGGTGGGAGGCGGGCCCCCTGCAATGCCCTGAAAGTGCGTTGCAATCCTGGTGGGTTAGGATTGCACTGAAATTGATATTTATGTGCCTGTAGTGTTAGTTTTGGCCCATTAGTTTTTTACCCTATAAATTGTATCAATCAATACGTTTTATGGTTAGAGAAAAATAGAGAGAGCTGCAGAGTGATTTGTAATACTTATTGCATATAGTGGATTTTGATTGTTTATCTGTTGTGGACGTAGGCATCTCACCAAACCACACATATCTTGTGTTTGTGTGTGTGATTGTTCTTCTCCTTGTTATTTATTGTGTGATTGAAACCAGATCGTTGCACAACAATCCCTATGGGAGCTGATTGCTTTTGTGCTTTACGTGGCTGCAATATTGAATCATCGGATCACATTGGGGCCGGTTCTGATTTTTTCAAGGTCCAAAGTAAACATTAAAAATGGGGTTTTTCATACATATTTAAAAAAATGATACTCGCAAAAAATCCACTAAATTTTGCTTAAATAGATAACAAAGTTTACGATAACAAAAATGACTAAAATTTGAATTGGAGTACCCAAAAAGTGAACAAAAAATAATGAAGTATCACTTGAACGTCACCCTTCTTGCATTTTTAACTGCAAAATTACCAAACAAGCTTTTATATTCCAACTTATCAACTAAATCTTTTTCAGTAATATTTTTCAACATTTGATTATACTAACCATCTTCTATTTTTTATTTATTTATTTTAAATATACTGTCATGAAAGCTTTATTGAAAAATATTTTGTTTTACAAGTTTTTAAAAAGATTGCCAGGCAAGGCAATGAAATGTATACTATTGGGTTGGGCCTCAAATTATTTACACTTATTTTTACAAGTTTTTATAATATACATTAGGACCTTAATTTTTGGGCCTTTTTGAATTCAATTTGGGCCTTGTATTAAACATAATTTTGAACTTCTAAAATTCAAGTCGTTTTTTTATTTTTATTTTTACTTTTATGAATTTCTATTTTAGATTGAGTCTTTTATTCATTTAGTACTTTGAATTGATTTGGGCCTTTTTCTTAATGGACTAGTATAAGACTAAATAATTGTGAGACCCTATTTTCAACCTTTTTTTGGGGGGTCCACAGAGGCTACTTTGTGGGGTTGCCCCCAAAATTGGGCCTATATCATATCCTCCTTCTTTGCCACATATCATGGCTTGTTTGGTTGCATATCCTCAATTGGTGGGGTTTTGAATGGGTTTGTTCTATTTTCTCATTTTTTCAATGGTGGTTTTGTTAGGTTGTCGTAATTGACAATCCCGTTTGACAAAATTTCTTTTAATTGTAATTTTATTCACTTTCTTATTTTACTCAAGTTGTGAGTGTTTAGATGCGAATCCAACCCGAATTGTGCCCTGTGTAGAGGAGTTTGTGCTGACATTTCATATCTTGAGCATTCCACATTTCTTGTTTGCCATCTCGCTGACTATGTAAAGGGATTAGCGGTGAAGTGGATCATCTAGTACTTCTACTTGCAAACTGAACTTCTGGGAAAGATGTTTAACCGCTCGAGCAGTGGATGTTGTGCTCCAGCAGTTGGCCTATATGATTTGCACCGCCTTTACTCACACCGTTTGAGCAGTCAAGTGATGGCTCGAGCAGTCTTTGCAACTCTATTTAGTATAAAATGCGTCGTTTGCTCATTTTAGGGTTTAACCTGTCTAGATTTTTAGAGAGGTGTAAATTACAATGTGTTCTATATTGGATGGTGGTTTATATGAGTTTCCTTGATATATAGAAGGTGATCAATTGATCAACAAACGACATATTGTTAAATATCAAGGGTGGATTTTGTTTGTTTATTCACAAAAAGAGAGAGGTGTTAATCGGTGAAGTCCAAGAAAGTTGGGCCTGAAGCTTGGGTGGATTTCGGAGTGGCTCTTCGTCGTGGATTCGATATCGACATTATGGATTCAACGTTGGGCAAAACATTCTGAGGTGAAGACGGTGGTGGAAGAGGCACATCGAGTTTGGTTCAATTCGGGCGTGGATTCACTACGTAATTGATGATACTCATGTGTAATTCCTTTTTATCTTCTTAGTGGATTGTTTTGTCGCTTTGGCTTGTGGGGATTTTTTTTTTTTTTTGTTATACAATTGGAGGTGCTCCAATTGTGATTTTTTTCACGTTAAATCATTGTGCCGATTTAACGTTGATTGTTTGATTGGGATTGATATTCACTATTTAAAATTGAAACATAATCACAAATTAATATCTCGAGGGTTTTTAAGATTTTTCAAGCTCAATTCAAAGTATAAAAGCTTCAAAAAGACCATTTGGGATGCTTTTTTTGCTTGCACCTATTAGAACATATGGCTTTGTTGGAACAATGCTATCTTTAACCAATGTGTGCATAGATGGGTTCAAACAACAGAAGTCATCAAAATTCAAATGGCACTTTGGTCTAGGACTTCATTTGGCTATGTCGGCTTCTCGATTTCATCCTTCACTTACATAAAGTGAGACTAGTCAAGTGAAAAAAACAAAAAGAAAAAAAGGCTGCCCAGACATAATCCCAGATGATTCGACCATTTTCTTCACCCTTTTGAGTGCTATTTCTTCTCTTTTTATTCTGGTGTTTTGGTTAGTGCCTTACCATCTTTACACCTAGTGTTCTCTTTGGGTTAGTTTGTATCTAAACTTTTTTAGTATGCCAACCTAGTTGGGATGCTTAGTTTAGTCCTACTTCACCTCTTTCTAAAGTCCTTCAATTTTATTGATGTAATATCTAACTCTTTGGTGTTATCAATAAAATTATTTTTTGCCTATCAAAAAAAAACAAAAAAACAAAAAAAAAAAAAAAACAAAAACAAAAACAAAAACAAAAAACAAAAACAAAAACAAAAAGAAGAAGAAGAGTGTGATGTTGAAGTTGTTAGAATAGGAATTATGTTAGAATAGGAATTAAGTTAGAATAGAAAATACGTAATTGTGTGATTGTGTTTCCTTATATTATACTCAGTATTATCAATATATAAGGGAATGAAGTCTAACTCATTCCCTAACCTTTTGTCTTCTCTAAACTTTCATGGTATCAGAGCCTCAACCCTAGCCCATTCCTCCTTACCTCTATCGACAATCTGGTCTTGAGTCCAAGAGACCCGATAGCCACTGTCGACCCTCCGACAGCCCAAACCACACCTCTGCCAGCCTTGCCCAGGCCTTCAGCAGTTCACCTAGGCTCTCTAATAGCCTATTAGGCTTAGTCGGTAGCTTCTCTAAGTTCCTAAGGGCTTGTCAGCAATCCCTCTGATTGTCTAGGGGCCTGTCGGCAATCCCCTTGGCCTTCGTGGCCCTTGTCGACAGCGTCTCTGGTATACGTGACTCTGGTCGGCATCTCTAAGTCTTCGCCTGCCTTCGTCTTCGTCTGTCTTGGTTGGATAGTCAACATCTTTTACTTCTTTCTCTTTTAATTCTCTTTCAAAACACAACCAGAGGGGAAAAAAAATAAAAATAATAATAATCTGGTGATGTAAAAAAAAAAAAAAAACTGGCTTCTTAAATTCTTTATGCTTTTCTAGTTCTTTTTGTCCTGGTTCCTCCACTCTCATCTTTTGGGTTTGTGATTGGCTTTGTGATTGAGGACTAGTGAGTAGAGTCTCCATGGCAGATTTGATTAGTGAGTCTATTACATCTCAGCCATCTTAGGGTTTCGGTAATCCCTTCTCCTATGACTAATAATCTCAACCTTGGCCTTAAAATCACCACCTCTCTATTTAATGGTCAGAATTTCCTCGCGTGGTCGCAGAGTCTGACTATTTTTCTGAAGAGCAGAGGGAAGATGGGATATGTGGATAGGAGGGTTCAGGCACCCAGTATTATTGACCCTCATTATGACCAGTGGGAGATCACCAATTCTCTAATTATGAGTTGGTTGATCCATTCTATAGTTCTGGAGATTAGAGAGGGCTACTTGTCTATGGACACTACCCAAGATATTTGGGAGGCCATAGCTACTACTTATTCCAGGAAAGGGAACTTCTCATAGGGTTTCGAGTTACATCGCTCCATTGAAAGGTCGGTGCAAGGTGAGATGACTATCCTCTAGTATTTTACCTTCCTTAGCAATGAATGGAAGTGCCTTGATCATCTTCAGGATTACAAGCCTGTATGTCCCACCGATTCTGTTGGTTACCGGACATTTATAGCGCAAGAGTGGGTCTTCAAGTTCTTAGAAGGCCTGAATGTAGAGTATGATCATGTCTGGAGCCGAGTCTTTGGCATGGATGTGCTTCACTCTCTCTAGGAAGCCTTTGCTTTTGTGCAAAATGAGAAAAGTCGTCGTTCTACTATGCTTCCTCCTGTCACTAGTGATCGCTTTGCCTTGGTTTCTGCCCCTTCTCAAGATGGTATGCCTCGTGGTTCTCGTCCCTCTTCTGAGAAGGATCAGCTTTATTGTGACTACTGCCGTAGACCTCGCCACACCAGAGAAACTTGTTGGAAGCAACATGGCACCCCTTCTGGTGGACGAGAAGACCATCCTGGTACTTGTGGGGGTCGGTTTGGTGAGTCGAGAGGCCGAGGGGCCAATGCACGGGTGCATCTTTTAGACACGGTTGAGCCACCACCTTCATCTCCAGTTGTCTCACCGGCTATTGATGTTTCAGGATTATCTGCCTCGAATTTTGAGATTGCACTTTGCTACTTACTAGACTATTGAGCTTCTCCTTCTGCTACAGGTACATCCTCTTCTTCCTTTGCCAATTCAGGTAACTTGGCTTCATCCCCATGTTCATTGATATCTCATGCATCTTATGACGCCCCGAATCTACACTATGGGTTGCAGTCAAGGGAGAGTCACTAATGAGTCCTATGGTTAATAACCAAGTAAGATCCTAGATCACTGAAAGAGTCAAATTAGCCTCCCTTCTAAGTCCGGCTTTCTTAGGCAGCGCACTACCCGTTTGACAGATCTTAACAGGTATTGACACGAGGTCTCATAAGCAATGATAAGGTGTATAAGTATTAGAATATAAGTACATAACAACCACGAATATCCTTAATTTCAAAAGCTTGTTCCATTACATTACATCCCAAAAAGAAAATTTAAATCTTCATATGAGCCTTACAAAATATCAAAAGGAATTTCTAACTTTCCTAAGATAGCCAAAAGTCTTCAAAGGTTTCAGGCTCGTCGTCTCCAACTATAAGCTCCTCTTCAGCACCTGGCATGATACGCCGTGAGCTTTGAATGCCCAGTAAACACACACACACCCCGCCCCTTTTTCCCCAGTCCAATACACAATCACAAATGTAACATCAAGTAGTAAAGCATGATACTCAACTAAATAAATAAAGGGTTACAAGTTAGATGTTGCTAAACTACAAATCCCCCAAAGAGATTTCGTCCTCCCAACCACAAGAATCAGACGCGGATTATTCGGTATGCCCCCTCTTTTGCTGCTTTGTTGCAAACCTTACCTCGGATGCCTACCAACGGTTATGTACCACATAGCGTCAACCACAATGCCTCAAAAGAGACGGTAATAATGGGCCTTGCCCAAATCCCTCCTCACACCAAACCACCTAGGATCCGAATACAACCGTTCCATTCAAGGGTTCCGAAAACCACTTGCTCAACATTTTAACTTCCAAATAGGGAATGCATGCCAACAATCCATACATCACACATTATCATCTTTTCATTACTCAAGTGATTGAAAACCCAATACCATCCCAATTATGTTTTTCGTGGAGTTAAATGTTTTAAATCAAGGTTAGACCAACTTAACAAGATAATAATGTCCACATAAGCATGCATCATTAAGATGAAGAAGATAAAGAACATAACCATAATACGTACAATATCATGCCAAGATATGATCATAAGCTAATAAGCATTTTCATGAACACAAGAACATAAAACACCCATGCGCAACAGAATTTCCAGATTCAATATCACATAAGGATTAGAATGAAAGGACTATTTTAGATTTTTCACCGGACTCGGCCTTCCTATGGTTTGTAGAGAATTTAATCTAGTTTCCAGAACATGTTTTAGAAAATAGCTTTTCTAGATTTTAAGTTATTTAGAAAACACTCCAGCGCTGTCCAGATTCATCGACCGTTACGAAAATTTGATTTTCTTGCAAACCGCTCACTGTTTTTCAATGAAACCAATTTTAGTTGAAAGATAACTCCTTAAGGAAGATTTTGACATAATATAGAGGTCCAGAATAATTTTTTAAATTTTTCTAGAAATTTTGAAAGTTGGCTGCGAAAAAAGATTCTTAAGGCACAATACCCAAAACAAGAAGATTTGTGAGAAAAGAGGTCGACTAAGGGAAAATTTTCATTTCTTTTGTGATGAAAACATGCTAAATAACATATATTAAACTCAAAAAATTTGCTTGAAGGTGTGCCCTTGGAAAGTTTGAGAGATTGGTATGAAAAAGATAATTTTGTACCGAAATGAGGGAACTACAAGAGAGGTAGAATCATGGCTCAACTCTTATCATTTTTAACACAAGTAAATCATTAATAACACATCTGAAAACAATGTTTAGAACCCTTAAGAGCATGTATTTGAAAAAGGAAAATGAAAGAGAGGGTTGTGTTGTGGCTTACTTGCTAGGCTTGAACAAGATTGCTCTCCTCTTCCTTCCTCTCCCTCTCAAGACTTCTCTCTTACTCTCCTTTCTCTCCTCTAGGCCGAATGTGTGTGAGTGTGTGTTGTTTGTGTTTGCCATGCTAGGGGGTAGTTGTATTTATAGGCAATTTTGGTGTAAAAAGACATAAAGGCCCACTCGTTGGAATTGGATTGAAAAGTTTGGATTTACTTGGAGTCTAATAGAATAGGAAGTGACTAGGGAGCTTAATCATGGGATTAGACAATATCTAGTTGGTCTCTAGTTGGAGTGAAACTAGTATTGGGAAAAAAACCCTAGGTTTAGGGGTACTAGGTGTTAGGGTTTCTAGAATACCATAATTACAATTTCTTGAAAATAGGCCCCTCACAATCTCCTAGGGTGGCCGGCCATTGGGAAGGGAGATGGGGCATTTTTTATTCAATTAAGGTACTATGGACACATTTCCCAAAGTATATATATGTATAGATCTCAAATTGATTGATGGTACCTATAGTATAAAAGTACATGTACTAGTTTTAGGGAAATTCTTGAAATTAATAAAATAAGTGAGGGCTTGGAATAAAACTTATGTTTTGGAACCTTATTTATATAGAATTAAATTAAATTAGGCTAAGGAACCTAATTCGGCTAGGATATTCCTGTTTTGATAAAAAAAAAAAAAAATGCTAACCGACAAGATTCGAAATAATTCAAGAAACTAAGGGGCTTTAAGGAAATAATTCAAACATAAGGGTTTTTAAGGAGAATACATTTTTCAGGGGCTTCACACATCTGTACCATGGATTATTGATTCTGGTGCTTCCTTTGGCTCCTCTAATTTATTTTCAGAGTATAACCCCGCCTCAGGTCAGGAAAAAGTGTGTATTGTTGATGGTACCATTTCGTCTGTGTTAGGGAAAGGTTTAATTCATGCCACATCTTCCCTTCCTTTGTCTTCTGTTCTCTATGTTCCCAATTTCAGTGTTAATCTTTTATTTTTGAGTCATATTACCCCATGACTTAAATTGTAGCTTCATATTTTTTTCTTGATCATTGTCTTTTTCAGGACCTTATCACATGGAAGAGGAATGGCAATAGTAGAGAGGAACATGGGCTCTACATTCTAGATTAGACAAATAAGTTGGCTCATACATCTATTCAGTTACCATCCACCAAGGAAAACATTTGGCTGTGGCACCGTCGCTTGGGCCACCCCTCTTTTTTATTACTGAAGCATTTATTTCCTTTTGTTTTTGAGAAAAATAATGTGTCAGATTTTCAATATGAGTCTTGTCAACTTGGAAAACAACACAGGGCCTCTTTTGCTCCTTCACTTAATAAAAGTTCAGTTCCCTTTTCTTTCATTCATTCTGATGTATGGGGTCCCTTCCTGTTTTGTGTCTTTAATCGGTCATAAATGGTTTGTTACCTTCATAGATGATTGTTCCAAGGCCACTTGGATCTATTTGATGAAAGATAAAAGTGAGGTGTTTTCTCTGTTTCAAAACTTCCATAAAATGATTTGTACTCAGTTTGGGGCAGTTGTACAAATTCTGCGCTCTGACAATGGAGGGGGAATATATTGACTCTGGTCTTGCCACTTACTTTTCCAATCATGGCATTATTTACCAGACTTCTTACACTAATACACCTCAGCAAAATGGTGTTGCAGAACGTAAAAATCGCCATCTCCTTGATGTCATCCGTTGTCTATTCTTTGAGATGTGGTGTAGACACTCCATTTTTGACCGACCTTAAGACTCAGACGTCACCAGCTGAGCACTCGGTGATGTTGCATATTGTACTCGTTCTGAGGTTTCAGAGTCTCGGCTGCGAGCCTTGCCTCCGGACTTCAGGGCTCTTTTGTGCTTTGCCTTGGTTTGCGAACCAAGTCCTATTTTTTCTGTTTTCTCTTCCCGAAGGGAGGGAGAGGTCTCGTAGACCATCTCTCAGTGGCCGTAGGCTACGTTTTGTGGTCGTAGGCCACTTTTCCCGTTTGGAGGCCAGTTTTTGATTTTCGGAGCCGTCAGCCGTGTGCCTCGGTTCGAGACCGCTTAACTACCTCCGTTTGCTCCGATTTTTGGCACACACCTTGTTTCCTCTCCTTAGAGGAACACTGTATCCCAGGAGACTACCTTCGTGGTCATACGCCACCTTCGGTGCTTCACAGCCTGTTTTCGGGGCCCCGGGCCGCGCGTTTTGGCCCCTGAACCCTCATTTTTCATCGGTTAGGGTTCATTTTTGGTATGGACCCTATTTTCATTGCTAGGAAGGTGGTAGGATGATGGGAGACCAGAAATTCTTTTGAAAACCATTTTCTCTCTCCTGCAGCCGATTTTCTTGACAGAAAGCTGGTTTTTCTTACTTTTGGGCCATAATTTCTGGTTTTTCATACCATCATTATATTGTACTCATCTGGGAGGCCACCAATATGGGTAGGCTGACCAGTATTTCTTCTTGACCCTTTTGAACCTTGCTAGAAAGCTGGTTTTCCTCTCTCCTGGGTCACATTTTCTGGTTTGTTACCATACAGCTGTGTTGCACTCATCTGGGAGGCCACCTTTCTGGTACGGCTGACCAGTATTTCTCCTTGAACCTTTTGACCGCTGGTCGGCGGACCAGGGGGAGTGGCTGACCGACCACCTTAACTGGTCGGCCAGCCATCTGCTTTTTGCCCTTCCTGAATGCATCACAGCTGTGCCAGCTGGGGGCCATTTGGTGCATCCTCCATACACGTGTATAGAGGATATTTGAAGCTTCCAAGAGAAGCTTTGGCCTCTCTTCTCTATAAGAGAGGCCCTCCTCTTCCTTTACTAGGGTTCAACAATTTTAGCTAAGGCTTATATACCTCTCTCTCTATATCTCTACACTTGAGCTTCAAAACTTCATTATTCTTGGCCATTACACCACACCTCATAGCCTACCACCTCCACCATCCATTCAATCATCTTGGAGCTGTTTTTCAGAGGTTGAAGACTCACCTTCTTGGTCCAGAACTTGCTGCATTGCTGTGCTACAAGGGTAAGTCCTCATTTCCCCATTTTTTGCATTATTTTGCTTCATAACTTAGCCCTATTTGCAAGCATTTATGGGTTTTTTCATAAACTGAAAAGTGTCTTCTTTTGAGCTTCTCTTGAAGTTTAATTAAGGACACTTTTCTGTTTGACGTCATCTACCTCCTTGTATGCTCTATCCCTCTTTGTAGGCTTATTTTGCTTCATATCTTAGCCCTAATTGTGAGCATTTTCGAGATTTATCATAAACTGAAAAGTGTCATATTTTGAGCCCCTCTTGAAGTTTGATTAGGGGAATTTTTCTGTTGGGGGTCATCTACCTCCTTGTATGCTTGTTTGCATCTTGTTTTGAGCCTTGCATCTAGGCCTTTGTTTCATGATTTGTTTGGCCTTCTAGCCACTGAAATCTAGTGGATTTTCATTGGCTAGCATACTATTTTGAGAGCCAAAATCAAAGGGGGGGTGACCCCCTCTCTCCTTGTCTTGTTTGTTGGTCCTTTTGGCCTTCCAAAGGGGCTCCATCTTGCATGCTTTGAAGTCTTATTTCAGGCCCCATTATGTGAGTTTTGAGGTCTGCCTTAGCTCTGTCCAGAGCCCTTTTTGCCATATTTTGCGTCCCTCATGCATGTGTGGAGCAATCCTCCTCAAGGCCTTTCAAGGGGACCTTTCATTGCATGTTTCATTGACCCATTTCAGGGCCTTTTTGGTGAGTTTTAGGGCTGTCATAACTGATTTCCAGAGTTGGTTTTTCCATTTTACATGTCCATCTTGTATGTGTTGAGTAATCCACCTCATGGCCCTCCAAAGGAGCCCATCATTTTTGCATGCATTGGATACATTTCAGTGGTTATTTGGGCATATTTTAGCATACCATGTTCCTATTTGTGGCTGGTTTGGTGACCTCTCTTGTGCTTCATATACATGCCATGTAAACCATGCTTACTAGCCTATGTCGCATGTTGTTTTAGCCCTTCATGTTAGCACTTTTTGGCCATGCTCGAAACTGATTTGGTGCATGTGTAGGACTGCCTTGGCTCTATTTTCTTGCCTCATGATCAAATAATGCTTGCTTTGCATACTTGTGGTTCAATGCATTTGCCTAGTTTTGAGTTTCGGGGCCTATTTCATACATTGGGTGACATGTTTCCATGATTCGGGACCATTGAGCATCTTATTTCAGAGCTGGAAATTGCATGTTTGTATGCCATCTTTCATCCCTTGCCATGCTTTGGTAGAGTGACATTTGATACCTTAGGATCGGTCCCTTGCATCGTGCATGTTTGCATGTGTTTCGGTTGTCTCATTTTCATCACATGGCCACTGATGTGGGTGTGACTGAGGTCCACTCATATTGGTGTAAGTCCATCGTGCATTGTGTATGCCTTTTCAGTCCATAGCATTGCGTATGCTAGGTTGCATGTTAGAGCATTGTGTATGCTAGATTACATCACGTGCATTGTGTATGCCATTTTAGTCCATAGCATTGCGTATGCTAGGTTGCATGTTAGTCGCATTGTGTATGCCATCTCATTTGCATTGTGTTTGGGATAGGAGTTAGCCCAAGCACTGAAAACGAGGGACGTTTCGTACTCAAAGTGACGAAACGTGTCTCAATTCCCGGTCGCCGACACTCCAGATTACCCATGATGGAGTCTAAGCCTTGTTGTGTTGTCATGTGCATTCATTTCACATCGAGTCGTGCAATTCGACTCCTCGGCCATCATGCATCGAGATGCGTGATTGGTGGCACAAGGATCGAGGTGTGCATACATAGGTGAAAATACTTTGCCATGCCCCTTTGTTGCTCTCTGTTGCAGCAAATCAGAAATCAATAGCCTTCCAAAGCCTTGCACAGCATCCCGGGATTAATTGCAAACAGAGGCGAATCAGGGCATCGCAATGGATTTCCGCGCAAGGCAACTTGAGCGTGCATCTTTCATCATTCGGAATAGAGCTGAGGCGGTCCATGAATTTGCATACCAGTTTATTTGCTTTCCTAGTTAATTTGTTAATTAATTAGGGTTTTGTAATGTTTAATTATTCATTCGGACTGTAATTATTTATTTGGATTGTATTATTTATTCGGACCCTCAGAGCGAGGGCACAATTGTAATAAGTGTGCGTGTGTGTGATGTATGTCTTCTAACCCCACGTCTTTCTCCCTTTTATTTACCAGCTTATGATGGTTAGATTAGGACATGTTTCAATTAGCATACTTATGCTTGCATGTTTGCATCCATTCATCTGTATTGCTTGCACCGGGCTCAGCGCATCATACTAACTGCATTGTATTTCAATTCCGAGTTGAATACATGTTATCTGTTGGATTTCATATGCCATGTTTAGAATAGCCGAGCCTATCTTAGTTGCACTTTGCATGTGTTGCATTAGCCATCTTAACATGAACTAGGATCATGCATTGATTACTAACTAGTTTCTGTTTTGGCTTGGAGTACTCAGTGAGTATTTATGCTTTTGCATCCTTGCATGTGTGTGAGTGACTGCCATGATAGCATGCTTACCATGAGGCTATGTGCTTATGTGATATACCTGCCTGAATGCCTGTGGGTGAAGGTTGGAATAATGCATTGACTTTGATTTTAAGCCCACTTGAGAGTGGCAAATCATCGTGTTTTCTAAAGCCCACCTGAGGGTGGCAAATCCACATTTTAGCCTACTTGCGAGTAGCAAACCATTTTCAAAACAAACATGAGATGTTTCGTTCCAATTCAGGCGATCCAGTCTATACTTGTATGCTGTGCGCATCACATAGTAAATCTAGGCTAATAACTGAATAAGAGCACATAATGTTTTCAAAACTCGATATCATGGTTAGTAGAGGCCGATCTTTGATTGGGCGAGCAGGGGTGCTCACGAAGTAACCTTCCCCAATCATACCCAAGTTCCCGAGCCGAGGTAACTTTGGTGATGACGAACACGTGGCCTTAGGCAACGAGTCAGGGTTTCCTAAATTTCCCAAAATAAAATATTTAGGTGGCGACTCTGTATCTGGCAAAGCAGTCCATGTTTGGCACTTCTTTCAAAAAATCTGTTTACAAAAACGATTTGCCGGATTTGGACTCTTTGATGATTCATCGGTCTTGCATTGCACTCTGCGAGATTAGATACAGGACCGTGACATTGAGTCCTGAACTGTAGTGAGCCCAATGAACAAAATGGGATTCCCTCTCGGGACGTTCGGGGACATCTACAGTTTCTGGCGACTCCGCTGGGGAGTTAAAGAACTTGACTCGAATTCATGATATCTGGTTTGACTACACTTATGTATTTCTTTGTATTGCATTTGCATTGGTGCGCCTAGGACACCGTGTTTGCCGTATGCTATTCCTAAACGGTTTGCTGGAGGCTCGCTTCGAGAAGCGTGCCATAAGGCTGACCGGTTGCGGGCTCTGCCACGACGGGAACACAAACCACGGTTTTATCGGGGCACCCTCTTTGACCATTCGACCTAGTGCATATTCGGAATCCATAGTGACCATTCCAAGCTAGGACAGGTTGCTTACCCGTTTATAGGTTGTTTGAAACCGCTGCGTGCGTAGTGAAAGCCTAGCTCTTGACAAAATAGGACAGGGAAACCTTCCCCCAACATAGGGGTGTTTTTGGCTCTCACTTGTTTGCTATGTGCTTTTAGAGTGCGTCTCTATAGGAATGCATGTATCAGTTTACAAGTTTGGGCATCGAACTGCGGGCACCGATCAAGATTTTCGAATCGATTATCTTGGTATCGATTCACTTCGGGGACAGTGATTTGGGAATAATGATCAGTCTTTGAGAACAGTGTATTTCAGCTTATCAACTGCGTGTTGATTATACTCGACTGTGTGTTGTGTTTATTTACGCTGTTATGCTGTCCGTTTGTCTGGTTGTGTATTTTCTTATCATTGCTTTATTTATCTTTTTCCTAGGTAGTTTATCATAATTGTTTCAGACCAAGCAGATATTCCCCAAGCACTCTGGACAAGAGGTCGTCGACTCCATCGATCTGAGGATCTAGTCGACGGACAACCAGTGTATCATTCCCTATCCCCGGTTATCAGACGGAGGTCGAGAAGACGCAGTGTATCCAAGCAGAGGTTGCTAGAGCACTGGTTTACCCCATCAGTGGACAGTCGGACTGAGGTCTCAATTGTTGCCATAGAGATAGATCTACCGGTAGTTTAGACAGATCAAGGCAGTATGTCAGGAACGCCAGGAGTTGAAGAAATGATACATCAGATGTAGGAGACCATGAGAGCCATGCAGCAGGACGCTGTTTGCCGAGATGAGTTTGCCAAACAACAGGCCGAGATCATGGCCTAGCAGGCAAAGCTAATTGCCAGGCTGCAACAACAAGCTGGGGCATCTGCTTCACACCCAGCTCCTCCCCCACCAGGAGTTCCAGCGCCCAGGGAGGCACTAAATATCCAGGGAGATACGGGTATCCCAATAGGGCCAGCTCCGCCCTTGATTCTACCTCAACTATCTAAGGCACCTATGCCTGTCAATCAACCGGACTCTCCCTTTGAGTTCGAGGTGGACCATACAGCGTTAAAGTTAAGCAAGCTTGAGAAGCTGTTCAAGAAATCCCAAGGGGTGAAGTCCATCCCAGACATCGAGGATGGATATACCGATGTGACTGTGACACTGCCAGATATGTTCAAAATGCCACAAATCGGCCGCTTCGATGGATCTGGGGATCCCATGGTCCATCTTCGGTTATTCTCAGATATACTGCGACCGATGGGCCTCACCAGACCGCAAAAGCTTTCACTATTCGGTCGGACCTTGTCGGGTGTGGCCGCTATCTGGTATGCAAAGTTGGAAGATGATGTTAAGTGGAACTGGGATGAGATGGCCGAGTCATTCATTGCAAAGTACTCCTATAACACTCAAATCGAGATTACAACCCGTGATGTTGAGACAACAAGGCAGGAGCCTAAGGAGAACTTTTCAGATTTTGTGGCTCGGTGGAGGGTGAAGGCCTCAATGATGACCCTAAGGCCTGCCGATAAAGATCAAATCCGGATGATTGTGCGCAATCTCCAACCAAAACTGATGCAGAAAATGATTGTGCTCCCCTTCCCTACCTTTTTAGATTTGCACGAAATGGGGGTACAAATAGAGGATGCTATGAAACAAGGTTTGATTGACCAAGACAGAGAGCAACCCAGAAGAACCTTCAACCGCAACAACAATACAGGCATCAGGAATGCCGCAAATGCTAGAGCTTCAGAGGTAAGCATGGTCACCACCATCCCCCCTCCAAGACCCATGGCGGCTACACCTTTCTCCGGCGTGTCCGAAAGCAACACACAAACCACCAAATTCCAACCCCGAGGCTAGAGAACCTTCACCCCACTGTATATACCCCTGTCCAAGGCTCTAGGGTTATTAACCAGGAAAGGGCACTTAAAGTCCCTGGAGCCGAGGCCATTGCCAAATCCACTCCCTCCCTCTCATAACCCAACAAAATACTGCGCGTATCACCAACAACATGGTCACGACACTGACCAATGTTTTAGATTACGTCATGAGATTCAAGATCTTGTTGACAAGCAGGTGATTGTGCCTCCAGAAAAACCCAATGTCACAACAAACCCTCTCCCACTGCACAACCAAGCTCCACCTCCCAAAAGAATCAATTTTATCCAGACTGGGGTTGTGTCTTATGATCCTAGCATCTATATCACTCCTTCTCACCTACCCAAGCCGGAGGTGCTCCTTTCTAACTGCACTGACTTGTGCATGTTGGACATCTCCAGAGCCCAACCCGAACCATTGGTGGTGACTGTCGAAGATAGAATATGGGAGATTTCAGGGGAGAATGGGATTGCTGAGTCAGAGTCTGAGGAATCTGGGAGTTTTGCTGAGGGGGTATACAGTCCGAGTGACTACATTCTATCAGTGGGCCAGGTTGGGCCGAACTTTGAATTATCGGCAGGGGCAGAGCTTTGTATGATACAGGGGGATGAATCTAGTCAGAGGATAGATGACCTGGCAGTTGTGGAAGGGGACTTTGCTAACCTCCAATTTCTCAATGAGCAATACCCAGAGGGCATGATGGTCAACTAGTCAGATTTTGAGAAGTCAGCAGAGGTCACTGGGTGGCTTGATGACATACTGGATGTTGTCGACGTAGCTCAGTTGGAACGAGGCCCAGTAGGGGCAAGAACATCAGTTGTGGCCGGAACGGCCGGAAATCATAGTGCATCGCCGGAGAGCGCCAGTGCTAAGAATTTCGCTCAGGACTTGGGCATTGTGAATGCGGGAAGTGTTGAATAGTCAGCTGTACTAACGCAGTTGGAACAGGAAAAGTTTGGGGATTCTGAGAGAATCAGGAAAGCTAAGGCCTTGAGGGGACTGAAAGTGCTGTGTGCATGAAGATAGAGAATGCTGCGAGCATGTAGACGGAAATTACTGCGGGTACAATTGTACCGGAGCTAGACAGGTGTTTGTTGGCTGCCGACGGAATGTGGTGGGAGGACGATGATTTATGTCTTGCCCACACGGATGAGGATTAGGGGAGCAACTACCCAGACGATACCTGGTACATCGGCGAAGTCGATCATATGACTAGAAGCGGGCGGTATTTCAAGCCCTCACATCTAGATCAGCCATAGGTGTCTGGGAAAGATAAGGAGGCGGAGAAACAGAAAGAGAAGCAACTCGAAGAAGAAGCTGTACTGAAGCATTTGAAAAAGATACAGATAGACATCTCCATCTGGAGACTGCTTATGGCATCGCGAGTGCATCGACAAGCTGTCTTATCGGCCATGGACAAGGCCAAGCTCTTAATAAACACCACGCCCGAACAGCTGGTGGGCGTAGTTTTTCCGGGAGGGGCTACCCTGATGTTGACTTTCTCCGACAAGGAATTGCCACCTGAGGGTGCGAACCATAACAAGCCACTCTACATCTCTGTGGAGTGTAGAAACAAATGGATACCCGTGGTGCTTGTCGACACAGGGTCCGCCATCAATGTGTGCCCGGCAAGAACTGCATATGCAATTGGTTTAAAAACCACAGACTTTGTGCCGACAGCCCAGGTGATTCAGGCATATGACAACACGAGCAGAGAAGTCATGGGGACAGTGAAAATTCAGACCAAGGTTGGGCCGGGACAGCATGAAATAGACTTCCACGTCTTAGAAGTTCCTGCAACTTTCAATCTACTTTTGGGGCGGCCGTGGTTTCACCAAGTAAAGGCAGTTTCGTCCACCTTGCATTAGATGGTGAAATACCCCCATGGGAAGGGAGTAGCCATTGTTTTTGGGAATTCATCGATCCATCCACCGTCGGAAGTATCTACGCCAGTTTTGGAAATTGAGCACGGTATGGAGGATGTGTTCTTATCCGGTTTTACTCTGGCTGAGGCCCGAGTCGTGCAAAACATCATGGCTATTAATGAGGGGTTGTATGTCAGTGCTCAATCAATATACCTCATGAACAAGCTTCAACACATCCCTGGGATGGGATTGGGAAAGAGCGGCCGGAAGGGTGTTGCAGCGTTGGCCGAAGTGCTACACAACCCACACACCTTTGGCTTGGGTTATCTACCCACCAAAGAGGATTGGGTAAGGAAAGGTAAGGAGATGGCTGGGAGAGCCAGAGCGAACCAGGCGGGGAAGCCTTTTGAGCTGATGCATAGGCCCATTCAGGGTACCCTAAATGGACGCTTCGTCCAGGAAGGGGAGGACTTTCTGTTTTGTGGCTTCCCCGAGCTATGGCTGAACGCGGAGAGGAAGCGCGTGCCAGGTTTTGAGATTTTCTTTGACCTATAGTTATCCAGGGACGATGTTGCCAAAGAGCAGATGGACCCATTAACTGAGGCTAAGCAGAGCAAGAAAGTGGAGTCTGAGGACGTCGAAAGTGAAATGGGGGGAGCGCTGGCGTGTCAACTTTCAGATCCTCTGATCGAACAGAAGTGCTTGGGGGATAACTTCTCGGTATGCGTGATCGGGAATGAAATGGCTGCGGGCCTACCAGCAAACATTTTGGATGCATCTATCGCACCCTCTCTCATTTGGCAGTATGAAGAGGGATTTTTGTCAAGCAACACTAGGTCAGGTAGTGAGCCGGAATTTGATTCCTCCGAATCTGTTAAGTCAGAATCAGGTTCCAACTCGACTGAGTCTGAGTCCGGTATTCCAAAGGGTGATAACCCAGATACCACAGTCCTGTCCAGGTCATCTTTTTCTTTATCTTTTAAGTCTGTTGTAACCGAAGAATCGGACGATTTGAATGTGCTTAATGAGAATGATGTGGCTGTGGTTTCTGAGTACTTTTCTATGCCCTTGATTTATTGCATTAACTCAGACTTTCAAAATTTTGATGAAAACGACGAGGAAGAAATTCCTCCGATTTTGCAATGCTTAATTGAACAAGAGCAGGAAAGATTTGTTAAACCCTTAATGGATGAAATCACTACCGTGAATATTGGTATTGAGGAGGACTCGCGGCTGGTCCAGATCGGGCCCACGTTGTCTTCAAAGGAACGCGAGCGCTTAGTCACTTTATTAAAAGATTTCAAAGATGATTTCGTGTGGTCCTACGAATTCATGCCTGGAATCGATCCTGAGATTGTACAGCATCGGATCCCCCTTGACCCCTAGGCCCGACCCGTCAAACAAAAACTCAGAAGGATCCGCCCGGACTGGGCCCTCAAGATTAAAGAAGAGGTCACCAAGCAAAATGACGTAGGTTTCCTGCTGGTATCCAAATACCCAACTTGGTTGGCCAACATTGTTCTGGTGCCGAAGAAGGATGGCAGGATCCGGGTATGCATGGATTTCAGGGATTTGAACAGAGCTAATCTGAATGACGATTTTCCCTTGCCGCATATTGATGAGTTAGTGGACTTCACAACGGGGCATGCTTTGCTTTCGTTCATGGATGGCTTTTCGGGCTACAATCAGAGAGTGATGGCACCTGAAGACCGGGAGAAGACTATTTTCACCACCCCATGGGGGACATACTGCTATAGAGTAATGCCATTCGGGCTAAAGAATGCTGGAGCTACATATCAACGGGCCGCGACCACAATATTGCACGACATGATCCACAAAGAGGTTGAGGTGTACGTGGACGACATGATTGTCAAGTCCAAAGAAAGAGAGGGCCACTACACCACCTTGCAAAAGTTCTTTCAAAGGATCAGAGAATTTCGGTTGCGGCTGAATCCTCAGAAGTGTACGCTTGGTGTTACAGCAGGAAAAATGTTGGGGTTTCTGATTACACAGAGAGGTATCGAAGTCAGCCCTTATAAAATCAAGGCCATCTTAGAAATGCCACCACCAAGGACTGAAAAGGAGGTGCGAGGCTTTCTGGGTAAAGTGCAATTCATAAGACTGTTTATCTCAAAATTAACCTTGACTTGTGAACCGCTTTTTGGCCTCCTAAAGAAAGGAAAGAAATTCCAATGGGACGGCCGATGCCAAGCTGCTTTTGAACAGATCAAGGAATACTTACAGAACCCGCCCGTGTTGTCACCGCCAGAGCCGGGGAGATTGTTGATTTTGTATCTTTCAGTAACTGAGACTACAATGGGCTGCATGCTCACGCAAGAATCAGAGGACAAAGTGGAGAAAGCCATCTACTACCTAAGCAAGAAGATACTGGAGTATGAGACTCGTTACACACCGTTAGAAAAGGCTTGCTTAGCCTTGGTATGGGCTACCAGGAAGCTGCGACACTACCTGTTAGCTCACTCTGTAATGTTGGTTTCAAGATTGGATCCCATCAATTATCTATTCGAGAAACCGGCGCTTACGGGTAGGCTAACTCGTTGGTTGCTGTTGCTTTCCCAATTCGATCTGAAATATGTGACGCGCAAGTCAATCAAGGGAAGAGCAGTAGCAGAATTCTTAGCCGATCATCCAGTAGAAGGAGGTGTAGTAGTCGAGTACTTATTCCCAGATGAGGCCATTTTGCATATCGACGACGAGTTTTGGACGATGTACTTTGACAGAGCGTCAAACCAGTACGGGTATGGGATATGAGTGTTGCTGATAGCACCCGACAACTCCCGTATCCCTCTAGCATTTAAACTCCGGTTCAAAGTCTCGAACAACGAAGCAGAATATGAGGCATGCATTGCTGGTCTAGAAGTAGCCTTGGAATTAGGGGCAAAACGGTTGGACGTCATCGGGGACTCGAACCTTGTTGTATCTCAAGCGAAAGGAGATTGGAAAGTCAAAGAAGAAAAGATGATTATGTATCACCAAACCTTGGACTTGTTAATTCCTCGGTTCGAGAAGTTAAACTTTACTCATCTGTTAAGAGAGAACAACAGGTTCGCAAATTCACTAGCAACTCTATCTTCCATGATAGAAATCCCGTTTGGAGTCCGGACGCGTCCAGTCATTATCGACCAAAAATTTGTGCCGGCTTACAAGTCGATTGCCACGATAGATGAGGTTCAAGATAAGAATACCTGGTATTATGATATTTGGAATTTCTTGGAGAAGGAAGCATATCCGTCAGGGGTAAATGCCAAGGACAAAAGGGCAATCAGAAGAATGGCCGTTTAGTTCATCATCTGTGGAGGTAAATTGTATAAGAGAGGTCATCTGGGAATGCATAAGCTGTGCATTGAAGGTGAAGAATCAAACGCCTGATGGAGGCCATCCATGGAGGGGAATGCGGTGCGCATATGAACGGGGTAATGTTAGCTCGGACGATCTTCAGGCAGGGTTACTACTTGTCCACCATGGAGGAGGATTGTATCGACTTTGTTCGGCGATGCCACAAATGTCAGATCCATGCAAACCGCATGAACATCATGTCGAGCATACAAATATGACGCTATGGCCGCCGTCCCGCCGCATAAATATGACTCGCTGGCGGCCATTTTCAGTTTGGGGAATCGATGTGATCGGGGCTGTCACTCCAAAGGGGTCGAATAGGCATGAGTTCATCCTGGTCGCGATAGACTATTTCACAAAGTGGGTTGAGGCCCAATCTTATGTGGTGTTGAAGGCGTTGCACATTGCAAAGTTTATCAGAAACAACATCATCTGTCGTTATGGGGTCCCAAACGAGGTCATTTCAGATAATGGTTCCCATTTCAAGAAGGAAGTGATTGACTTGTTGGAAAAATATAACGTGGCTTTTCATAAGTCATCCACATACCGGCCGCAAACCAATGGAGCGGTCAAGGCCGCCAACAAGAATATCAAACACATACTGCAGAAGATGGTGGAAACCTACCGGGATTGGCCAGATAAGTTGTCGTTTGCTCTGTGGGGCTATAGAACTTCAATTAGGACTTCTACTCAGGCGACTTCGTATTCATTAGTTTATGGGATGGAGGCTGTTCTACCTATCGAGATTGAAGTTCCATCTTTGAGAGTGCTGGCTGAGTGTCAGATAGCTGAAGCAGATTGGCAACAGAGTAGATTTGAGGAACTCATGCTCTTTGACGAGCGCAGACTAAAAGCACTGTACCATGTTCAAGATTATCAGTGCGGAATTGCCAGGGCTTTCAACAAGAAAGTTAAGTCCAGGAATCTAAAGGAAGGAGATTTGGTGCTCAAGGACAACCGAGCTCCTATCCACGACCCAAGGGGCAAGTTTAGACTCAATTGGACTGGTCCCTACATCATTAAGTCTATCTGGTCAGGTGGAGCTGTGGTTCTGATGGACCTAGATGGCCTAGAGTTCTCCCAACTGATTGACATAGACAAGTTGAAGAAATATTACCCCTGAGAGGCTCGCTAGGCCGAAAACCCGAAAGGGCGACCTAGGCAAAAGTTAGAGCACAAAAAATTTGAAATTACAAAAAATGAGCTCGCAATGTCGAAAACCCGCAAAGGGCAGCCTTGGCAAAAGTTAGAGCATAAAAGGAGAGTGAAAATACTCGAGTGAACCCGAGCCTAAACTACGTAAGGCTTGATTCATATCTTTGGGATACGTAGGCAACTTCATTCTGAAGTTCAGCCATAAACCTTTTCCCGATCAACTTTGTCCATTTGATCATCTCGGCCATCTTTGTCTATTTAGCATTCAAGAGTTCGATTATGATCTCCCGTGCAGTGCTTTTCAGACTAGGGGCAACTTTCCAGTTGCTGGGATTCGGGGTTGTGCATCTCAATGACAGATCTCAGGCGTGTCCAGTTCTGATCCATATCGAAAATGGTTTTGAAAAGTTTTAATAAAAGTTGACTTTGTTCAAAATTAATCTTTTTACAACTTAGACCATTTTTGGACCAAAACAGAAAATTTTCAGTACCCAAAACCTTCAATTTCATTGATTTCAATACAGAGTTCTCCTACTCTTGCATACAAATTGAAGTTGCTTTTTATTACAATTGTAAAGGAAACTTGAAAGTGCTAATAAAGCAATAAATCCGGGGCATGGCTAAGTCAAGTGTTCCTGCGCCCCCTTCTAGAGCTAGTCGAAGCCTCTAATGCCAAAGTGGGCCCTTCCTGTGCCTCTTCATTGAGCCAATCCAAGCACTCATCAGACAAAGTGCAACTGAAAGTGGGAGCGTGGGCCAGGAACTCTCTAGTCCTCCATTCTATGGCATACTGGGCAAGCTGTGCGCCTTGAGCTGGGAATGCAGCAGGATACTCTATCCCCTCTAGCGGGCAAGTCTAATCATGTTCGAACTGGCGCCGGAACCGGAACGGAAAATTGAAGACACAGTGTGTCATGCCAATCAATTGAATCTCAGGTTGACGGGTCATGTTATAACTCATTGCTGGCAGATCGAGCCAAGGGCAACGCCAAGCGATGCAGTTTGCAGACAAACTGCACATCCAGTTGTACCACCACCCCCCATCCAGGGCATCGACCAGGTGTTGTCGAAAAAAGTAGCCGCGAGCTGAGTATGCGGGGCAAGACTCCATAATCTGTAACTTGTCCATCAACCACACCTGGGGAGGGATTGAAAAATGAGAGAATAAAGAATAGTGAGATGTACGATGAGAGAAAAGTAAGAAAAGGGCTTTGTGAGAAAAACCGAGCCTGAGGGCTGCGTGATGCGAGCAATGTATATTTGAGCTTGGGTGAGAAACATTACCTGCAATAATAGTGGGCTCCCCGCAAGCCTAGCCGTCTTCCGGCGATGAAAAGCGTCTAAGCCCATCAATGTCTTAGCCAATGTCAAGGCAATGCAGCTCTTGCCCTCCTTCAAACCTTGGGCAACCTCGATCAACCGGACACTGAATCCACTGGAGCCCGGGGCAAGTAAAAAATAAGATAGCAAGCATAGGCAAAGCGCATGTCACCGATAGCCCTGCCAATGATGGTCGCCGCGGTTACCAACATCAGAAAACCGGCAAACCAAGCTTGGGATGTCTAGCTCCCCGTCATAAATCAATGATCGAGCATCATGCAAAGTGAGGCCGCACATTTGTCCTAGGGCTTGGACGTGGCCAAATCGGAGTTGAGGCAAGATCTCCTCATTGCGCTCGGACTCCATCAAAGCTTGGAAATCTTCGAAAGTAGGACACATCTCTTGCCCACTGAAGCTAAAGACGTGTGTTACCGGATTCCAAAACCTTGCCGCGGCATGGAGGAAAGGAAGGTGCAGTGGAGTACGGCCCAGCGTGAATAGTGCATTCAAGATGAAGCCCCGGAAGTTCAACTTTTCCGAACCATCTAGAGAAGCAATCCAAGCTGTGAGATTTTGGGTGAGAAATGCTTCCATTTTGATGCAAAACTGAGATGAAATGAATGAACCACGAGGCTGGAACTTTTAAAGAGGATAGGGCACTGTTCGGGGGACACGTGTCGAAAAATTGATGATTGCTAAGCCAGGTGGTTGGCCGACCACCTTTTCTAGTAGGCCGACCACCCCTTGGTCTCCAATGCAAAAAAGCTGGTCGGCCAGCTTCCATAGGTGGTCGGCCATGGAGATGAGTGTGGCTTTGGTCTTGTTCTAGCTTCTAGAAGAAAGTTCCTAGCATTTCCATGCATTGGGGGTGCTGAAGGTGTGAGTTTTCCTCTATTTCGGATGTGTTCCGTCACTCCGATTGTCCGAAATGCATTTGTTTATCGAGTTGTTGTTAAGTCCTGCTTATCGAGTTGTTGTTTTGCTTACTGAGTTGTTAAGCTTATCGAGTTGTTAAGTTTTGTCGAGTTGACGAGTTTTGTGTATCGAGTTGTTACTCTTTGTTTAATCAACATTGTTGTGTCTTGCTTATCGAGTTGTAAGTTTAATCAACATTGTTGTGTCTTGCTTATCGAGTTGTAAACTTGCTAAGGTTCTGCTGTTTCTTAGTAAGTTAAGTTGTTTTGTTTGTTGCGTTGGTTCACTACCTGACTTGGAAATTTTCAATGCACAATTCCATTCAATCTCATTTTTGTGCAAAATGATGCGATGCGATGCTAAGAACATAAAATACAACACTTTTTGAACAAAAACTGTTTCATTCCATCATGCTTCCTTTGTTACAACATTTTACAACAAGGGTACAAGTTTTACAGAAAATGAAATTGCCTAATAATGTATAATGTGCTACAATTACTAGTAAAAAAGGCAAATAAAGCAGGAACATCTATGCTCTCAAGTGCAAGAATAAGAGGCCCTCTTTGTCCTCTTCGGCTGAGAAGTCCCTACACCATCTCCACTAGAACCACCATCTGAATCGGAGCTGCTGTCCTCGGAATCCTCATCGGCATCACCTTCGCCCTCAGAACCAGACCCAGAGCCATCCTCTTTGCCGGCAGATGTCTCTGACTGAGGATGTGCAGACTCCTCCTCCTCGCTGGACTCCTCCTCTATGATATGTGCTCTGCGCCTGCCTCATCTGCGAGACGAGTCCCCTCTCCCAGCTCCTCGAGAAGGCCCAGATGGCCCGGACTGTGGCCCGGTATAGATCGGAGGCATCTGAAAAGAAAGAGTGCAATTTAAATGCATCAGCCAAAATATGTATATCAGATACACAGATAAAAAATCTACATGGAGTGGATATATGCAAATATAGTACATGAATGTGGTGTGTGTCAGATGTGCTCTACGCATACAGTCGGTCAATCAATGCAGTGAAATGTTCAAGTTTAGCATGTCATCAGAAGTATGATAAATGCAAGAAAACTAAAGAGTACCGGGACACCGATGATGGACAGCTACGTCTCTCTCTGCAAGACCATGCCCTCGAGCGAGGCCACTAACCCGAGCAACCCCTCAGTATACTCCGTGGTAGGTTGCAGATGCAAGTGCAAGTCATGAGTGAATGAATAAATGTCCAAGTATCTGAGTGATAAATCAAAGCTGTAAAGCATACCGATGGTGAGTCAGGGTCTCTGACGTATGGTTGATCTAGCATAGGAGGCTCTATCAGAATCGGGTAGGAAGTCCCATATTGCCATCCCGTCAACTCAGTCGGGATATCTGGCCATTCGGCGTGATGATAAGTCGGGGGAATCGGGGGGACCAGTCTAGCCCCACCTCTAGATGTACCAGCCCTACTGGTCGAAGGAATATCTCTAGCTCGGGTGCGACTCGAGGATGGCATGCTAGCAAACCTCCTCGCGGGAGTACCGACACCTGTCAATGGAGACATTAAGTATGTATGATGGTAGGTCGCGTACTCCCCATCCTCCAAGTGTAGCAATACGTCGGTACCCAACATGGCGCTGTCGACACCCTGAGGAGTGAGCCTATCCGGAGGTGTTGAGGGAACACTCTGCTCGGGGAAGCCCATAGTCTAGCGTAGGAAGCGGTCCCCCAGGAACCAGGCCCTACTAGCTGGCCCCTCAAACAGGATCCTGTACCGAGAGGCGGCCCATCCTCCAGCAAACTAAAATCGGAGGTCTCCACCCAAAGGCACCCAGGGCTGCCATGTGATCTGCGGATAACCAATGCATAAGCCGATTAGAAATCGTAGATGTGAAAAATAAATCAAAGATGAGAACATGGAGAACTGAGAGTTCTGAATTACCTCTGTCGGCCGCACTGTGTCGAAAAATTACCGTAGGCAGGGGAGAGTCTCCCTGGCTCGCGGCTGGTACTGGCCCTCGAAAACGAGCGAGTAGGGGGTCATGAGGGGCACCTCCACCTTGAGCTTTGGGGCTAGCGTCGGGAAGTACGCAAAAACCCATAACTGCGAAAAACGGGGCAAAAGCCATCAATCTGAGAATCTTGAGTAGAATCAATACGTAATCTGGGTGCGTAATGTGAGTCTGAGAATGTAAAGTGTGCCATGTGTGCAATTTACAGATAATGAAAAGCAAAAATGTAAATCAAGAGGGCAGAAAGTACCTCCCAGGCTCTCCAGTAGCCGCCAACTGTGTTCCCCCGTCCGCGAGAGGTCGCGCTCATATAGTAATAGAGGGTAGCCAAGCCGGCGCCACCCCAGTCATACTGACTGACCTACGAGAGGTCTACAAGGGCACTCAGCAGATATAGCCCAACGGTGTTCCCCCTATCGGAGAACAGAGTAGTCTCGAAGAAGAACATTAAGAACCCTCGGGTGTACTGTGCTATCTCTTCAGGAGTCTCGGGCTCCCTCTGTCTGAAATGTGAAGAAAACCAAGTATACCGGACTCTGCCTGAGGATCTATCAACTGGTGGGCGAGCTCCCAACAGATAAATCCAGGCAGCCTCTCACTCGCCCATGTCCTCATCATAAGGGATCGCCCAGCCTCCCACGTCAAGGCCTGTCAGCACAGCAAAGTCGAATGGGGTCATAGTCATGTCCCCGGTAGCGGAGAAATGGAAGGAGTTGGTGGTGTCCCACCATCTCTCTACAAGGGCGCTCATCAACGTCCTGCTAGTAGGATAGTGAGATATCCAAGTGCAGAACGGTCCGAACCCTGCCTGGTCAACCCAATCACAAACGGCATTCGGGAGCTCTCTGTACCACTCCCTCGCAACGATGGAGCCATATCCTCGTGTAATGTTGGAAGACACCTGCATTCATAATGAACACATGTATTCAGTTTCAGAATGAAATGAATAAGCTGTGTGCAAATGAAATGTATGAGCTGTGTGCAAACCAAATCAGATACAATGCTGTGAGATGTGTGTTCAACATGAAGTATATGAGCTGTGTGTTTAGGATAGAAGCGTATGAGCTGCGTGCAAATACAAGTGTGTGCTGCGTGTTCACAATCAAATATGAGCTGCATGTTCAGAAATTCAAAGTTTGGGCTGCGTGTTTAACTTTCAACAAGTGTGTGCTACGTGTTCACATCAAATATGGGCTGCGTGTTTAGAAATTCTAAGTTTGGGTTGCGTGTTCAACTTTCAACAAGTGTGTACTGCGTGTTCACAAACAAATTTGGGCCGTGCGTTTAGATTTTAGAAATAGTGTGTGCTGCGTGTTCACAATCAAATATGAGCTGCGTGTTCAAAAATTCAAAGTTTGGGCTGCGTGTTCAACTTTCAACAAGTGTGTGCTGCATGTTCACACTCAAATATGAGCTGCGTGTTCAGAAATTCAAAGTTTGAGCTGCGTGTTCAACTTTCAACAAGTGTGTACTGTGTGTTCACAAACAAATTTGGGCTGTGTGCTCAGATTTCAGAAATAGTGTGTGCTGCGTGTTCACAATCAAATATGAGCTGCGTGTTCGGAAATTCAAAGTTTGGGCTGCGTGTTCAACTCTCAACATGTGTGTGCTGCGTGTTCACAATCAAATATGAGCTGCGTGTTCAGAAATTCAAAGTTTGAGCTGCGTGTTCAACTTTCAACAAGTGTGTGCTGCGTGTTCATAAACAAATTTAGGCTGTGTGTTCAGATTTCAGAAATAGTGTGTGCTACGTGTTCACAATCAAATATGAGCTGCGTGTTCAGAAATTCAAAGTTTGGGCTGCGTGTTCAACTCTCAACAAGTGTGTGCTGCGTGTTCACAATCAAATATGAGCTGCGTGTTCAGAAATTCAAAGTTTGAGCTGCGTGTTCAACTTTCAACAAGTGTGTGCTGCGTGTTCACAAACAAATTTAGGCTGTGTGTTCAGATTTCAGAAATAGTGTGTGCTGCGTGTTCACAATCAAATATGAGCTGCGCGTTCAGAAATTCAAAGTTTGGGCTGCGTGTTCAACTCTCAACAAGTGTGTGCTCTGTGTTCACAATCAAATATGAGCTGCGTGTTCAGAAATTCAAAGTTTGAGCTGCGTGTTCAACTTTCAACAAGTGTGTGCTGCGTGTTCACAAACAAATTCGGGCTGTGTGTTCAAATTTCAGAAATAGTGTGTGCTGCGTGTTCACAATCAAATATGAGCTTCATGTTCAGAAATTCAAAGTTTGGGCTGTGTGTTCAACTCTCAACAAGTGTGTGCTGCGTGTTCACAATCAAATATGAGCTGCATGTTCAACTTTCAACAAGTGTGTGCTGCGTGTTCACAAACAAATTTGGGCTGTGTGTTCAGATTTCAGAAATAGTGTGTGCTGCGTGTTCACAATCAAATATGAGCTGCGTGTTCAGAAATTCAAAGTTTGGGTTGCGTGTTCAACTCTCAACAAGTGTGTGCTGTGTGTTCACAATCAAATATGAGCTGCGTGTTCAGAAATTCAAAGTTTGAGCTGCGTGTTCAACTTTCAACAAGTGTGTGCTGCGTGTTCACAAACAAATTCGGGCTGTGTGTTCAAATTTCAGAAATAGTGTGTGCTGCGTGTTCACAATCAAATATGAGCTTCGTGTTCAGAAATTCAAAGTTTGGGCTGTGTGTTCAACTCTCAACAAGTGTGTGCTGCGTGTTCACAATCAAATATGAGCTGCATGTTCAACTTTCAACAAGTGTGTGCTGCGTGTTCACAAACAAATTTGGGCTGTGTGTTCAGATTTCAGAAATAGTGTGTGCTGCGTGTTCACAATCAAATATGAGCTACGTGTTCAGAAATTCAAAGTTTGGGCTACGTGTTCAACTGTCAACAAGTGTGTGCTGCATGTTCACAATCAAATATGAGCTGTGTGTTCAGAAATTCAAAGTTTGGGCTGCGTGTTCAACTCTCAACAAGTGTGTGCTGTGTGTTCACAATCAATATATGGGCTGCGGGTTCAGAAATTCAAGTGATTGAGCTGTGTGTTCAAGATGCAAACAGAATACTGTGTTATAGACTAAGCATTCAGAACAAGCTGTGTGCTAGAATGAGCAGAAGTATGGCATGCGAATGTGTTCAGAACGAGCAGATAAGCATACATAGCATGAAATGCACGGAAAATGCATAATATAAGGTAGGAAATGTAAAAAGTGAAGTACATACCTCTCGTGTCTGATGAGAGAAGTGGGGCTTCGGCTTCCGCAATAGCAGATCCACAGGTGCTCGGGCTTCAAAGTCAGTAAAATGATAGAAAACTGCCCGAGGGAGGATGTGTGTTGGAGGGTCGTACCTCTCGGGAATGAATGGCCGAATCCTCGGAGGTAAAGACATGATGTCTAGATCACCTCCGGCACCTGGAGAACGTCCACCATGGGGAAAATGACCCGCCATCTCAAGAAATCTGCAAAAAGGAGCAAAAATTAGCGAAATGAGCCAAAATTGGAAAAAGTCAACAAAAGTCAACTCCCGAGAAAATGTTCCAAATATTGAGACAAACTTACCTCAAGTGGTGAAAATGAGAAAAGAAGCTCCGAAATCAAATTTTAATCGGTCCAAAGTGAAGAGAACTGAAAGTTTTCGCGAAACAACTTGGCGTGGGGCGTTGGAAAATGTGTATAGAGCGCAGATCTCAGAGAGAAAATGGTCTAGAAAGCAAGGGGGAGATGATTTCGGATTTGATGCTATGAGCCAAAAAGTGTTTGGCAATGTATATTTAAAGAAACAAGGGTGAAAGGACAAAACTGCCCCTGTTTTGGGCTAGGTGGTCGGCCGACCACCTTTTTTGGTAGGCCGACCACGCCCTTGCCTCAAACCTGGTCGGTGGCCTTCTAACCTGGTCGGTGGCCCTCCCCTTTGGTCTCCAATGCTTCTTTGAGCTCCCTGCAAAATTTGGTAGTGATCGGAGTCCCCGGCACCCGACAAAGTACAAGAAAAGTGCACTTTTCGTCGCAAAATCCCTTCACGGGAACTTCAACTCCAAATTTCGATGTGTGTTTCATCGTTACCCATCAAGAGCAAGATGTATCCTTTTTGAATACGTTGTGACCCTTCCGGGAGGTAAACCGGAGGCCGCGATTGAGTCGCACTCGTCGAAACTTGCATTTCTTTGCTCGTTGTTTCGTGGCAAACATGCATTCAAGTTTGCACTTACCCTGTATTGTTATGCACGTCACTTGAATTCTCATGCATACCACTTGCATTGTTGTGCACGTTTCACGGGTATTGTCATACCCTTACGTTTAACTTGCGTTGTCGTGGACATTTCTCTTCGCATTACGATGCACTTTTCCATCGGCATCCTGTCTATCTGCATTCGATATAATGTTGGACATTTGTTGCTAACTTTGTTGTTCTTGTTAAGTTTCTATCTTTTACAGGCACGATATTGTATGTACGGTCCATTTGCAGCTGGTGCGACCAGACGAATCGCGCAGGTATCGTATCTTCTCTGTGTGAGACTGTAGACGCGCCCTTAGGCCTCACTACAGTTCGGACTCGATTTGTGTCACGATCCTGTATCTAATCTCGCAGAGTGCAACGCAAGACCAATGAATCATCAAAGAGTCCAAATCCGGCAAGTCGTTTTTGAAAACAGATTTTTCTTTTGAAAGAAGTGCCAAACATGGACTGCTTAGCCAGATACAGAGTCGCCACCGAAATATTTTTTTTTTGGAAAAATTTAGGAAACCCTGACTCATTTGCCTAGGGCCACGTGTCCAACATTACCAAAGTTGCCATGGCTTGGGAACTTGGGTACGATTGGGGAAGGTCACTTCGTGAGCACCCCCGCTCGCCCGATCAAAGATCGGCCTCTACTAACCATGACATCTAGTTTTGAAAACATTATGTGTTCTTATTCCAGTTATTAGCCTAGATTTACTATGTGATGCGCACAGCATACAAGTATAGATTGGATCGCCTGAATTGGAACAAAGCATTTCGTGTTCATTTTTGGAAGATGGTTTGCTACTCGTAAGTAGGCTTAAAATGCAGATTTTGCCACCCTCGGGTGGGCTTAGAAAAGATGGTTTTGCCACTATCTAGTTGGCTTAAAACTCACAGTCGATGATTTGTTCCAATCCAAATAATCCAACCTTCACCCACAGGCACTCAGGCAGTTATATCACATAAGCATATAGCCTCATGGTAAGCATGCTATCATGGCAGTCACTCACACACATGCAAGGATGCTAAAGCATAAAAACTTACCGAGTACTCCAAGCCAAAACAGAAACTATGTTAGAAATCCATGCATGATCCTAACTATACAGAAATGCCTCATGCAACACATGTGAAAATGCAACTATAGCAGGCTCGGCTATTCTAAACATGGCATATGAGATGCAACAGCTAACAAGTATTCAACTCGAAATTGAAATACAAATGCAGTTAGTATGATGCGCCGAGCCCGGTGCATGCAAAACAGATGAATGAATGCAAACATACTATCATATTGTATGCTAATTGAAACATGCCCTAATCTAACCATCATAAGCTGGTAAATAAAAGGGAGAAAGACGTGGGGTTGGAAGGCATACATCGCACACACGCACACTTATTACAATTGTGCCCTCGCTCGGAGGGTCCGAATAAATAATATACAGTCCCAAGTAAATAATACAGTCCGAATAAGTACAAAACCCTAATTAATGAATCAAATTAACTAGGAAAGCAGTAAATTAGCATGCAAGCTCATGGAGCGCCTTAGCTCTGTTCCGAATGATGAATGATGCATGCTTGAGTTGCCTTGCACAGAAATCCATTGTGATGCCCCGATTTGCCTCTGTTTGCAATTAATCCCGGAATGCTATGCAAGGCTTTAGAAGGCTATTGATTCTTGATTTGCTGCAACAGAGAGCAAGAAAGGGGCATGGCAAAGTATTTTCACATATGTATGCACACCTCGATCCTCGTGCCACCAATCACGCATCTCGATGCATGATGGCCAAGGAGTCGAATTGTATGTCTCAATATAAAATGAATGCACATGAAAACACAACAAGATCTAAACTCCATCATGGGTAATCCGGAGTGTCAGCGATCGGGAATTGAGACACGTTCCGTCACTCGAAGTACGAAACGTCCCTTGTTTCCCGTGCTTAGGCTAACTCCTATCCCAAACACAATGCAATATGCATGACATGCATGAATCCAATCCTAACATGCAATCTAGCATACGCAATGCTATGAGATGGCATACACAATGCACGATGTAGCAAGGCATACATAATGCTCTAACATACAACCTAGCATACGCAATGCTATGAATTGAAATGGCATACACAATGCATAATGGACTTACGCCAACAGGAGTGGACCTCAGCCACACTCACATCAGTAGCCATAAGATGAAAATGAGATAACTGAAATGCGTGCACACATGCACGTAAACCGAGGACCGATCCTAAGACACAACATGCAACTCTAACAAGGCATGGCAAAGGATCAGAGATGGCATATGAACATGTAAATTTCAGCACTGAAACATGATGCTAAATGGTCCCGAAACATGGAAATATGGCACCCGATGCATGAAGTAAACCCCGAAACTCAAAACTAGGCACATGTATTGACTTATAGCTATGCAAAGCAAGCATTATTTGAATATGAAGCACATAGACAGAGCCAAGGCAGTCCCAAAACATGTACATTTTTAGTTTAAAGCATGGCCAAAAAGTGCTAACATGATGGGCTAAAACAACATGCAACAATGGCTAGTAAACAAGGTTTATATGGCATGTATATGAAGCACAAGAGAAATCTTCAAACTAGCCAAAATCAATGAATAAAATATGTCAAAATATGCCCAAATAACCTTTGAAATGTAGCCAACACATGCAAAAATGATAAGTTCCTTTAAAGGGCCATACAAAGGGTTGTTAAGCACATATAAGATAGACACTTAGCAAGACCAAACCAACTTTGGAAATGGATTATGAAAGCCCTAAAACTCACCAAATAGGCCATGAAATCAGTCTAGGAAATATGCAAAGGAAGGCCTCTTTGAGAGGCCTTGAATGGGATTGCTCTACACATGCATCATAGACATAAGATATGGAAAAATGGGCTCCTAACAGAGCCTTGGAATACCTTAAAACCCTTAGAATAAGGCCTAAAACATGACTTCAATGCATGCAAAATAGAGTCCCTTTGGAAGGCCAAACATGCTAGTAAAGAGAATGAGGGGTGAGAGGGTCACCCCTCTATGATTTCAAAGCTCAAAATCTCATCAAAGTCACTAAAAATCCATTGGATTTCAGTGGCTAAGAGGCCAAAACAAGGCCAATGCAAATGCTCAAATGTATGGCTCAAAGCATGTAGAAATGAAGCATGCAAGGAAGGAGATGACTCCAAATAGAAAAGTGACCTCAAACAAACTTAAATAGGAGGTGAAAACAAGACTTTTTTCAGTTTATAGAAAATCTCAAAAATGTTCACAAGTAAGACTAAAATATGATGCAAAAATAGCCCTAAAAGAGAGATTGAACAAACAAGAAAATAGATGACTTCAAACAGCAAAGTTTCCTTAATAAAAGTTAAAGAAGGGGTCAAAATAAGCCACTTTATAGTTTGGGTCGAAGCCCAGAAATGCAAGCAAGAAGGGCTAAGGTATAGAGCAAGATAAAGCTTCAAAGAGGGGGAAGATGACTTACCCTTGTAGCACAGCAATGCAGCAGCTTTTGGTCCAAGAAAATGAGCTCCTAACCTCTGAAAATCAGCCTCAAGGTGTTTGAATGGGTGGTGGAGGTAGTAGGCTTGGAGGTGTAGTGTAAAGGCCAAGAACAATGGGTGTTTTGAGCTTTGATGAGAGAGATATGGAGGGTTGTATGTATAAATCCCAGCAGGTTTTTTTTTCTAACCCTTAAAAAATGAGGTGGAGGATTGGTTATATAGAGGAGAAGAAGTGAGGCTTCTTGGAGAAGCCAAGAGAAAGGTTCAAGGCTTCTAAGAGAAGCTTGACCAAAGGGGTCAAGCTTCTTGAGGAAGCTAAACCAAAAGGGTCAAGCTTCCCCAAGAAGCTTGACCAAAAGGGCCAAACTCTCCTTGAAACCAAGCAAAGGGGTGAAAACCACCTTAAATGGACCAAAAACCAGGGCATACCCTCAGACAGAGAGACAGGTGCAAAACAGCTGGCACAACTTGAATGCACCCAAGGAGACAAACCTGGCCGACCAGGTTCAAAAGGTCAAGGTGGTCGGCCGGCCACCTCCCCTGGTCGGCCGACCAGGGGTCAAAAGGGTCAAGAACAATTGCTGGTCGGCCACCCCAGAAAGGTGGCCTCCCAGGTGAGTGAAACACAGCTGTATGGAGAAAAACCAGAAAATGTGGTTTAGGGGAGAGAAAAACCAGTTTTTAGAGGGGTTCAAAAGGGTCAGGAAGAATTACTGGTGGGCCTACCCATATTGGTGGCCTCCCAGGTGTGTAGATCACTATGGTGGTATGAAAAATCAAAAATTGTGGCCCAAAAGTAAGAAAAACCAGCTTTCTGTCAGAAAAATCGACTTTCGGAGAGAGAAAAAGGAGAAAGCTATTTTTTCAGAAAAATTGCTGGTCTCCCACCCTCCTACAACCTTCCTAAGAATGAAAATAAGGTCTCCGCCAAAAATGAACCAAGACGGATGCAAAACGGAGGTTCGGGGACCGAAACGCGCGGCCTAGGGCCCGAAAACTGACTATTAAGCACCAGAGGTGGCGTTCGACCACGAAGTTGGTCTCTCGGGCCACAGTGTCCCTCAAAAGGGAGGAAATAAGGTGTATGCCAAAAATCGGAGCAAACGGAGGTAGTTAAGCGGTCTCGAACCGAGGCATACGGCCGACGGCCCTGAAAACTAAAACCGAGCTCCAAACGGGAAAAATGGCCTACGACCACGAAACGTAGCCTACGGTGACTGAGAGATGGTCTACGAGACCTCTCCCTCCCTTTGGGAAGAGAAAACAGAGAAAACGGGACCCAGTTCGCAAACCGAGGCAAAGCACAAAAGAGCCCCGAAGTCTGGGGGCAAGGCTCGCAACCGAGACTCTGAAACTTCAGAACAAGCACAATATGCAGCATCACCAAGCGTTCAATCGGTGACGTCTGAGTCTTGAGGTCGGTCAAAAATGGGGTGTCTACTGTTGCCCCTCTTTGACAGAACTCGAAAGTCATAAATGACGGGAGTGAATGTCCAAGCCCAGAGACGACCCATTTTTGACAAGGCCGAAGACTTAGACAAACAGGTGAGATAAACAAAAGAGATGTGCCCACAGGCAGGGGGCAAAATGCAACTGACAATGCAGGAAGCCGAAGGTACCTCATGATCATGCAAATGCAGCAAGCTGTAATGGAGCACATATTCACAATAGATGCAACAGTTTTAAGCAAGAATGCAAAGCGACAACTACATTTCATGCAGTTAAGAATGCGAAGAATTATTCAATTCTCGCCGCGTCTCACACGGAGATTATACGATACCCGCGCGGTTCATCTGGTCGCGCCAGCCTCAAATGAACCGTTCATACAATATCGTGCCTGCAAAAGAAAGAAACTCAACAAGCACAACATAGTTAACAACATATGTTCTACATGATATCGAATGCAGACAAACATGGTGCTGATGGAAAAGTGCGTTGCAATTCGAGGAGAAACGCACGTGGCAACACAAGTTTAAGCACGGAGGCATGACAATATCAAAGAAACGTGCATAACAATGCAAGTTATGTACATGGGAATGCAAGTGACGTGCATAACAATGCAGGATAAGTGCAAACCCGGATGTATATTTGACGCAAAAGAACGAGCAAAGAAATGCGAGTTTCGGCGAGGACGACTCGATCGCGGCCTCCGGCTTACCTCCCGGAAGGGTCACAAATTAGTCAAAAAGGATACACCTCACTCATGATGAGTAATGATGAGACACGCTTCGAAAGTTGGAGTAGGAGTTCCTGCGGAGGGATTTCGCGACAAAAAGTACACTTTCTTTGTACTTTCTTGGGTGCCGGGGACTTAAATCATTGCCAAAATTTGCAGAGACCTTGAGGACCATGTTGGGAACACCACCGACCAGGTTTGGTCCAGGGGAGAGGCCACCGACCAGGTTTTTGAAAATGGGGTGGTCGGCCTGCCACAAAAGGTGGTCGGCCGACCACTTTGCCAAAACAGTGGGCAATTTGGTCTTTTTGCACTCATTTCTTTAAATGTGCTTAGCCAAACACCTTTTGCTCATAACTTCAGCTCCGAAACTGCTCTCTCCTCCTTCCCAAATCATTTTCTTCCTCAGATATGAACTCTATACGCGTTTTCCAACGCCCCACGCCAAGTTGTTTTGCGAAATCTTTCAGTTTTCGTCGCTTTGGACCGATTAGATTTTGATTTCGGTGCTTCTTTCTTCATTTCTGCCACTTGAGGCGAGTATGTCTCAATATTTGGAAGATTTTCTCGGGAGTTGACTTTTGTTGACTTTTTCATTTCCCGAGAGTTGACTTTTGTTGACTTTTTCCAATTTTGGCTCATTTTGCTCATTTAAGCTCCTTTTTGTAGATTTTTCGAAATGGCCGGTCACTTTCCTCAAGGTGGAGGTCCTCCAGGCGCCGGAGATGATCCAGATATTATGGCTTTGCCTCAGAGGGTTCGGCCATTCATTCCCGAGAGGTACGACCCTCCGACACATGTCCTCCCTCAGGCAGTTTTCTATCGTTTCACTGATTTCGATGATCGAGCACCGGTGGATCTTTTATTGCGGGAGCCAGAATCTCACCTCTCCCATCAGGCGCGGGAGGTATGTACTTTACCTTTTACATTTCCTGCCTTATATTCTGCATCTTCTGTGTATTTCATGCGATGTATGCTTATCTGCTCATTCTAAACACTTGGTTTAAAACACAGTACTCTGTTTGCATCTTGAACACACAGCTCAATCACTCGAATTTATGAACACGCAGCCCATAAATTGATTGTGAACACACAGCACACACTTGGTAGAAGGTTGAACACGCAGCCCGAACTCTGACTTTCTGAACACATAGCCCAAATTGAAGGTGAACACGCAGCATACACTTGTTGAAAGTTGAACATGCAGCCCAAACTTTGATGATGAACACGCAGCCCATATCTGATTGTGAACACACAGCACACACTTGGTAGAAGGTTGAACACGCAGCCCAAACTCTAACTTCCTGAACACACAGCCCAAACTTTGATGATGAACACGCAGCCCATATCTGATTGTGAACACATAGCACACACTCGTTGAAGGTTGATGTAACAGCGCCCGTGGGGCCTCTATGCTACAGTTCGGACTCCCTTTTTGTGTTGCGGTTCTAAATCTGAACCAAAGAGTCCAACTCTGGCAAATCGTTTTGAGAAAAACGAATTTTGAAAAGTAGTGCCAAACATGGACTGCTTTGCCAGATTACAGAGTCGCCACCTAAATATTTTAAAATGGGAAATTTAGGAAACCCTGACTCGGTCAAGGCCAATGGTCCGTCATCACCAAAGTGGTCTTGGCTCGGGAGCATGGGTACGATCGGGGAAGGTCAGCTATGAGCACCCCCTTTCGCCCGGTCCGAAGACCGGCCTCTACTAACCGTGATATCCGTTTTTGAAAACATTACGTGGTCTTATTCCAATTATTAGCCTAGAATTGCTATGTTATGCACACAGCAAACAAGTATAGACTAGATTGCCTAATTTGGAAATAAACATTGCATATCCGTTCGTTTCGAAAATGCCTTGGAATTTGCTACTCGCAAGTAGGCTAAAACACGGATTTCAATGAGTTTTCCCAACTCAAGCAATCCAACCTCCACCCACAGGCATTCAAACAGTTTATCTCACATAAGCACTTAGCCGCATGGTAAGCATACTGTCATGGCAACATTCATACGCATGCGAGATGCTAAAGCGTAAATACTTACATCGTACTCCGTGCCAAAACAAGAAACTAGTTAGCAGACATGCATGTCCCTAGGTCATGTTAAGTGGCTAATGTAACACAGGCAAGGATGCAATTTAGAGTAGGCTCGGCTAACCCTAAAGATGGCATGTGAAATGCACTTTATTCGATGCACGTTTTCAATTTGGAATTGAAAATACAATGCAGTTTGTATGATGTACCGAGCCCGATGCATGTCAACAAATGCATGGATGCACGCATGCATAGCATAAGGTATGCTAAAATAAACGTGCCCTAATACTAACCATTAAAAGCAGGTAAGTAAAAGGGAGAAAGAAATGGGGGTTGGGAGACATACACCCACGCACGCACACTTATTACAGTTATGCGCCCTCGCTCGGAGGGACCAAAAGAATATACAAATTAATTAACTACGCAAGCTAATTAAATATTACAAATTCACTAACTTAATTAACAAATTAACTAAGTTAATTAAAGCAGTAAATGCCTCGGGAAGAGGGCAAGATGCATCACACGCCGGAATCGCGAATCCGCCATGCATGATTGCCTCTGTTTTCCCTGCTTCCCTCCTCTGAAGACTGCCAAAACTTCAGGAATACTTCCTTGGGCACTGGAGATCACCACCGGCTGGGGTAGAACACCACCGGCTGAAGGATGTGGCCACCGGCACTAAATTTATCCATCGGCTGCCAGCAGACTGCCGGTCGGCACTAAAAAGTGCCGGTCGGCACAAAATGCCTGCAGAACCTGCAACTCACAGCAGCAGAGGACACAACTTGCATGGCAATGTAATTCAAAGCATGTATGCACCAAACACACTCCTTATCATGTTGTTGACTCAAAGGAGAATGTGCCTCGGTTCTCGGACCACCAATCACGCATTTCCATGCATGATGGCCCAAAGAACCAAGAGTGCAACTTTGATTTCAAATGCATGTAATGCAAACCAACAAACAAAGGTGCCAAACCTCCATCATACTTTACTTCAAGAGGCTTAGCATGCATGCCAATGCAATGAAGCCCTAAGCATGTTACCTAGGCATGCAACATGGCAATGCAATGCAAGGATGGTAGCATGAAAAGACACATACAAAACAAGCATGCAAACTAGTCAATGGCGTGGACTTAAACATGGATTAGGCAGCTCCAAGTAGGCCTAAAACCAATGGCCAAGATGCTAAGTCATGAGGGCCAAACACACATGCACACATGCACAAGTTAAGGCACCAACACTTGAGCATAACAAACAACCCTTAAGCACACTTAAAGGGGTACAAAAATGGACTACTAGCATGCAATTTAGGCTCTGAAAATCATGCTATGAAGTGATGCCAAATCATGTTAAGCAAGATAAACAAATGCATGCAACATAGGTTCAACACTTGAGGCAAGTCATGGAAGCATTGAACTACACTTATGCAAAACAAATATGGCATGCATTGAACAACCTAAAACAGAGTTTTATCACATAAAACTAAGCCCAAAAGACTACTTAGATGGCATCTAAGAGGCTTGAAACCAAAGGCATGCAACATGACCAATACATGGAGCATTCAACACATGCTTTTAAAGCACTAAAGGAGCAACTATGGTAAGCATACAAGCACACCAAAGGGACTGAAATGACATGCTAAATGGTTCCAAGCCATCAAAACGAGGTAAGCAACACATGCTACACATGCATACTCAAAGGCTAGCAAGCCTAAAATGCAAAGGGGCTATATAATGCATGCCAAGATCAACCCAAATGACTATGGACAGAGCTAAAACATGCCAAAATAAGCATAAAACATTCATAAGTCTAAGCCTAAAGCATGCTCAAACTAGGGCTAACAACCTAGGCATGTTAAGGGACCAAAGAGGAATTACAAAGCAACTATGCAAAGCATGCAAGGAGTGCTAAAACCAACACTTAGCAATGTCATATTAGGGCATAATAAACATAAAATGTAGCCAAGACATGCTCAACAAACAATCAAAACTATGCTCCCTTAAGAGGCCAAATCTTGCCCTTTTCAAGGACATCAAGGAGAGGGGGTGGCCCTCTCCTTCTTGAGACTCTAAGGCATCATCTTCACCACTGAAATCCCTCAAGATTTCAATGGTGAAGAGATCCTAACACCAAAGTCTCGGAGCCCTCACAAAATAGCACAAAATGAGGCCTTTTCAAGGCCTAAGGGTGGTCAAACCTACCCAAACCACCAAGCACTCTTAATAAACAATAAAGAGGCTTAAAAAATAGAACTTTTATGTGTTATAGACTAAGCACAAAAACTGTTTTAAACTAGGCAAAAATGGAATGCAAGAATGGGGGAAAAAGGGGTAGTTTCTTACCCTTGATGATCAACTCCAACAATGGTGACCTTGATGCCTCTTTAAGCTTCAAACCAGCCAAGAACACCAAGAACAAGCCCTTAGCACCTCAGTTCCAAGAGGAAGGTGAAACACTAGGTGTTGGTGAGCAATAGTAAGTCACAAACACCTAGTGTACAAAACAAAAGAGAAAGAGAGAGATAGGATAGATACACAAAACCTAACCTAAAACCAGAGCTTCTCCCTCTCCTAAAATGTCTAACTCTCCAATCTTCTAACCTTTTAGCCAAGAGAAGAAGCCTCTCCTTATAGGCAACCAAAACTTACAAGTGAAGGCATCAAAGGGCTCATCCCTCCATACACGTGTATGGAGGGGAAACAAGTGCAAGAAAGCTGTCTGAAAATATCTCCAAAAATAGCTATAAAGTGACCGGCAGGGCAAAATGGTCATTTTGCCAAAAAGAGTGCCGATGGCAACACCAACCAGCCGGTGGCCTCTAGCCACTGCCGGTGGTGTGTGGGGATGCCTCACAAAGCATTCCCTGCCCCTCCAAGGCAAAGCACAAGTGTTTGGTGCAAAACCAAACACAAAACAGTCGAGTTCGGAGATCCTGAGGCGAGGCATGTAGCCGAGAACTCCGGGAACTCCAAACAAACACGAACATGGATAATCACCGAGTGTTCAAGTGGTGACGTCCAAGTCTTGAGGACGGTCAAAAATGGGGTGTCTACAGTTGAACACGCAGCCCAAACTTTAATGATGAACACACAGCCCAAATTGAAGGTGAACACGCAGCACACACTTGTTAGAAGGTTGAACACGCAGCCCAAACTCTAATGATGAACACGCAGCCCATATCTGATTGTGAACACACAGCACACACTTGTTGAAGGTTGAACACGCAGCCCAAACTTTAATGATGAACACGCAGCCCCATATCCGTACCTGATTGTGAACACACAGCACACACTACAGCACTTGGTTTGCACACAGCTCATACATTTCATTTGCATGCAGCTTATATATTTCATTCGCACGCAACTCATTCATTTCATTTTGAAATTGAATACATGTGTTCATTGTGAATGCATGTGTCTTTCCATATTACATGGGGATATGGCTCCATTGCTACGAGGGAGTGGTATGCGGAGCTCCCGGAGGCTGTTCGGGATTGGGTTGACCAGGCAGGGTTTGGACCCTTCTGCACTGGGATTTCTCACTATCCCGCTAGCAGGACGCTGATGAGTGCTCTTGTGGAGAGATGGTGGGACACCACCAATTCCTTCCATTTCTCCACTGCCGGGGACATGACCATGATCCCGTTCAACTTTGCTGTACTGACTGGCCTTGACGTGGGAGGCTGGGCGATCCCTTCTGACGAGGACATGGGCTAGTGGGAGGCCGCCTAGATTTATTTATTGGGAGCTCGCCCACCAGACGACCGATCCTCTGGCCGGGTCCGATACACCTGGTTTTCCACACAGTTCAGGCGGATTGAGCCTGAGACTCCTGAGGAGATAGCACAGTACACCCGGGGATTTTTGATGTTCCTTTTAGGGACCACTCTGTTCTCCGATAGGGGGAACACCGTTGGATTGTATCTGCTGAGTGCCCTAGTAGACCTATCACAGGTTAGTCAGTACGACTGGGGTGGCGCCGGCTTGGCTACCCTCTACTGCTACATGAGCGTGACCTCCTGCGGACGGGGGAACACAGTCGGCGGCTATTGGAGAGCATGGGAGGTACTTTTCTGTCCTCTTGATTTACATTTCTGCCTTTCATTATCCGTATACTGCGCACACAGCACACTTTACATTCTGTACTTTGCACTTTGCTCTCAGTATTCTGCATTCTCTGTACACTCTGTATTCACATTCTGCACTCAGCATTCTGTACTCTGAGAGCTATTGCCTTGTTTTCTACAGCCATGGGTTTTTGCATACTTCCCGACGCTAGCTCCAGAGCTTGAGGTGGAGGTGCCTTTCATGATCCCTTACTCGCTTGTTTTTGAGGGCCAGTACCGGCTGAGAGCTTGGGAGACTTTCCCTCATCTGTGACAGTATTTTGATATGGTGCGGGCAACCGAGGTACTTCAGAACTCTCAACTCTCCATGTTTTCATCTTCGATTTATTTTGGACGTTTGCGATTTGTAATCGGCTTATGCATTGGTTATCCATAGATCTTATGGCAGCCTTGGGTGCCTTTGGGTGGGGAACTCCGATTCCAGTTTGCCGGATGATGGGCCACTTCCCGGTACAGGATCTTGTTCGAGGGGCCAGTTGGTAGGGCCTGGTTCTTGGGGGACCGCTTCCTTCGCCAGACTATGGGCTTTCCTGAGCCGAGTGTTCCCTCAGTACCTCCAGATGATATGCGATCCGCTGATAGGCTCACTCCCCAGGGTGTTATTGACACCATGTGGGCCACTGATGCACTGCTGCATTTGGAGGACGGGAAGTACGCGACCTACCCGTCGTACCTACTTGATGCCTCCATTGGCGAGTGTCCGTACTCCCACGAGGAGGTCTACTGGCATGCCATCTTCGAGTCACACCCAAGCCAGAGACATTCCTTCGACCAGTAGGGCTGGCACGTCTAGAGGTGGGGCTGGACTAGTTCCCCCGATCCCCCCGACTTATCATCATCTCGGATGGCCAGATATGCCGACTGAGTTGATGGGATGGCAATACGGGACTTCCTACCCGATTCCGATAGAGCCTCATATGCCTGACCACCGATATGTCAGTGACCCTGACTCACCACCGGTATGTTCCACTGTTTTCCATTCATCACACAGATACTTTGACATTTGTTTATTCGTTGATGACTTGAGCTTGCATCTGCAGCCACACAGGGAATACATGGACGAGATGCTCGGGTTGGTAGCCTCACTCGAGGGCATGGTCCTGCGGAGAGAGGCGCAGTTGTCCATCATGGGTGTCCAGGTACTCTTTAGTTTTCTTGCATTTATCATACTTCTGATGACATGTTGACCTTGAACATTTCACTGCATTGATAGGCTGCCTGTGTAGAGCACATCTGACACTCACCACATCTATGTACTGTATCTGCATGCACCCATTTCATGTAGTTTTCTTGTATCTGCATCTGATATACATATTTGAGCTGATGTATTCAAATTGCACTCTTTATTTTCAGATGCCTCCGGTATATGCTCAGCCACAGGCCGGGCCATCTAGAGCTTCTCGAGGAGCTAGGTCATCTAGGCCTTCTCGAAGAGTTTGGAGAGGGGAGCCGTCTCACAGACGAGGCGGGCGCAGGGCACATGTCATAGAGGAGGAGTCCAGTGAGGAGGAGGAGTCCGCGCATCCGCAGTCAAAGACATCTGCAGGCAGAGAGGAGGACTCTAAGTCTGGTTCTGAGGGTGGAGGTGATGCCGAGGAGGGTTCTGAGGACGGCAGCTCTGATTCTAATGATGGTGCTGGTGGAGATGGTGCAGGGACTTCTCAGCCGAAGAGGACGAAGAGGGCCTCTTATTCTTGCACTTGAGCACCGATGCAGATGTTCCTGCTTTATTTGCCCTTTTTTACTAGTAGTTGTAGCACATTGTACATTATTAGGCAGTTTTATTTTATGTAAAACTCGTACCCTTGTTGTAAAATGTTGTAACAAAAGAAGCATGATGGAATGAAACAGCTTTTGAAAAAGTGTTGTATTTTATCTTCTTAGCATCGTATCGCATCATTTTGCACCAAAAATGAGATTGAATGGAAATGAGCATTGTGTATTTGCCAAGTCAGGTAGTGAACCGACGCAACAAACTAAAACAACCTAACTTACTAAGAAACAAGAAAACCTTAGTAAGTTTACAACTCGATAGGCAAGATAAAACAATGTTAATAAACAAAGAGTAACGACTCAATGCACGAAACTTGATGACTTGATAAACAAGACTCGATAAACAAAGCAGCTCAATAAACAAAACAACAACTCGATGAGCAAGACTTAACAACAACTCGATAAACAAAGTGCATTTCGGACGATTATAGTGATGGAACATATGTGAAACTGAGGAAAACTCGCACCTTCAACACTCCCGATGCATGGAAATGCTAGGAACTTCCTTCTAGAGGCTAGAACAAGACCAAAGCCCCATTTTTCAGCATGGCCGACCACCTTTGGGAGCTGGCCGAGCAGCTGTTTCTTTGGAGACCAAGGGGGTGGTCGGCCTACCAGAAAAGGTGGTCGGCTGACCACCTAGCTCAGCAGCCATCAGTTTTTTGACACGTGTCCTCCGAATAGTGCCTTATCCTCTTTAAAAGTCCTAGCTTCATAGTTGATTCATTTCATCCCAGTTTTGCACCAAAATGGAGGCATTTCTCGTTGAAAATCTCGCAGCTTGGATTGCTACTTTAGATGGCTCGGAGAAGTTGAACTTCCAGGGCTTCGGCTTGAATGCACTATTCACGCTGGGCCGTACTCCGTTGCACCTTCCTTTCCTTCATGCCGTGGCGAGGTTTTGGAACCCAGTAATGCATGTCTTTAGCTTCGGCAGGCAGGAGATGTGTCCAACCTTTGAAGATTTTCAAGCTTTGATGGAGTCTGAACGCCACGAAGAGATTTTGCCTCAATTTCGCTTTGGTCATGCCCAAGCTTTAGGGCAGATGTGTGGGCTCACCATGCATGACGCTCGGTCTCTGATCTATAACGGGGAACTGGATATCCTCGGCTTGATTCATCGCTTTTCTGATGCCGGTGACCGCGACAACCACCATTGGCAAGGTTTTCGGCAACATGCCCTTTGCTTGTGCATGCTATCTCACTTTTTGCTTGCCCCAGGCTTTAGTGGGTCTAGCATTCATCTGATTGAAGTTGCTCAAGGCTTGAAGGAAGGAAAGAGCTGCATCGCCATGACATTGGCCGAGACACTGATGGGCTTGGACGCTTTCTATCGCCAGGAGACGACCAGATTTGCTGGGAGTCCACTACTGCTGCAGGTAATGTTTCCCACCCGATCTCACATATGTATTGCTCACATCACTCGGCCCTCAGGCTCGGTTTTTCTCACAAAACCCTTTTCTTACTTTTCTCTCATCGTACATCTCTCTATTATTTATCCTCTCATTTTTCATCCCTCCCTAGGTATGGTTGATGGATAAATTGCAGGTTATGGACTCCTGCCCAGCCTACTCAGCTCGCGGCTACTTCTTTCGACAACGCCTAGTCAATGCCCTTGATGAGGGATGGTGGTTCGACTGGATGTGCAATTTGTCTGCGGATCGCATTGCTTGGTACTGTCCTTGGCTCAATCTCCCGGCAATGAGCTATAGCATGTCCTGGTAGACCGAGATCCAGTTGATTGGTCCGACCCACTGTGTGTTCTACTTTCTGTTCCGGTTCCAACGCCAGTTTGGTCATGATTAGACTTGCCCACCATAGGGGATAGAGTATCCTGCTGCATTCCCGGTTCGAGGCACACAGCTTGCCCGGTATGCCACAGCATGGAGGACTAGAGAGCTCCTGGCCCCCGCTCCCACTTTCAATTGCACTTTGTCTGACGAGTGCTTAGATTGGCTCAATGAAGAGGCACAGATTGGGCCCAGCTTGGCATTAGAGGCTTCGACCAGCTCTGGGAAGGGGCGCAGGGACACCTGACTTATCTATGCCCTGGATTTATTGCTTTATTAGTACTTTCAAGTTTTCTTTATGAACGTAATAAAAAGCAACTTCAATTTGTATGCAAGAGCAGGAGAACTCTGTATTGAAATCAATGAAATTGAAGGTTGTGGGTACTGAAAACTTTCCGCTTTGGTCCAAAAATGGTCTAAGTTGTAAAAAGATTAATTTTGAACAGAGTCAACTTTTATTAAAACTTTTCAAAACCATTTGCGATATAGATCAGAACTGGACACGCTTGAGATCTGTCACTGAGATGCACAACCCCTGATCCTAGCAACTGGAAAGTTGCCCTTAGTCTGACTAGTACCGCGGCATTGCATAGTAACGGAAAGTTGCCCCTAGTCTGAAAAGCACTGCACCGGAGATCTTAACCGAACTCTTGAATGCTGAATAGACAAAGATGGTCGAGATGATCAAATGGACAAAGTTGATCAGGGAAAAGTTTATGGCTGAACTTCAGGATGAAGTTGCCTACGTATCCCAAAGATGGGAATCAAGCCTCACGTAGTTCAGGGTCGGGTTCACTCGAGTATTTTCACTATCCTTTTACGCTCTAACTTTTGCCAAGGCCGCCCTTTGCGGGTTTCCAACCTTGCGAGCTCAGTTTTTATAATTTCGATTTTTTTTGTGCTCTGAGTTTTGCCTAGGTCGTCCTTTCAGGTTTTCGGCCTAGCGAGCCTCTCAAGGGTAATATTTCTTCAACTTGTTTATATTGATTGGCTGTGAGAACTCTAGGCCATCTAGATCCATCAGAACCACAGCTCTACCTGACCAGATAGACTTAATGATGTAGGGACCAGTCCAATTGGGTCTGAACTTGCACCTTGGGTCGTGGATGGGAGCTCGGTTGTCCTTGAGCACCAAATCTCCTTCCTTTAGATTCCTGGACTTAACTTTCTTGTTGAAAGCTCGGACAATTCTGCGCTGATAACCTTGAACATGGTACAATGCTTTCAGTCTTTTCTCATCAAAGAGCATGAGTTCCTCAAACCTGCTCTGCTGCCAATCTGCTTCGGGTATTTGACACTCAGGCAGTACTCTCAAAGACGGAACCTCAATTTCAATAGGTAGAACAGCCTCCATCCCATAAACCAGTGAATACGAAGTCACCCCAGTAGAAGTTCTGATCGAAGTCCGGTAGCCCCACAGAGCAAACGGCAGCTTATCTGGCCAATCCCAGTAGGTCTCCACCATCTTTTGCAGTATGTGTTTGATGTTCTTGTTGGCGACCTCAACTGCTCCATTGGTCTGTGGCCGATAGGTGGATGACTTATGGAAAGCCACATTGTATTTTTCCAACAAATCAATCACTTCTTGAAGTTGGAACCGTTATCTGAAATAATCTCGTTTGGGACTCCATAACGACAGATGATGTTGTTTCTGATAAACTTTGCAACATGCGAAGCCTTCAACACCGCATATGATTGAGCGTCAACCCACTTTGTGAAATAATCTATCGCGACCAGGATGAAATCATGCCCATTTGAACCCTTCGGAGTGACAGCCCCGATCACATCAATTCCCCAGACTAAAAATGGCCATGGCGAAGTCATATTGTACAGCTTTGACGGCGGGATGTTCATACGATTTGCATGAATCTGACATTTGTGGCATCGCCGAACAAAGTCGATACAATCCTCCTCCATAGTGGACTAGTAGTAACCTTGTCTGAGGATCTTCCGAGCTAACATTACCCCGTTCATATGCGCACCGCATTCCCCTCCATGGATGGCCTCCATTAGGTGCTTCGATTCTTCGGCATCGACACACAGCTTATGCATTCCCAGATGACCTCTCTTATACAGCTTACCCCCATAGATGATGAACTAAACATCCATTCTTCTTATTGCCCTTTTATCCTTGGCACTCACCCCTAGCGTATATGTTTCCTTCTCCAAGAAATTCCAAATGTCGTAATACCAGGGGTTTTCGTCCTGAACTTCATCTATAACAGCAATTGACTCGTATGCTGGCGCAAATTTCTGGTCAATGATGACTGGACGCATCCGGACTCCGAACGGGATGCCTATCATGGAAGATAGAGTTGCTAAAGAATCTACGAACCTATTGTTCTCCCTTAGTAGGTGAGCAAAGTTTAGCTTCTCAAACCGAGAAATTAACAAGTCCAAGGTCTGGTGATACATCATCATCTTTTCTTCTTTGACTTTCCAATCTCCTTTTGCTTGAGAGACAACAAGGTTCGAGTCCCCGATGATGTCCAACCGTCTTGCCTCTAGGTCCAAGGCTGCTTCTAGACCGACAATGCACGCCTCATATTCTGCTTTGTTGTTCGAGACTTTGAACCGAAGTTTGAAGGCTAGAGGGATACAGGAATTGTCGGGTGCTATCAACAACACTCCTATCCCATACCCGTACTGATTTGACGCCCCGTCAAAGTACATCGTCCAAGTTTCATCGTCGATATGCAAAATAGCCTCATCTGGGAATAAGTACTCAATTGCTTCACCCCCTTCTACCGGATGATCGGCTAAGAATTTCGCCATCGCTTCTTCCCTTTGATCGACTTATGCGGTCACATATTTTAGATCGAATTCGGAGAGCAACAGCAACCAACGAGCTGGCCTACCCGTAAGTGCTGGTTTCGCGAAAAGATATTTGATGGGATCGAGTCGTGAAACCAACATTACGGAGTGAGCTAACAAGTAGTGTCGCAGCTTCCTGGTAGCCCACACCAAAGCCAAGCAAGCCTTCTCCAACGGTGTGTAGCGAGTCTTATACTCTAGCATCTTCTTGCTCAGATAGTAGATGGCTCTCTCCACTTTGTCCTCTGATTCTTGCGCGAGCATATAGCCCATTGTGGTCTCAGTCACTGAAAGGTACAATATCAATGGTTTCCTCGGCTCTGGCGGTGACAACATGGGCAGGTTCTGTAAGTATTTCTTGATCTGTTCAAAAGCAGCTTGGCACCGGCCATCCCATTGGAATTTCTTTCCTTTCTTCAGGAGACCAAAAAGTGGTTCACAAGTCAAGGTTAATTTTGAGATAAACCGTCTTATGAATTGCACTTTACCCAGAAAGCCTCGCACCTCCTTTTCAGTCCTTGGTGGTGGCATTTCTAAGATGGCATTGATTTTGGAAGGGTCGACTTCGATACCTCTCTGTGTAATCAGAAACCCCAACATTTTTTCTGTTGTAACACCGAACGTACACTTCTAAGGATTCAGCCACAACCGAAATTCCCTGATCCTTTGGAAGAACTTTTGCAAGGTGGTGTAGTGGCCCTCTCTTTCTTTGGACTTGACAATCATGTCGTCCACGTACACCTCAACCTCTTTGTGGATCATGTCATGTAACATTGTGGTCGCGGCCCGTTGATAAGTAGCCCCAGCGTTCTTTAACCCAAACGGCATCACTCTGTAGCAGTATGTCCCCCACGGGGTGGTGAAAGTAGTCTTTTCCCGGTCTTCAGGTGCCATCACTAGCTGATTGTAGCCTGAGAAGCCATCCATGAATGAAAGCAAAGCATGCCCTACTGTGAAATCCACTAACTCATCAATATGCGGTAAAGAAAAGTCGTCCTTCGGACTAGCTCTGTTCAAATCCCTGAAATCCACGCATACTCGGATCCTGCCATCCTTCTTCGGCACCGGAACAATGTTGGCCAACCAAGTCGGGTATTCGGATACTAGCAGGAAGCCTGGGTCGATTTGCTTGGTGACCTCTTCCTTAATCTTGAGAGCCCAGTCTGGGCGGATCCTCTTGAGTTTCTGCTTGACAGGTCGGGCCTCGAGGCCAAGGGGGATCCGGTGTTGTACAATCTCAGGATCGATTCCAGGTATGTCTTCGTAAGACCACGCGAAAACATCTTTGAAATCTTTTAATAAAGCGACTAAGCGCTTGCGTTCCTCCGAAGACAACGCGGACCCGATCTGGACCAGCCGCAGGTCCTCCTCAGTACCAATATTCACAGTAATGATTTCATCAACTAAAGGTTTAACGAATCTTTCCTGCTCTTGTTCAATTATGCGTTGCAAAATCGGAGGAATTTCGTCCTCGTCGTTTTCATCAAAATTTTGAAAGCCTGAGTTAATGCAATAAATCAAAGGCACAGAAAGGTACTCAGAAACCACAACTACTTGATTCTCATTAAACACATCCAAATCGTCTGATTCCTTGGTTACAACAGACTCAAAAGAGAAAGAAAAAGACGACCTGGACAAAACTGTGGCATCCGGGTTATCATCCCCAGGATTACCAGACTCAGACTCAGTCGAGCTGGAACCTGATTCCGACTCACAAGACTCGGTGGAATCAGATTCCGGCTCACTACCTGACCCGGTGCTGCTGGACAAAAACCCCTCTTCGTATTGCCAAGTGAGAGAGGGTGCAATAGATGCATCCAAAATAGTTGCTGGTAGGCTCGCAGCCGTTTCATTCCCAATCATGGAAACTGAGAAGTTATCCCCCAAGCACTTCTGGTCGATCGGAGGATCTAAAAGTAGACAAGCCAATGCTAGCCCCATTTCAATTTCAGCGCCCTCGGAATCCACTTCCTTACACTGCTCAACTTCAGCTGATGGGTCTGTCTGCTCTTCGGCAACGTCATCCCTAGATAATTGCAGGTCAAAGAAGATCTCGAAACCTGGCATGCGCTTCTTTTTCGCGTTCAGCCACGGCTCTGGGAAGCCACAAAATAGAAAGTCCTCCCCCTCCCGGACGAAGCATCCGTTTAGGGTACCCTGAATGGGCCTATGCATCAGCTCAAAAGGCTTCCCAGCCTGCTTTGCTCTGGCTCTTCCAGCCATTTCCTTTCCCTTTTTTATCCAATCCTCTTTGGTGGGCAGATAACCCAATCCAAAGGTATGGGGGTTGTGTGGCAGTTCGGCCAATGCTGCGACGTCCTTCTGGCCGCTCCTTTCCAATCCCATCCTGGGGTTGTGTTGAAGCTTGTTCATGAGGTATACAGATTGAGCATTGACATGCACTCCCTCATTAACAGCCATGATGTTTTGCACAACCCGAGCCTCATCTAAGGTAAGCCCTGACATAAACACATCCTCTATACCGTGCTCAATTTCCAGGACTGGTGTAGACACCTCCGGCGGTGGACTGGTGTAGACACCTCCGGCGGTGGATGGATCGATGAATTTCCAAACACAATGGTTACTCCCTTCCCATGGTGGTATTTCACCATCTAATGTAAGGTGGCCGACACTGCCTTTACCTGGTGTAGCCACGACCGTCCCAAAAGAAGGTTGAAAGTTGCAGGAACCTCTAAGACATGGAAATCTATCTCATGCCGTCCCGGCCCAACTTTGGTCTAGATCTTTACTGTCCCCATGACTTCTCGGCTCATGTTGTCATATGCCCGAATTACTTGGGTTGTCTGTATAAAGTCCGCGGTCTTCAAACCGATTGCATACGCTGTCCTTACCGGGCACACGTTGATGGCGGATCCTGTATCAACAAGAACCACTGATATCCATTTATCTCTACACTCTACAGAGATGTAGAGTGGCTTATTGTGGTTCGCACCCTCAGGTAGCAGTTCTTTGTCAGAAAAAGTCAGCATCGGGGTAGCTCCTCCCGAAAAGACTAATCCTACCAGTTGCTCCGGCGTGGTTTCTATCGAGAGTTTAGCCTTGTCCATGGCAGATAGGACAGCTTGTCTGTGCACTCGTGATGCCATAAACAGTCCCCAGATAGAGATGTCTGCTTGTGTCTTTTTTAACTGTTTGAGCACAACCTCTTCTTCAAGTTGTTTCTCTTTCTGTCTCTCAGCTTCCTTATCCTTCCCAAATGCCTCTGGCTGGTCTAGGTGCAGGGGCTTGAAATACCACCCACTTCTTGTCATATGATCAACCTCATCGAGATAGCAGGTGTCATCTGGTTGATTGCTTCCCCAATCCTCGTCTGTGTAGGCAAGACATAAATCATCGTCCTCCCACCACATCTCGTGAGCAGCCAACAGATATCTGTCTGGCTCCGGCATGATTGTACTCGCAGTACTTTCAGCCCACATGCTCGCAGTATCTTCTGTCCTTGTGCCCACAGCATTTTCAGTCCTCTCATGGGCTTTGGCTTTCCCAGTTTTCTCAAAATCCCAAAACTTTTCTTGTTCCACCTGTGTCGGTGCAGTTTGTTGTTCAAATTTTTCCTCAGATTCACAATGCTCTGCTCGAGCGAAATTCTTCAGACCGACGCCTCCGCAATGTACTCGACTTCCGCCCTTCCGCCACAATCGCCCCTCGCCGGGCCTCTGCTCGTTGGAACTCTTCCACCACATCGGGTTGATCATCCAGCCATCCGGTAGCCTCTGCCGATTCCTCATAATCAAACCAGTTGACTGTCGCGCCCCCTGATTCTTGGTCATCGAAAAACTGTAGGTTGGCAAAGTCCTCTTCTACAGCCGTCAAATCATCTGTTCCCTGCTCAAATCTATCCCCCTGGATCACACACAGTTCTGCTCTCTCTGGCAATTCTACACTTGGCTCAGACTGGCCTGCTGACAGAATGTAATCACTCAGATCGTAGGCTTCCCCAACAAAATTCCTAGATTGCTCAAACCCTGACTCAATAGTTCCATCCTCCTCTGCAATCTCCCCTACACCATCTTCAACAGCCACCACCATTGGCTCAGGTTGGGTTGTGGAGATATCCAACATGCACAAAAAGTCAGTGCAGTCAGGAAGGAGCACCTCCGGCTTAGGTAGATGGGACGGAGTGATATAGATGCTAGAATTGTAAGACACAACCCCAGTCTGGATAAAGTTGATTCTTTTGGGAGGTGGAGCTTGGTTGTGTGTAGGGAGCGGGTTGGTTGTGACATTGGGTCTTTTGGTGGCAAAATCACTTGTTTGTCAATGAGATCTTTAATCTCGTGACGCAATCTGAAACATTGGTCGGTGTCATGACCGTGTTGTTGGTGATATGCGCAATATTTGGTTGGGTTGTGAGTGGGGGGGAGTGGATTTGGCAACGCCCTCGGTTCCAGGGGTTTTAGATGCCCTTTTCTGATTAAGACCCCTAGAGCCTTGGACAAGGGCATGTACAATGGGGTGAAGGTTCTTTGGCCTCTGGGTTGGTATATGGTGGTCTATGTATTGCTTTCGGATGCACCGGAGAAGGGTGTGGCTGCCATGGGCTTTGGAAGGGAAGGGGAACGGTGGCGACCATGCTTACCTCCGAAGTTCTTGCAGTTGCAGCGCCACTCAGGCCTGCATTGTTGTTGCGGTTAAAGGTTCTTCGGGGTTGCTCTCTGTCTTGATCAATCAGACCCTGTTTCATTGCATATTCAATTTGTACCCCCATCTCGTGCAAATCTGAAAAGGTGGGGAAGGGGAGCACAATAATTTTTTGCATCAGTTTTGGCTGGAGATTGCGCACAACCATCCTGATCTAGTCCTTATCGATGGGCCTTAGAGTCATCATTGAGGCCTTTGCCCTCCACCGGGTCACGAAATCCGAGAAGCTCTCTTTGGGCTCTTGCCTTGTTATTTCGAGATCACGGGTTGTAATCTCGATTTGGGTGTTGTAAGAGTATTGCGCAACAAAGGCCTCAGCCATTTCATCCCAACTTTGCTTGACATCATCCTCCAATTCAAGATACAGAGATAGCGACCACAAGCGTGGTCCGCCAAATAGTGAAAGCTTCTGGGGTCTGGTTAGGCCCATCGGCCGTAGTATATCTGAGAATAGCCGGAAGTGGACCATGGGATCCCCAGATCTATCGAAGCGATCGATCTGCGGCATTTTGAATCTATCCGGCAACGTCACAACCACATCTGCATATCCGTCCTCGATATCCAGGACAGCCTTTACCCCCTGGGATGTTTTGAATAGCTTCTTGAGCTTGCTCAATTTCAGTGTTGTAGGGTTTACTTCGAACTCGAAGGGAGAGTCCGGGTGGTTGATGGGTGTATGTACCTTGGATAATTGAGGTGGAAGCGGGGGTGGAGCCGACCCCGTTGGGATGTATGTGTCCTCCTGAACGGCATGGACATTTGGCAAAATGTTCTGGGCATTTGGCAAGACATTCTAGGTAGTTGCTGTCTGCTCGGGTAGCGGGACCTCTAGTGGGGGAGGAACTGGATGTGAGGCTGATGCTCCGGCTTGCTACTGTAGCCGGGTAATTAGTTCTGCCTGTTGGGCCATGATTGTGGCCTGTTGTTTAGAGAACTCTACTTGGTGGACAGCGTCCTCCTGCATTTGCTTCATACTCTCTTGGAGTTGGCGCATCATTTCTTCCATTCCGGCCATGTTCTGCTGATCCCGATCGATCGGTATGTGTATTTCTATGGCGTAAACCTCACCGACTGCATTTCAATCGCTAGGTAAACCATCGCTCGTAACCTCTGCTCGGACACACTACGCTTTCTCCGCCTCGACAACCGGAGGTAAAGAATGAAACACTGGTTGTCCGTCAACCAGATCCTCAGATCGATTAAGCCGACGACCTCTTGTCCAGAGTGCTTGGGAATATTTGCTTGGTTTGAAGCAATTGTGCTAAAACTGCCCTAGCAAAAAGATAAATAAAGTAATAAGGAAATAAATAACTAGATAAACGAACAAAGATAGCGACTTAAAATAAATACATAACACACAATTGGGCATAACAACACACGGTCGATAAGTGAATACACATCCTCAAACATCGATCACTATCCTCAATCATCGTCCTCAAGATCAATTCATACTCAGATAATCGATTCTCAAACATCGATCGATGCCCGAGTTCGATGCCCAAACTCGTAAATTGATACATGCATTTCCCTGTAGAGATGCACTCTAAAAGCACATAACAGATAAGTGAGAGCCAAAACACCCCTATGTTGGGGTAGGGTTTCCCTGTCCTATTTTGTCAGGAGCTAGGGTTTCACTACGCACGCATGTTTCAAACAACCTATATCGGTAAGCAACTGTCCTAGTTTGGAATGGTCACTACGGACTCAAATATGCACTAGGTCGAATGGTCAGGGTGCCCCTAAAACCGGGTTTGTGTTTCCATACTGGTAGAGCCCGTAACCGGTAAGCCTTATGGCACGCAGCCTCTGGCAAACCGCTCAGGAATAGCAGATGGCAAACACATTGTCCTAGGTGCACCAATGCACATGCAACGCAAAGAAACACATAAGTGTAGTCAAAACAAGATATCATAAGTTCGAGTCAAGTTCTCTAAGTCCCAGGTGATCCGTAAACTCAGAGACGTGGCCTTGGCCTCACTCATACCGACTCGATTTGTGTCACGCCTCAGATCTAATCTCGCAAAGTGTAACGCAAGACCGATAAATCATCAAAGAGTCCAAATCTGGCAAATTATTTTTGAAAACAGATTTTTTTTTTTAAAGAAGTGCCAAACATGGACTGCTTCGCCAGATACAGAGTCGCCACCTAAATATTTTATTTTTGAGAAAATTTAGGAAACCCTGACTCGTTTTCCTGACGCCACGTGTTCGTTATCACCAAAGTTGCCTTGGCTCAGGAACTTGGCTACGATTGGGGAAGGTCACTTCGTGAGCACCCCCGCTCGTCCGATCAAAGATCGGCCTCTACTAACCATAATATCTAGTTTTGAAAACATTATGCGTTCTTATTCCAGTTATTAGCCTAGATTTACTGTGTGATGCACACATCATACAAGTATAGACTGAATCGCCTGAATTGGAACAAAGCATTTCATGTTCATTTTTGGAAGATGGTTTGCTACTCGTAAGTAGGCTTAAAATGCAGATTTTGCCACCCTCGGGTGGGCTTAGAAAAGATGGTTTTGCCACTATCTAGTTGGCTTAAAACTCATAGTCGATGATTTGTTCCAATCCAAATAACCCAACCTTCACCCACAGGCACTCAGGCAGTTATATCACATAAGCATATAGCCTCATGGTAAGCATGCTATCATGGCAGTCACTCACACACATGCAAGGATGCTAAAGCATAAAAACTTACCGAGTACTCCAAGCCAAAACAGAAACTATGTTAGAAATCCATGCATGATCCTAACTATACAGAAATGCCTTATGCAACACATGTGAAAATGAAACTATAGCAGGCTCGGCTATTCTAAACATGGCATATGAGATGCAACAGCTAACAAGTATTCAACTCGAAATTGAAATACAAATGCAGTTAGTATGATGCGCCGAGCCCGGTGCATGCAAAACAGATGAATAAATGCAAACATGCTATCATACTGTATGCTAATTAAAACATGCCATAATCTAACCATCATAAGCTGGTAAATAAAAGGGAGAAAGACGTGGGGTTGGAAGGCATACATTTCCCACACGCACACTTATTACAATTGTGCCCTCGCTTGGAGGGTCCGAATAAATAATATACAGTCCCAAGTAAATAATACAGTCCGAATAAGTACAAAACCCTAATTAATGAATCAAATTAACTAGGAGAGCAGTAAATTAGCATGCAAGCTCATGGATCGCCTCAGCTCTGTTCCGAATGATGAATGATGCATGCTTGAGTTGCCTTGCACGGAAATCCATTGCGATGTCCGGTTTGCCTTTGTTTGCAATTAATCTCGGAATGCTATGCAAGGCTTTAGAAGGCTGTTGATTCTAGATTTGCTGCAACAGAGAGTAAGAAAGGGGCATGGTAAAGTATTTTCACATATGTATGCACACCTCGATCCTCGTGCCACCAATCACGCATCTCGATGCATGATGGCTGAGGAGTCGAATTGCACGTCTCAATATGAAATGAATGCACATGAAAACACAACAACATTTAAACTCCATCATGGGTAATCTGGAGTGTCGGCGACAGGGAATTGAGACACGTTTCGTCACTCGAAGTACGAAACGTCCCTCGTTTCTCGTGCTTAGGCTAACTCCTATCCCAAACACAATGCAATATGCATGACATGCATGAATGCAATCCTAACATGCAACCTAGCATACACAATGCTATGAGATGGCATACACAATGCACGATGTAGCAAGGCATACATAATGCTCTAACATACAACCTAGCATACGCAATGCTATGAATTGAAATGGCATACACAATGCATAATGGACTTACGCCAACATGAGTGGACCCCAGCCACACTCACATCAGTAGCCATAAGATGAAAATGGGATAACCAAAATGCGTGCACACATGCACGTAAATCGAGGACCGATCCTAAGACACAACATGCAACTCTAACAAGGCATGGCAAAGGATGAGAGATGGCATATGAACATGTAAATTTCAGCACTGAAACATGATGCTAAATGGTCCCGAAACATGAAAATATGGCTCCCGATGCATGAAGTAAACCCCGAAACTCAAAACTAGGCACATGTATTGACTTATAGCTATGCAAAGCAAGCATTATTTGAATATGAAGCACAAAGAAAGAGCCAAGGCAGTCTCAAAACATGTACATTTCTAGTTTAAAGCATGGCCAAAAAGTGCTAACATGATGGGCTAAAACAACATGCAACAATGGCTAGTAAACATGGTTTATATGGCATGTATATGAAGCAAAATAGAACTCATCAAACCAGCCAAAATTAGTGAATAAAACATGTCAAAATATGCCCAAATAACCTCTGAAATGCAGCCAACACATGCAAAAATGATGAGTTCCTTTAAAGGGCCATACAAGGGGTTGTTAAGCACATATAAGATAGACACTTAGCAAGACCAAACCAACTTTGGAAATGGATTATGACAGCCCTAAAACTCACCAAATAGGCCATGAAATTAGTCTAGGAAATATGCATAGAAAGGCCTCTTTGAGAGGCCTTGAATGGGTTTGCTCTACACATGCATCATAGACATAAGATATGGAAAAATGGGCTCTTAACAGAGCCTAGGCATACCTTAAAACCCTTAGAATAAGGCCTAAAACATGACTTCAATGCATGCAAAATAGAGTCCCTTTGGAAGGCCAAACATGCTAGTAAAGAGAATGAGGGGTGAGAGGGTCACCCCTCTATGATTTCAAAGCTCAAAATCTCATCAAAGTCATTGAAAATCCATTGTATTTCAGTGGCTAAGAGGCCAAAACAAGGCCAATGCAAATGCTCAAATGTATGGCTCAAAGCATGTAGAAATGAAGCATGCAAGGAAGGAGATGACTCCAAATAGAAAAGTGACCTCAAACAAACTTAAAGAGGAGGTCAAAAAAAGACTTTTTTCATTTTATAGAAAATCTCGAAAATGTTCACAAGTAAGACTAAAATATGATGCAAAAATAGCCCTAAAAGAGAGATTGAACAAACAAGAAAATAGATGACCTCAAACAGCAAAGTTTCCTTAATAAAAGTTGAAGAAGGTGTCAAAATAAGCCACTTTACAGTTTGGGTCGAAGCCCAGAAATGCAAGCAAGAAGGGGTAAGGTATAGAGCAAGATAAAGCTTCAAAGAGGGGGAAGATGACTTACCCTTGTAGCACAGCAATGCAGCAGCTTTTGGTCCAAGAAAATGAGCTCCTAACCTCTAAAAATCAGCCTCAATGTGTTTGAATGGGTGGTGGAGGTAGTAGGCTTGGAGGTGTAGTGTAAAGGCCAAGAACAATGGGTGTTTTGAGCTTTGATGAGAGAGATATGGAGGGTTGTATGTATAAATCCTAGCTGGTTTTTTTTCTAACCCTTAAAAAATGAGGTGGAGGATTGGTTATATAGAGGAGACGAAGTGAGGCTTCTTGGAGAAGCCAAGAGAAAGGTTCAAGGCTTCTAAAAGAAGCTTGACCAAAGGGGTCAAGCTTCTTGAGGAAGCTAAACCAAAAGGGTCAAGCTTCCCCAAGAAGCTTGACCAAAAGGGCCAAACTCTCCTTGAAACCAAGCAAAGGGGTGAAAACCACCTTAAATGGACCAAAAACCAGGGCAGACCCTCGGACAGAGAGACAGGTGCAAAACAGCTGGCACAGTTGGAATGCACCCAAGGAGACAAACCTGGCCGACCAGGTTCAAAAGGTCAAGGTGGTCAGCCGGCCACCTCCCCTGGTCGGCCGACCAGGGGTCAAAAGGGTCAAGAACAATTGCTGGTCGGCCACCCCAAAAAGGTGGCCTCCCAGGTGAGTGAAACACAGCTGTATGGAGAAAAACCAGAAAATGTGGTTCAGGAGAGAGAAAAACCAACTTTTTAGAGGGGTTCAAAAGGGTTAGGAAGAATTACTGGTGGGCCTACCCATATTGGTGGCCTCCCAGGTGTGTAGATCACAATGGTGGTATGAAAAATCAGAAATTGAGGCCCAAAAGTAAGAAAAACTAGCTTTCTATCAGAAAAACCGACTTTCGGAGAGAGAAAAAGGAGAAAGCTGGTTTTTTAGAAAAATTGCTGGTCTCCCACCCTCCTACAACCTTCCTAATAATGAAAATAAGGTCTCCGCAAAAAATGAACCAAGACGGATGAAAAACGGTTGGTCTCTCGGGCCTGATGTCCCTCAAAAGGGAGAAATAAGGTGTATGCCAAAATCGGAGGTAGTTAAGCAATCGAACGAGGCACACCGACGGCCCTGAAAACTGAAAAGGCTCCAACGGAAAAATGGCCTCGACCAAGAAACGTAGTTTACGGCCATCGAGATGGTCTCTGAGACCTCTCCTCCTTCAGAAGAGAAAATAAAGAAAACGGGACCCGGTTTGCAAACCGAGGCAAAGCACAAAAGAGCTCCAAAGTCCGGAGGCAAGGCTCGCAGCCGAGACTTTGAAACTTCAAAACGAGCACAATATGCAACATCACCAAGCGCTCAATCGGTGACGTCTGAGTCTTGAGGTCGGTCAAAAATGGGTTGTCTAAAGAGACGTAGCGAGAATTGTGATTCTCCGCATTCTTAAACTGCATGAAATGTAGTTGTTGCTTTGCATTCTTGGTTAAAACTGTTGCATTTATTGTGAATATTTGCCTCATTACAGCTTGCTACTTTGCATGACCATGAGTTACGTTCAGCTTTGTGCATATCATTTTGCATCTTGCCCCTGCCTGCGGGCACATCTCTTTGGTTATTTTGCCTATTTATCTAAGTCTTCGGCCTTGTCAAAAATGGGTCGTCTCTGGCTTTGACATTCACTCCCGTCAATTACGACTTCCGAGTTCTGTCAAAGAGGGGCAACTGTACACACCCCATTTTTGACCGACCTTAAGACTCAGACGTCACCAACTGAACGCTCGGTGATATTGCATATTTTGCTCGTTCTGAGGTTTCAGAGTCTCAGCTGCGAGCCTTGCCTCCGGATTTCGGGGCTCTTTTGTGCTTTGCTTCGGTTTGCGAACCAGGTCCTGTTTTCTCTATTTTCTCTTCCCGAGGGGAGGGAGAGGTCTCGTAGACCATCTCTCAGTGGCCATCGGCTACGTTTCGTGGTCGTAGGCCACTTTTCCCGTTTGGAGGCCAGTTTTTTATTTTCGGAGCCGTCGGCCATGTGCCTCGGTTCGAGACCGCTTAACTACCTCTGTTTGCTCCGGTTTTTGGCACGCACCTTTTTTCCTCTCCTTAGAGGAACACTGCGGCCCGGGAGACCACCTTCGTGGTCATACACCACCTCCGGTGCTTCACAGCCTGTTTTCGGGGCCCCAGGCCGCGCGTTTTGGCCCCTGAACCCTCGTTTTGCATCGGTTAGGGTTCATTTTTGGTATGGACCCTATTTTCATTGCTAGAAAGGTGGTAGGATGGTGAGAGACCAGCAATTCTTTTGAAAACCATTTTCTCTCTCCTCCAACCGGTTTTCTTGACAGAAAGCTGGTTTTTCTTACTTTTGGGCCATAATTTCTGGTTTTTCATACCATCATTGTGTTGTACTCATCTGGGAGGCCACCAATATGGGTAGGCCGACCAGCATTTCTTCTTGGCCCTTTTGAACCTTGCTAGAAAGCTAGTTTTCCTCTCTCCTGGGTCACATTTTCTGGTTTCTCACCATACAGCTGTGTTGCACTCATCTAGGAGGCCACCTTTCTGGCATGGCCGACCAGTATTTCTCCTTGAACCTTTTGACCCCTGGTCGGCCGACCAGGGGGAGTGGCCGGCCGACCACCTTAACTGTTCGGCCAGCCATCTGCTTTTTGCCCTTCCTGAATGCATCACAGCTGTGTCAGCTGGGGGCCATTTGGTGCATCCTCCATACACGTGTATGGAGGATATTTAAAGCTTCCAAGAGAACCTTTGGCCTCTCTTCTCTATAAGAGAGGCCCTCCTCTTCCTTTACTAGGGTTCAACAATTTTTGCTAAGGCTTGTACACCTGTCTCTCTATATCTCTACACTTGAGCTCCAAAACTCCATTGTTCTTGGCCATTACACCACACCTCATAGCCTACCACCTCCACCATCCATTCAATCATCTTGGAACTGTTTTTCAGAGGTTGAAGACTCACCTTCTTGGTCCAGAACTTGCTGCATTGCTGTGCTACAAGGGTAAGTCCTCATTTTTCTCTTTTTTGCATTATTTTGCTTCATAACTTAGCCCTATTTGCAAGCATTTTTGGGTTTTTCCATAAAATTAAAAGTGTCTTAGTTTGAGCTCCTCTTGAAGTTTGATTAAGGACACTTTTCTGTTTGAGGTCATCTACCTCCTTGTATGCTCTATCCCTCTTTGTAGGCTTATTTTGCTTCATATCTTAGCCCTACTTGTGAGCACTTTTGAGATTTGTCATAAACTAAAAAGTGTCTTATTTTGATCCCCTCTTGAAGTTTGATTAAGGGAATTTTTCTGTTGGGGGTCATCTATCCCCTTGTATGCTTGTTTGCATCTTGTTTTGAGCCTTGCATCTAGGCCTTTGTTTCATGCTTTGTTTGGCCTTCTAGCCACTGAAATCCAATGGATTTTCAGTGGCTAGCATACTATTTTGAGAGCCAAAATCAGAGGGGGGTGACCCCCTCTCTCCTTGTCTTGTTTGTTGGTCCTTTTGGCCTTCCAAAGGGGCTCCATCTTGCATGCTTTGAAGTCTTGTTTCAGGCCCTATTATGTGAGCTTTGAGGTCTTCCTTAGCTCTTTTCAGAGCCCTTTTGGCCATATTTTTCGTCCCTCATGCATGTGTGGAGCAATCCTCCTCAAGGCCTTTCAAGGGGACCTTTCATTGACCCATTTTAGGGCCTTTTTGGTGAGTTTTAGGGCTGTCATAACTGATTTCTAGAGTTGGTTTTTCCATTTTACATGTCCATCTTGTATGTGTTGAGTAATCCACCTCATGGCCCTCCGAAGGAGCCCATCATTTTTGCATGCATTGCATACATTTCAGTGGTTATTTGGGCATATTTTAGCATACCATGTTCCTATTGGTGGCTGGTTTGGTGACCTCTCTTGTGCTTTATATACATGCCATGTAAACCATGCTTGCTAGTCTATGTCACATGTTGTTTTAGCCCTTCATGTTAGCACTTTTTGGCCATGCTTGAAATTGATTTGGTGCATGCTTAGGACTGCCTTAGCTCTGTTTTCATGCCTCATGATCAAATAATGCTTGCTTTGCATACTTGTGGTTCAATGTATTTGCCTAGTTTTGAGTTTCGGGGCCTATTTCATACTTTAGGTGACATGTTTCCATGATTCGGGACCATTGAGCATCTTATTTCTGAGCTGGAAATTGCATGTTTGTATGCCATCTTTCATCCCTTGCCATGCTTTGGTAGAGTGACATTTGATACCTTAGGATCAGTCCCTTGCATCGTGCATGTTTGCATGTGTTTCGGTTGTCTCATTTTCATCACATGGCCACTGATGTGGGTGTGGCTGAGGTCCACTCATATTGGTGTAAGTCCATCGTGCATTGTATATGCCTTTTCAGTCCATAGCATTGCGTATGTTAGATTGCATGTTAGAGCATTGTGTATGCTAGATTACATCACGTGCATTGTATATGCCATTTTAGTCCATAGCATTTCATATGCTGGGTTGCATGTTAGTCGCATTGTGTATACCATCTCATTTGCATTGTGTTTGGGATAGGAGCTAGCCCAAGCACGGGAAACGAGGGACGTTTCGTACTCAAAGTGACGAAACGTGTCTCAATTCCCGGTCGCCGACACTCCGGATTACCCATGATGGAGTCTAGGCCTTGTTGTGTTGTCATGTGCATTCATTTCACATCAAGTCGTGCAGTTCGACTCCTCGGCCATCATGCATCGAGATGCGTGATTGGTGGCACAAGGATCGAGGTGTGCATATATATGTGAAAATACTTTGCCATGCCCCTTTGTTGCTCTTTGTTGCAGCAAATCAGAGCAAATTAGAAATCAATAGCCTTTCAGAGCCTTGCACAGCATCCCGGGATTAATTGCAAACAGAGGCGAATCGGGGCATTGCAATGGATTTCTGCACAAGGCAACTCAAGCATGCATCTTTCATCATTCGGAACAGAGCTGAGGCGGTCCATGAATTTGCATACCAGTTTATTTGCTTTCCTAGTTAATTTGTTAATTAATTAGGGTTTTGTAATGTTTAATTATTCATTTGGACTGTAATTATTTATTTGGACTGTATTATTTATTCGGACCCTCTGAGCGATGGCACAATTGTAATAAGTATGCGTGTGTGTGATGTATGTCTTCCAACCCCACGTCTTTCTCCTTTTTATTTACCAGCTTATGATGGTTAGATTAGGGCATGTTTCAATTAGCATACTTATGCTTGCATGTTTGCATCCATTCATCTGTATTGCATGCACCGGGCTCGGCGCATCATACTAACTGCATTGTATTTCAATTCCGAGTTGAATACATGTTATCTGTTGCATTTCACATGCCATGTTTAGAATAGCCGAGCCTATCTTAGTTTCACTTTGCATGTGTTGCATTAGCCATCTTAACATGAACTAGGATCATGCATTGATTACTAACTAGTTTATGTTTTGGCTTGGAGTACTCAGTGAGTGTTTATGCTTTAGCATCCTTGCATGTGTGTGAGTGACTGCCATGATAGCATGCTTACCATGAGGCTATGTGCTTATGTGATATACCTGCCTGAATGCCTATGGGTGAAGGTTGGATTATCTGAATTGGAATAATGCATTGACTGTGAGTTTTAAGCCCACTCGAGAGTGGCAAATCATCGTGTTTTCTAAAGCCCACCTGAGGGTGGCAAATCCACATTTTAACCTACTTGCGAGTAACAAACCGTTTTCAAAACAAACATGAGATGTTTCGTTCCAATTCAGGCGATCCAGTCTATACTTGTATGCTATGCGCATCACATAGTAAATCTAGGCTAATAGCCGGAATAAGAGCACATAATGTTTTCAAAACTCGATATCATGGTTAGTAGAGGCCGATCTTTGATCGGGCGAGCGGGGGTGCTCACGAAGTGACCTTTCCCAATTGTACCCAAATTCCCAAGCTGAGGTAACTTTGGTGATGACGGACACGTGGCCTTAGACAACGAGTCAGGGTTTCCTAAATTTTCCAAAATAAAATATTTAGGTGGCGACTCTGTATTTGGAAAAGTAGTCCATGTTTGGCACTTCTTTCAAAAAATCTGTTTTCAGAAACGATTTGTCGGATTTGGACTCTTTGATGATTCATCGGTCTTGCATTGCACTCTGCGAGATTAGATACAGGATCGTGACATTGAGTCCTGAACTGTAGTGAGCCCAATGAACAAAATGGGATTCCCTCCCGGGACATTCGGGGACGTCTACATGTGGGTTCGTCGATCCTATTGGGGGGAAGCGGTTCTCACTGCCGCTTATTTGATTAATCGTCTTCCTACCCAAGTGCTGCGAAAACAAACACCTCTTCATGTTTTGTTTGAGTCTACCTCTTCCGGGTTATCCATTTCTCCTAAGACTTTTGGCTATGTTTGCTTTGTCTGTAATCATTCACCCACTTGTGGTAAATTAGATCCTAGGTCCCTCAAGTGTGTTTTTCTGGGTTATGCTGCCACAAAAAAGGGTTATGAGCGTTATCATCCCCCCACTCACAAATGGTTTGTCTCTATGGATGTCACTTTTTTCGAGTCTCAGCCTTACTTTCTGACTTCTCCAGTATCACAATCATTCCTTGGGGGAAGCCTTGGTGTGAAGAGATTCATGTTCCACTTCTGCTCGTGGTTGAACAAATAGTGGATGATGAGCCAATAGTTGTTGAGGAAAAGAAGGCAGGCAAAGTTTCTATCCGGGACAAGGACAAACAGCGAGTCCCCTGGATTTAAGAGACTCATTTCCTTCCTCTATTGCCAACTTCTTCTCCGGATGAGTGTCCAGAGTCAACCCTTTCTACTGAAAGTCCAGGTAATTCTAATTTTAGTGCTCCTATTCCTGATTTTTTAGATCTTGATGTTCCCATTGCTAATAGGAACAGGGTTAGGTCATGTACTCAGCATCCTATTACTAATCATGTCTCTTATTCTAATCTGTCTTCGTCATATAAAGTTTTTCTGTCTAAAGTGTCTTCTGTGACTCTACTTACCAATTTTCAGGATATTCTCTCTATTCCTGAATGGAAGCATGCCATGATGGAAGAGATGAGAGCTCTTAACAAGAGTGGCACTTGGGAGTTAGTGGAGTTACCTAGAGGCAAACATCTAGTTAGGTGTAAGTGGGTGTACACGGTAAAACACAAAGCAAATGGGTCCATAGAATGGTACAAAGCAAGACTGGTTGCTAAAGACTTCACTCAGACTTATGGGGTGGATTACCAAGAGACATTCGTACCGATTGCTAAAATGAATTCTGTAACAATCTTACTCTCTCTTGCTGCAAATTTGGATTAACCACTTCATCAGTTTGATGTGAAGAATGCCTTCCTTCATTGAGATCTAGCAGAAGAGGTCTATATGAATATTCCTCCTGGTTTTGTGAATGCTAAGTCTAACAGTAAAAAATGCAGACTCCGAAAGTCACTTTATGGGCTAAAGCTGTCTCCTAGGGCTTGGTTCAAAAGGTTTGCTCTATCTATGCTGAAATATGGGTTCAATCAAAGTCAAGCTGATCACACCTTATTTGTGAAACACTCCTCACATGATAAGACCATAACTCTTATTGTCTATGTTAATGATATTGTTATGACAGCAGATGATGTTGAGGAGATTCCTCATTTAAAAGAATACTTAGCCAAGGAGTTTGAAATTAAAGACTTGGGCTATTTGAAGTATTTTTTGGGTATTGAAGTAGCTCGGTCCAAGGATGGCATCTTCATATGCCATAGCAAGTATGTACTTAACTTGCTAAAGGAAACTGGAATGCTTGGAGGTAGACCATGTGATACACCTTTAGAATCAAGCCAGAAACTGAGTGAGGATCAAGAGGGAGATCCTGTGGATAGGGGGAGATACCAGAGACTAGTGGGAAAGCTCATATACTTATCCCACTCACGTCCAGACATTGCCATTGCCGTGAGTGTGGTGAGTCAGTTTATGCATGCTCCGAGAACTTCCCACTTAGAGGCTGTTATGAGAATCCTGAGATACCTGAAATTTTCTACTGGAAAGGGTCTCTATTTCTCAAAACATGGCCATCTTAGTGTGGAGGCATTTATTGATGCAGATTGGGCTGGATCTGTCACTGACAAACGATCAACTTCTGGATATTGCACATTTGTTGGTAGCAACCTAGTCACATGGCGAAGTAAGAAATAGAATGTGGTTGCTAGATCTAGTGTTGAGACAGAATTCAAGGCTATGGCTCAGGGTGTATGTGAGTTACTATGGATTAAACTATTGTTAGGAGACTTGGGAATCCATCTGAATGACTCCATACGACTATACTGTGACAACAAGGCCGTAATCAACATAGCTTATAATCTAGTTCAACATGATAAAACTAAGCATGTGGAGATTAATAGGCACTTCATCAAGGAAAAACTCACTGGTGGTATCATATGTATTCCATTTGTGAAAACTGGAGACCAACTAGATGATGTTCTCACCAAGGGACTAGGGAGCAAACCATTTCATGGCATTCTCAACAAACTGGACATGAGAGATATCTTCGTACCAACTTAAGGGGGAGTATTAGAATAGGAATTAAGTGATTGTGTGATTGTGTTTCCTTATATTATACTCAGTATTATCAATATAAAAGGGAATGAAGTCTAACTCATTCCCTAACCTTTTGTCTTCTCTAAACTTTCAGAAGTTGCATCAATGGAAGTTAGAGAAGATGATCATCCGGTTGAAGTTGAACAATTTGAGACCAAAATTGTTGAAGGAAATTTTGAAAAGGAAGACAAAAGGGAAGAGAGTTATGTAGTTGAAGAAATCGTTGAAGATGAAGTTCACAAAATAAATATGATGGCAGAAAAAAATGAAGCTTGTGGAAATGGAGGTTGTGAATATTGGAGAAATTGAAGTGAAAATGTGAAAGAAGTGGTTCATGATGTGAATGTTCATAAGTTCAAAATTTTAGTTAATATTTTTGTTGAAAAATTCATGAATCTTCCTATAATATTGGGTGTCGAGAATTGTTTAAGTGATACAGGTTGGATAAACATGGAAAATTTTTTGATCCTTATAAGAAAAAAAAAAATTTAAATTTAAGAGGCAAAAACAGTTCAAGAATGGATGGAAGAGGAATGACCATATGAAAAGAAAATTTGAAAATGTTCATTTGAAGAATATGTACAAGCTCGTGAGGAAGAAATGTGAAGGTGTTTCCAAAAGGATCAAAATTAAAGTTTATGCATCCATGGAGATGGCCAAGGAAATTGTTGCTATTGAAGAAGGAGGTTTTCAAGACAGAAAACTTATGTCAAAGCCCCTTAATAATGAAGCATTTGCAACAAATGGACATCAACAGAAAAACAAGTTTAAGGGGGTGTTACTTTGTTTTGTTATATTAGGAGTTATATTTCGTACATTTAGTTATGCTAATTATGGAGAAATAATGATATGTATGTAATGATGCATAATGGTGTGATAAGAGCATTAGTAGTATGTTAATGTGTTAGTGGCTACAAATATATCGCCTTCTATTTGCATTGTGTTTGTAAAGGGGTTGCACTTGCTTTGCTTGCTTATAGGTGCCAACTTATTTGGGATATATGTTGCAAGGATTGATGCATTCTCCCTATTTTCTTGCCTGTTATTGGTGTATCTCTCTTTACCTTATTATATTCGATTGATGTATCAATATACCCCCTTTTTGCCAATCAAAAAAGAAAAAATAAAGTAATGAAAACTAAAGTTTCTAGTACAACTCAAATTAGCTTGTAAGTTAGGCTAACAATTTCTCGCAAAATATACATGAAAATTTATTTTTTCTTACAAATCTTGATAAGGTTTATTTCGTTTTGACCATGTTTCCCTCCACATTTTCTTGTTAAGAAGTGATTATATTTTTTTCCCATTATTACAAAAATTTTCATCTATTCAAATACATGCAAGAAAATAAATTTTCATTTCCTTTCCCTTTTCCTTTCTTTTATTTCACTTTCTATCATTTTCATTTTCTATGATCTGTTTCTTTCTAAACAAACGGAGCCAGTGATATGGTCATATATCGATTGAAATAAGACAATACGACACATATATTAGTGAATAGCAACATCAAAAGTCTAAATTTATGTTACATATGAATCAATATGATGAATAATGGCTTATATTATCGTCATGCTTGTAACAGAATTGGGGACAAAGTTGCGCAAGCTGCATAGCAGTAACAACTGCGCAACAAAATAACACAGTTTTGTTGATGTAAGGCCATCCAAAAAAAAAAAAAAAAATTGTATACAATTTTTTTTATCATGGAGCCTCTTGAGAACAAACCCCACTCTTAAACCGCTACACTATCAAAGTTTCTTTTAAGTTTTTGTACATATATATATATATTATTTATTATCTTATTTAAGTATAATTATAAATATATTAATATCAAACCTTGTAAAAACTATCGTGCGGCATCAACAAAACTACATCGTTTTGGAAAGGACATTACAACAAATTAAAATTTTAGAGACAAAAATTTAGGGACCAAAATGACCTTTCATGGCAGCTCCACTCAAGCTAGGATTTAATCAAAATGACCAAAATTATTATACAAATGATTCATTTATACAATTTTCCCTCTCCTTCCATCAGCAAATGATATGACAAGTAAAATTTAAAAAGTTGACTCACATTTTTAATATTTTCTCAAAACTCTCATTACATTCATTATGTTTTGCTACCTCATTAAAAAATTGTGAGGAGAAAAAATTGTATAAATGTAACACTGCTGAAATTATTAATCACCAATACATTACCAACTCACTTAATAATTGTTGTTGTTAGAGAAATAAATAATATTATTATTTGTATACTCAATAGTTCTTGATGGCAAATTTTTCTTCATAAATGGATAAATAAATTTAAATATTTTAATTATTAAGTAGACAACGAGATGGGGATTTTTTTTAAAGTCCCTGGTATTAAGATTTTATAGAATAAAGGACACCCAATATTTTTATAATGTCTAAGGTCTTTCAACATCGATCCAGGGAATTTCTTTGGACTTTCTAGAGAAAATTCAATCCAGAGAAAATTCGATCCAAAGAATTTCTTTGAACTTTCCATAGAATTTCATAGAAGAATTTCTCGGTTTGAAATTTCTCTGATATGTTCACAAATTTCTCTAATTTGCTCAATTTTCTCTGATTTGCTTACAATTTTCTCTGTGTTTTGATTAAACCAAAGAAAAATGTGTTTTCCACTAATTCCATCCATCAAATCAGTTCTCAAACAAGTACAGTATCAACTTGCTTTGCTCAAACTATCAAATATGATCTCATAACAAATTTCACAAATTTGGGAAGAACTGAACATCAAGGAGTACCTGTGTAGTTTATATTGTTGTAGTTCATTAAAAGCACCATTTCATCATGGAACTTGACAGTCTCTTTTCTAATTTTACCCAGAGAAAATTCAATCCATAGAATTTCTCTAGACTTTTCAGAGAATTTCTCTCCAGAGAAATTTTGGGAAGGCAAGAAAATTTATCTAATTTGAAATTACTCTAACATGTTCACAAATTTCTCTAATTTGCTTACAATTTTCTATGTGTTTTGATCAAACTAGAGAAAAAACACAGAGAAAATTGTGTTTTCCACTAATTCCATCCATCAAACTAGTTCTCAAACAAGTACAGTATCAACTTGCTTTGCTCAAACTATCAAATATGATCTCACAACAGATTTCACAATTTTGGGAAGAATTGAACACCAAGGAGTACCTGTGTAGTTTATATTGCTGTAGTTCATTAAAGGCACCATTTCACCATAGAAATTGAAAATCTCTTCTTTGATTTTACCCATTTCCTCTTTGTAATCAATCTTTGATGGTTGACTTCCATTTGGTCCCCAAATCTTAGTTGCTCTCTTAACCCTCTGTTACAACTCTTGCAATCAACATATGAACTCACTCGTCACCTTCCCACCACCACTCCCCTGCTTCTTTGTTGGCGATGGAGGTAGAGTTGTGGCAACAGAGGCGGAGCTGTGGCGGTAATGGCGGTGGCAGTGAAAGACGCTGGTGGTGGCTAGAGAAGAGAAAAGAGGATGAGACGATGATGGAGATGGCGACGACGATCGCGATCTAAGGCAATAATGGTAGTGGCGATCTGAGGCGGTGATGGAAATGATGGCGGTGGTGAGAAATTGAAGATAAGAGAAGATGAGGAGAGAGATAGATCTAAAGAGAGAGAGAGAGAGAGAGAGAGAGAGAGAGAGAGAGAGAGATCTAAGGTTTTGAACTGGTAGATGGAGATAAATCTGGTAGAGATCAAAGGGAAGGCGAAGGCGATCTCGTCGTTGAGATCGACGAGAGAGAGAGAGAGAGAGAGAGAGAGAGAGAGAGAGAGAGAGAACAGTAGGAGAGAGAAGAGAGGAGGCGTGAGTCTGATAGAGAGAAGAGAGAGTGAGCGTGAGATATATCAAATTTCTCTGTGATACATGGTGTGAAATTGAGGGACCTTAGACATCATAAAATAATATTGTAGATCTCTTCCATTACTAGAAATAGGAGATGGACCTTAGAATAATTTTCCCCAACAAGATTCAAACATATAATTTTGATATAGGATGGATCAATCATAAGTAATTAAAGAGAGTTTGTAACCAAAGACATGGTAGCCTTTAAACATATTTCTCTAACATCCCTACTTCTAAACATATTTATACATGCAGGTCCTTTCTTAAGTCTTGTATTAAAAACACAATAATTTTAAAATTCTGTTTTTAAAAGGGGTCATAAATCCCTCTTCAACTACTTATATTGCACCTAATCCAATTATTATTTTTTTTTGTTTTTTGTTTTTTGTTTTTTTTTTTATGTTCAAATTATGAGTGATATAGTTACAAAAATACTCATAATAATAATAATCACATTAACAGTGTGAATGTTTGGTGATGTGAACATTTACACTGTTAATATAAATATTCACATTGTAAAATATGAATATTCATATCACTAAATTGCTAGGCATTCAAAAAATATTTGTAGCGGTAAAATTGTTCATAAAATACCTTAAATATGAGAATTAGGATTTGGTGGATCAACTGTCCAAATAATAGGATTTATTGGAATACAACAATATGCTATCGACTAATTGGAATACAAGTACTTCAAAAAAGATTTCCTAATAAATCCTCCTTTTAAAAGAAAAATTTACTGTAATTTTTTTAAAATTCTTGTTTTAGAAAATACGACTGCAAATAATTTCATTAAAAAAAATTAGAGTAAATTACTTGTACTTTAGCTTTTGTATCATTTTAGTCCTTATAATTTCAATTAGCTCGATTTTGATAATGAATTTATGATTTTGTCTCAATTTGGTCCAATTAATTACAATTTTTAGTTTTTTCTTTTTAATGAAAAATACGCACATAAGTGTCCTATGTTATATTTTTAATGGCAAAATTATAAACTCAATTCAATTAGTTAACCTCAACTAATTTAGTAACAGTAATAATTTTTCTTAAAAAACACTAACCATATTCTCAATTGGACCAAATTGAAACAAAATCTAAAATTAAGGAACAAAATTGAGCCAATTGAAAGTGTAGGAACCAAAATAATATAAGGGGTAAAATATATGGATTACTGGTGTAATTTTCCCAAAAAATTATGTATTCAAATCATAATTTTACATATTAAAAAAATTTGGAAAATTATTTCATAACTACAAGAATTTAATAAATATGATTTAAAATCACATGCAGTTATTTATTTGATGAAAAAACTTCAACTAAAGAATGACGAGATCTTTTGCCAGAAAACGTTGAAATAGAGGTAGTACTTACCCTTTTTATTTGATTAATTTAAATTAAGGTTAATTATGTGTACCATTAAGTCTTATAAGTGTTTGTATAGATGAGTTAAAAAAAAGAAAAGAAAAATGTGTTTGTATAGATCAATAAACTCTAATAGTTGGACTTAAAATTTTTAGTGACAATTTATGAATCTATCGCTAAAAACTAACAATTAGTGACGATTTTCTAAATCCGTTGGTAAAAAATAAAAATTTGTGACGTTTTTCTGTGATGAATATTTCAAACTATCACTAACAACTAACAATTAGTGACACTTTTATGAAATGCCATTAGAAAAATAACAAATAAAATTTTGTGGTACCAATTAAAAGTGAACTGGACTTTTTGATGTATCAAAAAGTTAAGAAAACTTATTGGTGGACCCATATTCCTAATAGATTTTTTCAGTTAGTTTCCATAAAAATTTCTACATAGATAATTTTCATGACGAGATAAAAAGGTTTAAATATCGCGACAAATACACAAGTAAATTGTACGAACGATTCCAAATAAATGGACTGGACAAAAACTTTATTCGTCTTTGAAATAGCATTCTCCCATTGGACTAACCGACTAGACTATCATGTTGAGCTCGATGGTCCACCACGTTATATACTTTTATCATTTAAATTATTCATTTTGCATAGTTCTCTAACTTGATTATTCATGTGTAAAAGATTAGATTGATTAGACAACAGTACTAAATCACATTTGTCTTCAAAATAATAAATAGTCTATTCTTAAAATTATATTTGTCATTTATTTTATTACTAATAAATGTAATTTGATCATGTAGTTACAATTATTTGATCAATTTAATTTTTCACATAAATAATTTGAAAAACCCTACATGATGAACCCATATTATCTCCCCCCAAAGTTGTAAGGCTCACTATTTTGGAAGAATGGCTCCTATCCATACCATTATCTTTTATACTCTTTCATACTTCATTTTGTGGATCCTACTCAAGGCTTATAATAATGATCCGAAACGTTTATCCCATAAATCTTATAGTAAAGACCGTCTGTTGAAAAGAAAAAAAAAATCAATTTCATTGGATATCGATGAATAACAAATTGCATTTTATTTTATAAAGTAAATTATTTAAATTTAAATTCATAATTGTCGTCTATTTTAAAAAATAAAATTTTATTTGTCTAGTGATATCCAATGAAGTTATTTTTTTGCACAACTCATCTTTCCTGTTGAGCCTACTAGATGAATGATTTGAATCATCTTTGTGCATTCGGGATGAGACCCAAAAAATAGAGTATGAAAAAGTATAAATGGACGGGAGCTATTTTCCTATTTTAGATTAATGAAAATTTATGTTTTATTCACCAACATTACAAGTATTTGAACAAAATCCTCCCCTTGCAAAATAGGTAGTCAGGTGTTGATTTGTATCTATTCCCAAAGGCCCTATTTGTTTACCGGATATAAAGATTAGATATGAGTGTGGGACCGGATATAATATGAAGTGGGTTCCACATATTTTTTTGTCTCCCTGCATTTCATGTTTGGTTGCTTCGGATATAGGGAGTTCAGATAGTATATGATGCAAAAGGAAGGGATATTGAATACCACCTCCATGGCATTGTATATCCCCTACCGTCGGATATAGCTTATGTTTCATCCAAATGTCAAAAATAATCATTCTCTTATTATCCCATCCTATATCCTATCTTATCCAAACATAATATAAGTGATCTCACAATATATATAATCTATCTCATATCTTACAACATATTATATATGATATTTATTCTTACGTATTACATATCCTCCTAAAACTCTGATATCTTTAAATCCCATCTTTACTAGATCATTATATCCTGGTGTTTTATTGGAGTTTATGTATATGCCAGTAGTAGTATTTCTGAAGCATCATTAGGAATTGTATGGTGCATGAGCATATATATATATATATATATATCATTCCTGTGACTTGAAATTCATTTCTTTAATTTTGGAATTTCAAAAATGTTTAAAGTATATATGGAGTTTTATTCCAAAGTTTTGGAATTTAACAAATTGAACACAATTAACTTCGGAAACAAAAACTTTGTTGTTTACAAATTGATTCGGTAGAAATAATCAAATTTACAAATTGATTTTGTAGTTTACAAATTTTGTAATAATCAAATTTATGAAATTATTCAAATTTGTAGAAGGAAAATAAAATACAAACTAGTAAATTTTACAAAATTTTCTGAACAAAAATTGAAAAAACTAAAAGGTGGTGAAAAAAAATTATGAGATTTATTGACTATTTTATTGAAGCCATATAGTATTAATGTCCTAATATTTTGTTTTTGTTTGCAATTGACTAATTTGAATTATTTTGTCAATGACTGAAAATATATGAAATTTGTAAGGTGTCATGTGAACTTTAATGTTCATAGCTTGTGCAAAATTGAAAATCTGACATAACAATATAATGATGACTTGCTAAATGGCCCTACTCAATAAAATTCCTTATTACACCACTGTCTTCTCTTCTTCAACTCTGCGATTATTCAGTTTTCGTTTTCTCTACCTTTTTAGATTCTCTAATAATTCACTTTTAAGGTGTTATATCTTTCTCAATGTTTTATCTTTTGTTGCTGCTTAATGTATGTCAACTCTATTGTTCTCCTCACTCTAACTGTTGTCTCACGGTTAGAGATTCTTTTATCTTTGAATTGTCTTTCTTCTGTATCAATAGAATTGTGTGAGAATTTCAAAATTTGATCCAACAATTTGAAAGTGTATTAAGATAGAAGGTTTTTGTAATCAAGGGCTCCATGCCCTATCACACTTTTTTTTTTTTTTTTTGGGCATGTGCAATGGTTTTTCCTTTGATTTGAGTGATTCTTTTGCATCAACCACATCAAAGTCCTTTTTTCTTTTCTAGAGTTATATGATTTTACTTTTACAGTTTGCTTTTATCTATGAATTCTCTTTCTTCGGTATCTATTGAAGAATTGTTCAAGAATTTCAAATTATGATCCAAAGATTGAAAGTGTATTAAAATAGAAGGACCTCATAACCAAGGATTCCATGCCCTATCTCACTTGTTTTTGGTGTGTATACAATGATTTTTCCTTTGATTTGAGTGATTCTTTGCTTCAACCACATCAAAATCCTTTTTTCTTTTCCAGAGTTATGTGATTTTGCTTTTACAATTTGCTTTTGTAGATCATGCGCAAGTTGTCATTTGATAATGTTCTTAGTTTAGGTTTTCTATTTACAAAAATAAGAAAAACATTTTTTTGGTAAAAAATAAAAATAAAAAGTATTTAATCCACAATGTTTTGAAAAAAAAAAAAAAGAGAATAAGAAACACATGTTCGGTGACTTTCTCTTTGAGCCCATTCTCAATATTTTGCAATTACAAAAGGTGACGAAAATTTCAAATTAAGAAAATCATAAACTAACCAAAAATAAAAGGGAAAAAAAAATATTTGGCTAATTGTCTTAAAGCTCAAAGCTGAAAAAATACATGAGAGTGCCAAAAATAAAATAAAAAAATAAAAAAATTTGAAAAATAAAGGGATAATTACCAAAATAAAATAATATAAAATCTAAGGGTTTGAGCCTTTTAACAAAATAAACTCTGAGTTTTTAATTTTGTCTATTTAAACCGTAATCTTTTAATTTGTTGTCAATCTAAACCATTGGCTTATTTTTTGTTTAGTAAATTTGACAGAAAATTGTATTTTAGTTATTAAACTCAATGTAGATATACATAAAATATCTAAAATACCTTTTTTTATTGAGTTTAATGACTGAAATACACATTTTTCGATCAATTTTACTTAATGAATATAGACAAATGATTTAGATTGAAAATAAGTAAAAAATTTAGAGTTTAAATTGACAAAATTAAAAAAAACAGAATTTATTTTATTATAAGGGTCAAACCTTGGTTTTTTTTTTTTTTTATAAATAATTTCTCCAAAAATTAAATAAAACTAATGGAACTATAAACAGAAAAAATGTGAAAAATTAGCTTATGATTTTCTATGTGCAAAATCATAAATTGCAGAGACGAAGAGGCACATGTTCACAAACATATGAGATTTAATAATAACATAAATTACAATAATGTTTCTTGAATTTTGGAAAAAAAAATTATAACGGGCTTACAAGTTTTGCTTTCTGTGTTTTGTTGTTGTTAGTGAACTTCTTTTTTTTTTTCGCAATTTAGTTAATATTCTTTTTATATGAACCTAATCTAAATGTATTTAAAAAAATAAAATATTTGTGAAGAAATCTAAAAGGAACTTTATAGATACAAAAAAAAAAAAAAAAATGTATTGAATTTTTATAATTTTTTGTATTTAGTGAATCTTTTAAAGATTTTTTTTTTTAACAAAATTTTGTACTTTTTAGGTGTATGTACATTTAGTAGATTTAAAAAGTTAAAAAAAAAAATATTTCAATTAAAATATTTTTAAAAATTCACTAGAAACCAAAAGATACGGATTGAAAACTCAAAAACTGGTTTTGAAAAATTCAAAACCATTCTAAACAATTGAGGTTCTAAAAATTCTAATTCACATAATACTTAATTTTATTTCCATAAACAATTCATTAGTCGTATGAATGAGAACGTTTTAGAATTGACTATTCTAATTAGTTTTGGGGTACTTACGTGTAGGTCCTATTAACTAGACTTATTTACCTACAGGTCCTAACTAATAAATTTAACACTATAAAAATAAGAGATTGATAAATTTATCACTATAAATTTATTCATAAAAACAAAGAGACTGATAAATTTATCATTATAAATTTATTTATAAAAATAAAAGACTGATAAATTTATTATCACTTAATAAATTTATCAACAGGACTTAATGGATAATAAGTCTCAAAAGTAGGACTTATTGGTAGTTTACCCATTAGTTTTTTAGTTTTTCATAATGTGATAACTTATAATAATTTTTTGATTTTTTAACTAAAATTTTAAGTCTCCAAATGAGGCCTGAATGTGAATAGAAGGACATCCATGCACACGCCACAAAGAATTGCTAAAAGGAAAGTCAATCTAATTTGTCAGATTGTGATGAATGCACACAAAGATTTATGTGGTTTTGCATAAATTACCTACATTTATAAGAGAGAGAGGTAAATCTAATAAATAATAATAAAGAATATAATGTGAGATGAAAAAAACACTCAAAATGGACAATAAGTCTCTTGCCTTTGCCAAGAAATTTCAGCTCAGAATTTATACGTACAACACTCTTAACATACATGGTTAAGAATTTGGGCCGAAATGGTTAAAGTTTTCAGGACTGATGGATAAAACAAAAAAGCACATATAATATATGTATCAAGAAAAAAAAATATGTATTTAGAAAATATTTTACAATTTAAGTGTACGATTTAAATTTTAAATTTTGAACAATTTAAAAAAAAAAAAAATTTTAGTACATAACGGTGGTGAAGAAAGAATATACTTTCACAAAAGAATCCTCATACATAGCTTTTATTGTTCCTTATGCCTCGGTGGCAAGTTAAGAACATCTCGACTTTCTGACTTTCTATTAGTAGCTTTTTTTAATTTTAGATTAATTTTACTTTCTATTTTGAACTATTATCAAATTATCTATTTAACACATTCTCTTTTAAGCTGCAAAACTGTTACTTTTCAAAAGCCATTCATTTTTAAGAAACCATTTGGGCTGATCTTAATAATCAAATTTGATAAAACCCTTTCCTGTTCGATAGAACTTGACTGTTTTTAGATCTGTACAGAATGAAATTTTTGGGAACAACTCTGCCCCTGAACTGACCTTGATGCCTCAATGCCACTCAGCTTTGTGTTAAAACGATTCGTTTTCTACTTGCACCTTTTGTTCAATCATTGCGTAAATTCTATGTTTTGTTTGGTTGCCGAGAGAGAGCCTAAACAACAGGAAAGGAAACTCTGAATCTTATGTTTTGGATTTCAGAAATGTAAAACTAATATTCGTCCTTGTCAGAATTCGTATGGCGCCTTTTATTTGTTTATTTATTTTTTTGTGGCCTTTTCTCCCTTCTCTATTTCTTGGTCTCTAATATTGATAATTTGAATGTGCAGAGGATGAATTTTTAGCTCTGGGTTTTTGTGAATTTGATTGAGATTCGTTGTTATTTGTGACAGTGTGTCAAATTAATTCATGTTGGTATGTCATATTGTTGAACATTGATCTTGGTATAAGGGTAGTTGTTATTTATTGCTTATAAAAAAAAAATGGTGATTATTATGCATTATATGCAATATTAATAGTAATAGCTGCTGTACACAGTTCTATACTTGGTTGTCTAGTTCGTTGGGGCAACAAGGACATTAATAGCTGATGATTTTAGGAGAGTTTATTTTTGTTGTGGTGCAGTTGTAGGTTTGTTGTTTCTAGCAAACTAAATAATAAACGGCTAATCTTTGTGGTTCACTTAATGTTTCATGTTTGTAAACATTGATCCCATAATAGGCAAAGGTGATACTAAGAGTCAAAACTTAACGACTTCTTTCATGTGTTAAATTATCATTTAAAAAAATAAAAAACAAAAATTTAGCATGAGAGAGCCCCAAGCCGGCTGGAATTGCAAGTCGTACATGGTTTTTCTAAGCATTTTTTTTTTTTTTTTTGATCAGCAAAAGAAAGAAACTTTATTGATGTAAACCAAGTACGAGGTACAAAATAGATTACACCAAAAAAGAAAAGGGGAGTGCAGGAGCATCAATTGCTAGCACCCCCAAGTTGGTGAGAAACCAACGAGAGAGAAATAGAGAAGAAACCAAGTAACCAACCCACTAACAGATTCCTTACTACCTGCAGCAAAGCCAACCAGCAGATCAACCAAACCTTTCCTACTGCTGCTAGATGGCCAGAGGTAGAATAAAATAACTCCTTTTTAGGGACACGACAGCAGACCAAGGCAGCATCTACAATACAGCAGATCAGGGACAACATGCCCAATAGTGCAAGGCCAATTCAAGAACCCAGCTCACAGCAGCAGCATGATACACAATTTTTATTTAGAAAAAAACTCTGCAGCCTATAGCCAGAGACATACCAGCAGAACAGACATGAGACCACCAAACCAAGCAAACCCTTTTTCACTCAACCTCCAGTTCTAGTGCAGAACTTCACCTTAACCTAAGCCAAAACAAACCAAAGCAAACTAGCAAGCCTAAGCTTAGCAGCCCAGAGCCCACCAGCTGACCACCATCAGATCAACAGATCCAGCAGCAGACCACCAACAGACCAACAGGATGCAGCCAACTAACAGCCCACTGATTCCTACAGATCTGCCAGCAACATACCAGCAGTAGACTTCCTTGAGGCATACCTGGCTACACATGACAAGGCAACACACACCATCTGATCTTAACCTGAGGCAGACACAAATTCAACACACATACCAGAGCAGACCAGCAGCAACTCCCATCTTGGCTTGAAGCAGACTACACAGAGGGCAACATACCCAGCACACACACCCCAGAAGTACACACCCCCCAGCAGCAACTCCCTATAGACAGCAGGTCACCTGATTCAGATTAGCCACTACATCATGCACTGAATATTGAAACTCTGGCAGCCCAGACTTGGCCCACAGCCCAACCCTTACTTTCACCATTTCACCAAGCTCATCCATATTAGGCTGATTTCCTTTAAAAACACACTCATTTCTTAGCCTCCATACTGACCACAGCATTGCAATTGGAACAAGCCTCCAAATCCTCATAACTGACTTCTTCAGTTTTGTGCCCAGCCACCATAGCAGCACACCATCCACTGTAGCAGGAATGACCCAAGAAACTCCCCACCATTGAAGCATAGATGACCAAACCTTCCAAATCTCCGTGCATTGCAAAAGTTTCTAAGCATTTGTTATTGGATTCAAAAACAATCCTAAGCAGCTCATTAGGTGCTTTTATTTCCAAAGTTCGAAGATTATTTTTGGCAAAATTGCAAATCAGTGGTGTTTTCACAAAAATATTTACAAATTCATGAAAAAGTTTATAACTTTAATTATTGAAGTTGATAAAGTTACCACCAATTTGTAATTTTTTATTTTATTTTATTTTATTTTATTTATTTATTTTTTTAAACATGTACTGAAGGGAAAATTTCCCATTATTTTTCAGCAAAATGATATTAGAATCATGTTTGTGGGATATATTTACTACAGAAAATAGTAGGACATTTACTTGGATGTTTCTAAAGATGCAGCTGCCTTGGAATGTTGTGATTCCCGCTGAAAGCCTCGACACCAAAGGACTTATGCTCCAAAAGTCTATAATAATTCGCCTCTTAGATGACTTTTCAACGAAGAAGGCAACAAAAGAGCTCGGTTATTTTCTTGCATTAACCCCACTTGACAACATTGTGGAAGGAAGAGTTAGGCAGCATTCGGGTGATGTACTCTTTCCTGTACTTTTCAGATGCATCACTTTCAAGCTTCATAGGGGAGAAATCTTAGAAGGAGTTGTTCACAAGATCTTGAAGCACAGTGTATTCTTGAGATGTGGGCCTGTTGAGAACATTTACCTCTCGAACCAGAAAATGCACGATTATCAGTACGTCCCTGGGGAAAATCCCATCTTCATGAATGACAAGATGTCCAGAATCGACAAAGAGGTGGCAGTGGGCTTCATTGTCATCGGGACAAAGTATATAGAGGCTGAGAAGGATTTTCAGGCAGTGGTGAGCTTGGAGGGCGACTTTCTTGGACCTGTTTCTTAAGTGAAGCTTCTCATTAGTTGAGTCATTGCTTCTTATCTCATTTGGCAATGTAAAAACATGTTTGACAGCTCAAACTGATGACGACTAGTCTTGTGTTATGAAGTGTCATGTTATTTATCAATATGGTTTTCGCACATCTTAAGCCTTTATAAGTTTTAAGCTGTTTCTTATAAAAGGTGATTTGTGGGCTGTTTACAAATCTTACGTGGTTGGTAACTTGGTATCAGCAATAGCCAAAGCATTTACTGCTGTGTTATTTATCAATATGTTTCATTCTTTAACTTGAGCATCACTTTAGGATGGTCTCTGCATCCATTCTCCAGCCTCTCACGGGGAATTTTTAGGTTGTGTTTAAAGCATGAATTTGTGGAAACAACTAGTCTATAACACAAAAATGATTTTAGAACCAATTACATAAAACAACATCAGATAGTGGAATTCATTGTAAAAGATACAGTTTTACTTAGATTGCTCTACCCATACTTTATGTGATTGGTTCTGTGGTCGGTTCTCTGTAGTCTTGAACTATTTTTGAGGACCAAAATGCAGTTTATATATCTAGTATGAAAAATCTAAAAGCCTCCTAGATGTTTCCTAGATGTTGATTTGTGATTATGTATCAATTTTAAGCAGAATATAACAATCTCAATCAAACAATCAAGAGAAAGAGACACAAAGATTTTACGTGGAAAAATCACAATTGGACACCTTCCAATTGTGATCAAAAAACCACGGGCAATAGCCACAAGAACAATCCACTAAGAAGATATAAAGGAATTACACAAGTATCACTCTCAATTATCTAGCGAATTCACAACGCCTAATTGAACCAACCTCTATGTGCCTTTTCCAACCCCATCTTCAGCACGGAATTGTCTTTCTGATGAGCTACTCCGGATTCCCTCCAAAGCTTCATGCTCGAATTCTTCAGAATTCACAACTGAAGAACAACTCTCTCTTTTGTGTATAACAAACAAACCTTTGATGTACTCTCATTAAACCATGAGTTGAATACTCAACAAAACATCAAAGAAAAATAACAAAATATCCTCAGATATAAACCTTTAAGAACCAAAAAGAAGATCTGGAGGACTTCAATCAATTACTTAGTTTTGGGAGAAAACCAAGTATATATAGAGAACCAAAAGTAATCCTAAATTGGGAAGAAAACAAACTCCTTGAGAAATCCGAATTCTGAGGCTCGCTCGAGCGAAGCTTTCCTGGCTCGAGCGAGGAGAATAATTTTCATGATTTCTACTAGTGCCTTGGCTCGAGCGAGGAATACACTTTTTCAGGTTTTTGTATGGACGCAATCCTTGGCTCGAGCGAGTATTCCTTGGCTCGAGCGAGAAAGTCTTAGCTCGAGCGAGCACTCCTTGGCTCGAGCGAGCAACGGCTGACATGCAATTTTGAATGTAATTTTGAATTTTGCTTCGGCCGCGAGCTGACCGGGCAGCTCGACCCCCGTAATAATCAGCGAAGTGGCAATCTTGAAAGCATTAACATCACAAAACTTCTCTGCATGGCTCAATTCGGGTTTGGATTTGCATCTAATAAACTCATAGCCTTACTGAAATAAAAGTGAAAATAAATACATCTGAAAGGAGTTTTGTCAAACAGGATTGCCAAGAATAAAAACCTAACATAGTATACTCCTTAGAAGGAAGCTGCTAAGAGATGGGACAGGGGGCTGGTGGAAGAGATAAGAACTTAGGAATAAAAATTTGAGGCATTACGCTTGCACAATTCAATTTCCAAACACAGGGTTACACTAATACCGTGGCCTATGATCTGCTGTCTAATGTGGAGTGGACTTATCTAATATTCAAATAATCCCCAGAATTTTGATCTCACTTTTGATTTGTGAATTTGGGTCATCTTGCTTGCAGGAATTAATCAGGGTTTGCCTTTTGTGATTGTACTCTACTTTATTTCTCTTGATAAAATAGTATGTATACCCAAAAAGTACACAATAGCAAATACTTATATGCTAATCAAAATACTTAACCCAAAGAAATATATATTGTCACTTTACGAATCTGAGACTTTTGCAAAGCAATGGAAGCATATGCTAGTATATCCTTGATTTCCCTCTCTATTAATACTGATTGCGGTTCCCTCAAACTCAAAGATACAATCAAACACTACTGCAAATTAATCTAAAAAGAAACACATTCAAGAAAGTGCCTTCCTTGATGTTTGATCCCTGAATGCATTCGAGAGACTGGGTTCAAATATTAAAAGATATCGCTTCAAATTGCTTGTGGTAAGTTTCTTTGAATAGGCAGTAGTAAATCACGAAGGAGAAGCAACCGATAATGCAAATTGGAATGGCAAGCCTTGATGAATGTGGTAAAACGGCATATATGCCTGTAATGAACGCCAATACCATTGCTCCTGTTGCAATCTGTAGAAGACCAGCGGCGAGAGAATAGCGATACAGAAGCTTAGTTTGATCCCCACAATCAGCTGAAGCAAAATAAACCGAAAAGCACAAGTGGATAATATCATGGCCATGAAATCTGTTACGACAAAAGCTTTGAAAGCTGCTTCTCTTGTTAGAATCGCCATGCCTTGATTTGGGCCATCGTTGCTGCTGTAGCCACCTGGCATGGTGAAACCAGCTGCAAAAGTCACAGTTGCTATGAGTGTAGCCACTATCAAATGGGTGTCTCCTGCTTTCCTGACGTCAATGGGTATCGACTTTTTAAATTCAGCGCGTTCTTTCTTCTTGTTTGCTAAAGCCTCATTATCTTTGCTAATTACATTTCGCAAACCCAGTGTAGCACCAGCTGCTTCCAATTCTTCTTTTATGAGAACCTGCAATAATCATTCTTCAATCAATTAGGAAAACATTGTATCTAAATAATAACTTTAGTGAATTAAAGTAAAAAGCAGCCCTGCAGCCGTGTGTACAAGGCTTCTGTGACTGTGCAGTCTGGATAGGATTGATGGTTGACATCGATGCACCTTTTGTACAGCTGCGGTTTCAGAATATGTCGATATATCAAGGGGAGTCCAGTTTCCTTTGTTAAAGACAACCTTATCTGCTTTTCGGTGGTCTATGAGGTCGATTGCAAGTAATCTACCAGTAGCAATGAGGTGGAGAGGGGTGTTCCCATCGACATCTTTCTGATTTATAAGGCCACTGAGTGAATAATTTTTTAAGATGAATTTAATCACCATCTTTTTCTCATTCTCCACTGCAACATGAAGAATATTTTGGCCTTTATGATTAACCATCTCCCAACAATCAGGACATTGTGATATAAGTTCTTGTATTACACTAACATGTCCTTGACTAGCTGCTACATGAAGAGCTGCCTTGTTATCATCTTGGTCTGCAATAAGGTATGCAATGGATTTATCAGAGTCTAGTAGCTGTTTAGCCCTTTGTACATGACCGAACCGTGCAGCATAGTGAAGTGGTGTCCAGCCATGCACGTCTGGTTCCTTGGCCAAATCTTTCTTCCAATCCAACAATGTTTTGGTGCCTCCTGGAGTACGATTAAGAAAAACAATAACAAAGATGAAAACCACCTGAACAAGGAAAATGCTTCCTATCTTCCTAAAACATGGGGAGAGAGTGAGAGATAGTGGGGTGCATTGTATTTAATCTCTAGAAGGGTCTCGAGTTGTTTGGTTAGTGGTGGTTTTGTGCTGGGTGTGTCGTAGTGGTGTGTTTGGCTTGAAAGGGTTTTATTTATTCTAGAGGGTTGTTGGGTTTCTTTATTGTTAGCAGTGGTTGTTGTTTGGTGTTTTGTCTTGCATGGGTGGAGGTCCTGTTTGGGTGTTTGTCCTGTTTGGGTTTGCAAGGGTTGGGTTGGGTTGGTGTGTTTGGGGTTTTGGGTTTGGTGTTTGGTGTTAAGTTCTTCTTAACTCCTTTTTTTATTTTTTGTTTTATCTTAATTATTGTGAGGCCGAGGGGTTGGTTAGATGGTTTCGAGTAACAGTAGTAGGGATAGTCTGTACTATCTCGAATCTCTCTCGATTTCTGTCGTTTTTCTATACCTTTAATTTCATGTTTTTTAATGAAATTTTTTTTTGTTGATAAAAAAAAAAAAAAAAATTCTCTGCAATTCCCTACCCTTCCATCCCTGCTTCATAGATCTGAGGGAAAATTACACTAGTAATCCTACTTTTGCCCTGGTGTCATTTTGATTTCTATAATTGTAATTGGCTTGAATTTGATCATGATTTTTTTTTTTTTACTTTGTCTCAATTTGGTCTAATTGATTAGAACTAATAAAGCATTATTTAATAAAAAATAGGCACACAAGCGTCATGAGTCATGTTTTTAGCGGCAAAATTATATATTTGATCAACTCAGTCAATTAATCTCAACCAACCCAGCATTATTTTTCCGTAATAACCTTAACGTTGTTGTCAATTGAACTAAATTGAAACAAAATCTAAAATTAATTTTTTGCAATACAATCTTAATTAGGTAGGATTTTTTTAGTAATTTATAATATTTATGGCTTATATTTTATTTTTATAATTTTTTCAGGGACTAAATAGGTTTGAATTAAATACTTTAGGAATTAATAGATTGAATCGATAGTTCATGAACTAAGGCCACGTTTGGGAATAAAAAAAACTATTATGTTTGTGATGATTTTTTGATTTTTTACAAAAAGGTGTAAAAAGTAGAGAGAAAAAGAAATCTTCAACTTTTTAATATATGTTGTTAGCTTTTTGATTTTTTTACTAACTTTTTGACTTTTAGCTAAAATTGCCAAACGAGGCCTAAATAGACTTTGATTTATATATTTTTAAGGACTTAGTAGACTCAATCTATAATTTAGGGACTAAATAGATAATTTGACGGAGTAAAAAGTAAAATAAACTCTTTATTTAGGGGTCGTTTGGTATTTGTATTGCGCTAAAAAATCACAAAAAGACAAAAAAAAAATGTCAAAAAATCACAAAACGACAAAAATCACAAAAAGACAAAAAAAATAAAAATAAAAAAAATACACAATTCCAAAGTCAAAAAGCCAAAAAAGCCCAACAAGAATACCAAACAACTAAAAAAGTCTCAAGCTAAAAAAGTCAAACAAGTTAAAAAGCCAACTAAAAAAGTTATTGCTAAACGAGCACTTAATTATACTTCCTAGACAGTATAGAAAAATTTATTAAATCTCCATCAGTGATTTTACTTCAAAATTGAATCTCAATAATTGAATTAATTGCAACTAAAAATATAAAAGAAGTAATATTTAAGTGAAACATAGATATAATTTGCTCAATTTTCTTTGATGTTATAACTCTAAATTTTTGTATAGAGTAACGCTAGAGACTCACATTTGAGACTCTCAAATATACCCACAATAATGTGATATAAGAAGTAGAGCTCCACATAATTGAGTATGTGACAAATCAAAAATTGACACCATCTTTTTACATTCTTGTAGGTGAAATTATGAAGTTTTATTAAGAGTTTGAAACATTTTGTGGAGTATTTTTTTTTTCTCTATGTAAATAGTTAAAATATATAAAAGAATAATACTAAATTTTATCTTTTTAAAATTTTTATTTAAATTTTATCTTTTTTAAGTGACGTATAAAAATACAGGCCCCCTATTATAGATTCGCTTTACCGCTACATATACATACCTTCATTGTTAGAAATTACCGCAGCGTGCAAAGCTGTTCTACCAGCAGGGCCACCATAAGCCAGTGCTCTGCAAGTTTTCAAGATATCGGACACCACTTCATGGTACCCTCTCTCGGCAGCAATGTAGAGCGGACTTTCACCGGCATTGTTTGCCCAGTATGTAAACCCAGGATCTTCTTCAATCAACAGCCTGACCAGATCGGGTTTTGGTCGCAGTAATGGCTGTGGTAATGGTCGAGGTTTGAACGGTTTTAATCTGACAAAATCAAGTTGACGATACCTCACAGCGTCGTGTAAGGCCGTGTCTCCATCATCATTTGTTGCCCTCAACATCTTCTTGGTGATTTCAGAGCCGCTTTCTATCGCCACATGATCATGATCCAGTGACGTTGCACATTCAGTGAGTGATTTGACTATGTCCGAGTGTCCCTCCCTTGCTGCAACATGAAGAGCGGTGTCGCCTTTGGCATTCTGATGATTTAACAGCGACGAATTCTTGCTTAGGATCTCTCGGACACACTGTGAATTGCCGAATTGGGCTGCAATGTGGAGGACAGTGTTCTTGTTTGGGGTGACCTGGGCTTCAAGTTGGTCAACATATTGCTCCAAGACAACAGTGTTGCCTTCTTTGGCAGCTCTGTATAAACCAGGATCCATGTCTGACTGCTATCTATATTGTTTTTGGAACTTAATTAGCTTGCCTAACTAATTAGACTCGAGTTCAGCTCGTTAATATTAATGACACTTGGCTCAACTTGATAAGAATTTTTTTTCTTATTTATATTATTTAAATAAATATATTTAAATAAAAATATTATTTATATATTTGTATATTATTTAATATATAAATAATATATTTACTATATAATTTAAATAAAGATAACTAAACCTTGACGTTTAACTTATTTGAGTTCGAACTTAGCTTATTTATTAAATGAGTCAAGCCAAGCCGAACTCTCAACAAGCTGAGCTGAATCTGTTCACAGACAACTTGTTTCATTTGCAGTCTTAACTGTAATCAACCCCATCAATGTCCTATTTTCTTTGACTTTTTATGTTTGTTAATTAGATTATTTTACAATTCACTTTATGCAGTGAAGTAATATATCTTGCTTAATTTTTAAAATTTACCTCCTCTATTGTCGTCCTCAATCTACTAACTGTTTCACATCCTTTTTGTGTGTACAAAGATTTTGCCCATTGATTTGAGTGATTCCTTGCTTCAACGGAATCAAAGTCCTTTCTTTTAGGCAAATGTTAGTACTTGTTAAGATGTAATAAATAATTATAAATGTTATAATTTAGTGAGTTTTACCAATAATATTTAAACAATAACATTGAAAGTAATAATAAGAAAAATGACAGCAGTAGTAGTGAGTGGACGGTTATGGCGATGGTGGTGGTGTTGCAACAATGGCGGTAAACGAAGGTAGTGTGGCAACAATAGAGGAAGATGGTGGTGGTGTGAAGCTCTAGAAAAATGGTAGATAGAGAGAAGAAGAAGATATAATTTTTTCTAGAAAAATGAAAGTAAAAGAGAGAAGATAATAAAAGAAAGAAATTTAATGAGGGAATAAATTCAATGGCAATATAGATATTGTAGGACTTATTGGTGCATTCCAAAAGTCAATAGGAGCTATTAATATTTAAGTTTACTTAATAGGACTAATTGATAAATAATCCTATATTTAGCTCATAGGATTAGGCTGTGCTGAGATTTTGTGCCCATTTAATATTTGAATTGGATTTAAGATATAAAATATTCATTAGAATTATTCAATAATTATATTAAAACTTTGTTAAGTAATAATTAAAAGAATCTAAACAATTTAATCTCTTCAAGAAAAAATAAAGAATTAATAGCCTATATTTATTGGATAAAATGAGCGGGTTTAAGATTTGAAAGTTTTTTTAGGATAGGATTTTTATTTTTATTTTTTGTTTTAGATAGTGAACTGCAAATGCCAAGAAACAAAAAGCGTGAGGACTAGCAGCCAAACAGAACAAAGCAAGAAAAACTAGTACTAGCAACTAGCAGCATCCAAAGCAATCAAATGATCGAGTGACGGGGGTGCCTCCTTCATCCAAACCTGTTGCTGTTGAAGAGTGGGAGACAGTCTAGCAAGAGAGTGAGCCACCGAATTTCCTTGTCTCAAAAAGTACAAACAAATTGTAAAAAAATAATTAATTATTTGTGACAGTGTCTTGGCGTTGCAAATAACTAAGAACTATTTTTTGTGACATTACTGTATCATAACAATCCACAAATTCATTGTTTTGCATCTAATTCATTCGCATTGAAATTTAATTTAAATAAATTTAAACAATACTCATTCACCCATCCATTGACATCCAAACCAAATATTAATAAAAATAAATATAATCAATACACATGCATTCATCATTTATTCACATTGAGTTTAATGATTAAAATATTATTTTTTCATCAAGATTATTTAATAAAAATAAGCAAATTGTTTAGATTGAAAACAAATTAAAATATTAAGGTTTAAATTAAAAAAATTAAAAATTAAAGATTTATTTTATTATTAGTGTCAAGCCCAAGGTTCTAAATATCGGCCGGTACATGCCGTACCGGCCGGTTCGTACCGGAAAATGGGAGTGCCGAGTCGGATACTCACCGGTATACCGGTGAGAATGAATTAGCGTTAAATGGCGGTGATTCCCGATCGTGTCGGCTGAATCGATCGTGGCGATATAGCTCGACACGATCCGATCTGACTAAAACGAGCAAAGCACCTGCAAAAATGCTCCGTTTATAATGCTCCGGCTGAAAAATGCTCCTTTTATAAAGCCACCATTTTATAATTCTTGCAGGTGCAGGTGCAAGAAATATAAAATGCACCTGAAAACGAGCAAAAGCACCTGCAACAAATTAATACATTCCCATCCCATGCTCTCTTTATTAGGAGCATTTATAATGCTCTGTTTTTTTTAATTTGAAGAGGATCGACCTCCTCTCGCCTTACGTCGAATATGAAGGAAGGAGATTGGGACACGTGGTAGGCAGACAATCTAAGGGCCTGAATATGTCCACGCCATCTAGTAGGAAGGGGATGGAATGGAACGGTGTCGTTTTGGAAAAATGGACCCATTTTGCTTAACACAGTACTGTTAAAAATTATTATTATTATTATTATTTTTTGTATTTTATATTTTTAGTGAATATTTTTTTTAAAAATATTTTATTTTATTATATTTTTTTATTTTTTAGATCCATTTTATTTAGCTATATCTAAAAAATAAAATATTTGTGAAAAAATATTTTAAAAATTAATAAATACGTAAAAATACAAAAAATATATTGAAACTTTCGGTTTGTTTATAATTTGTTTTTTTTTTTGTGGTTATTTTTTTATTTATATTATGGTATGGGATGGGAATAAGATATATTTTAATATATTTATAATTCTTCAAATATTTATATGCGATTATGACTGAAACGAATGATTTATTTTCATGTCCTTCTTTCTCTTATTAATTTGTTGTGCATGTGGAAGTATTTCATTGTTGAAAATAAGTAAAAAAATATTTCCACATCAATTTTATATTAAAAGTTTAACATATATGCCAAGTAAAAGCTTGAGACTAAAATAAATACATATCATTTAGTTGAAAATGAGTCAAAAGTGCCTCTATATATCAAAATTTTGATTAAAACATGATAAATTAAGGCCAAAAGAGTCAAAAAAATGCATAAAATTGAGTTTTAGAGGGATTGCTAATGATTTTTGAAATTTCACAATTGCGACGCCCGATACCCGATACGTACCGGTTGATACTACCGACATCTGGATACTCATGATCGATAATTCGTTACAAATCACCGCGATTTAGAACTATGGTCAAGCCTTAGAGTTTTTTTCTTTTACCCCTTAAAATTTCATGAGCACCCATTCAGTGTAATGAGGACCACATCCTCATCATCAACAAAGGATGAAGCCATGCTCAATTGATCCACAAGACTTTTGATGTGACTTAGATAAACCTCAATTGAATCAGAACTCTTTGATATTGAATTTAATTTGTTATTGAGCTGATGAATGTATGACCTAGACAATGAGGTAAATCGCTTATCAAGTGATAGCCATACCTCAGAGCTCATTTGAAGATGAATCACAGTTGTGAAGATTGCTGGAGAAAGAGTAGCAGTTATACAACTCAGAAGATGTGCATCGATCATACGCCACTGTATGAATTCTGGATTTGAAATCTCTTATCCAAAAGAATTTTGAATCATTGCTGGAGGACATTGATATGATCTATTGACAACCTCCAAGAGATCAGTAGCTCGAAGAATATTTTGCATCTGATGTTTCCAGATGAGAAAGTTTGTACTATCCAATTTGACAGTCACAAGTGAGCTTAGATTAGAGATTAACATTGCAAGATTGAGAGGGATGGTTGAAGAAGAAGAAGACTCCATTGAAACTGCTTGATGAAGATCAAAGTTCTTTTTGAAAGAAGTGAAAATTAAATTGGTGAGCCAATGCTCATTGGAGCTCGAAGCTCTAATACCATGACGAATAATCAAGAACAGAAAAATATCTTCATTGACTATTAGAACAATACAACCATATGTATATGTACACATATGTATAAGCTCTAACTATCTAACTGCATATCTAATATTCTAACCGTATATATCTAACTCTATAACAATATCTAGCTATCCTAGTGTGGCAGAGTATGCCTTATGATGTGCCATCACTCTTGATTACTTTAGTAGAGATAGTATCCTTAGCAATAAGCTCTTCCATTACAACGACATGTCCATGAGTAGCTACTACATGAAGAGTTGTCTTCTTATCATCTTTGTCTGCAATCACATATGCAATGTATTTATCCAATTGTAGTAGCTGTTTAGCCCTTTGTACATGACCAAATTGGGCCGCATAGTGAAGTGGCGTCCAGCCGTACATGTCTGGTTCCTTGACCAAATCTTTCTTCGAATCCAATAATGTGTTTGTGCTTCCTGAAATGAAATACAGAGCATATAATGTAATAAATTAAATAGAAATTAAAAAACTAACTTCAAAATCAAAACCAAAATCATTCATTTTCTTTAGCAATATTTACGCCAAGTTTTCTCTCGATTCAGACACCCTTCCCATACCATTACATGGTTGACTGAAATAACTGCTATTTCCTTCACTGGAAAGAATAATAATAATAAAAAAGAGTCAATTTTCTTTAGGCTGTATGTGTATAGTGAATTCTTTACACAAATTTATGATTCAAACACAAGAATGGGCATTTTTATACAAATTATAAAGTTGAGTCGATCTAAATACTTTAACAGATACATGTGCATGTGCGGTAAATATGACTTTGGATTTGCTAAATTTAAATACTTAATATTGATTATTTTTTGTTAATATATATATTTTCAATGTACCATTTACTTTCAAAATACAATTTTGAATTAATGTCTAAGACCGTGCATATCACTGGTTTTATACTAGTATCTGTTAATATGAATCCACTATTTTTTTGTCTAGTAAAAGACAAATAAAATCCAAAGAATTTTTTTTTAAAATTAATGACTAGCACCTTGGTTGTTAGAAATTACTGTAGCGTGCAAAGCAGTACCACCAGGGCCACCATAAGCCGGAGCTCTGAAAGGTTTCAAGATTTCGGACACCACTACATGGCATCCTTTCTCTGCAGCGATGTAAAGTGGAGCTTCACTTGCACTGTTGGCTTCATATTTAAACTCGCCATCTTCTTCTATCAACAATTTCACCAAACTTATTCCACTTTTTAGACCTATTTTCTGGAGTCAATGCTGTGTAAGTAATATGTTTGGTTGATAATTAGGGAAAGTATGAGAGGGCGTGTTGCCTTAGATATCCAAATTGGTTGCCACATCATTAGACTTGGAAAGTGGGTCTAATTTTTGGACTTGAATAGCAATGATCACTTTGACTATAAGCTACACCAGCAAACATTAGGTAGACAACAATTGAAATTAGGAGTAAAACACAATATAGGGCACTACTATTCCATTAACTTACAAAGAAATTGTAAGACAACCCACTAAATCTAATCCTTTTCGTAAGTGAACCAATAATCATCTAATAAGCAATTACTTATTACTCACCTACTCGTAAAATTAACTTGTTGGGTACAAAATAATAAATGAGAAATGACATGGAACAAAAAGTACATATGGTGATTGAGAGCTTTGATACCAAAAATTCTCTATGATTTCGAAGTTTGAGTGAGAACTTGATTAAAAATATGATCAAGAGTCTAATATATCGCTAGTAGAGTATTTTGAGAAACAATCCAGATTCACTCTAAAAAATTGATATATTGAAATGCATATATGTTGACAATCAGACATTATTACAATAGCAATGGAACCATATGCTCGCATAGGTTTGATTTACATCACTATCGATACAGATTGGGTGCCCTCAAACTCAAGCCTGCAATCTCACACTTGAAATTAATATCAAAATACATTATTGATCAAGAATGCATTCCTTGATGTTATTCATCAGATATGAACATTGAACACTAGATAGGACTGTAACACATGTAGTTTTTATAGGGATGACCGGTCTATTACCATGTTCAATTTCTCTTTGAATAAGTTGTTAAAAATCTAGAAGAACAGGCAACTAGTAACACAAACTGCAATTGCTAGGGCTCGTGAATGTTCTAATACAACATATGTGCCTGTAATGAATGCCAACACCATTACTACAGTCGCAACCATTACGAGATTAGCAGCAGAATTATGGTGTTTCAAAAGCTTATCACGATCCTTAGATGGAGCCCCAAAAAAATAGGTTACAATAGAAGAAGTGGATAATATCATGGCAATGGTATTTGTCATCACAAAATCTTGGAAAGCTGTTTCTCTTGTTAGAATTGCCATGCCTTGATTTGGGCCCTGGTTTCCATCGTAGCCACCAGGTGTGATACCCTCGTCCTGTATTATGTTAATTGGTCTCTAATACGTATGTGATTATATGTTTTGATATGATTTTGTGTGCCATTATGTGGATATATGTGATTTTGGAACTCTATCTGTTCACTGTAGGAATATCTGTTTGAATAATCTGCTTTGGAAGTTGAATTGGAGGCCTTATCGGCCACAGAACCCGAAATTGATTACGCCATTGTGATTGGCATAATTTTTAGAGCCTACGGTGAAATTTAATTGGAAAATTGATTCAGGCTAGATTAAATTGATTAATTAATGAATTGGTGCTCAAGTATGTAATATTAAATTAATGAGGCTTAGTGGGGTTATATGGGACCCTTATGCATTCAACTCCCTCTTTTTATTTCATTCTTGGCTGATTTAACTCTCTGGAGGAGGAGAGACCCGAATTAGAGAGAGAGAGAGAGAGGGGAGGAAATCAAAGTTTTGCTCTTGAATCTTGGAAGTCTTGAAGACAACTCTAGACTTGACCATAAATTGGAAGAATTGAGCCTCTAGGTAAGCATTGATTCTTGAATTCATGAGTTTAATGTGTAATCTTGTGTGTTCAAGGGTTGTTTGTGATCAAGAGCATGATTTGAGTTGGTTTTATTGAAATTGAGGCTTGATATGTGCATGCATGTAAAGAACTCCTATGGAATCACAAAATCTAGCATCTAATTTGTGAAATTGTGAAAGATTGGTAGTGTAATCCCACATGCAAGCATGTCTTTGCTGAGTCTTATGGGAATGAGCACTAATTGCATCATTTGAAATGAATATGAAGTCAAAATGGGCATGCATGTACAAATCATGGGAGTATAAATCTTGAATGTTTGAATTTGAGCATGTTGGTGATGAGTTGAGATATTTTGGGACATGCATGTAGATAATTCAAGAAATTGAGCTTCCTAATGTTGTAATCTTGTATTAGTATCATGTTAGTATGTGTATATAAGAAATTTGAGCCATAACATGCATAAATTGTGGGTTGAAAGTTGAGATGAAGCTCAAGAACTCAATCTGGAATCCCCAGATTTTTAATGTCCGCTCGAGCGGGGGAACTGCCGCTCGAGCGGGAAAATCGAGCTCCTAGCATTTTTTTTCAGACATGGTGCCCGCTCGAGTAGGGAAGTTGACGCTCGAGCGGGGAGCTATGTAGGCAGACAGTCCACTCGAGCGGCGGAGTTCACGCTCGAGCGTGAATTTGAGGTAACCAGTACTTTTGCAAGCTTAAGGGTCCGCTCGAAGGAAGTCCACGCCGGCGGGACCCTATTTTCTGAAATTCTGTTTTTGCATTCTGTGTTCTGTTTTTCCATTCTCTTTCACTTGTAAGCACTCTTAGGCATATGTTAAGCATTGTAAATGAGTTAATGAGATAAGAATAAAGCCTAATGAGGAGTATGTGAATTAAAGAACGGATTGAACTGTTAGTGACCCATTTGTGTTCATGAAATGTGTAGGGTCAAGCTCCAGGGCAAATCCACAAGCCGATCACAGTGAGTAATATCGATGTTTGAATGCTTGTGAATGTCCAATGGTTTACTCCTTTATAAGCTGTATGAGTTACTAATTGGGATTCTGGACAAAAGTTTGACATGAATAGATAAATGGACCAAAGGTCGTTTTGATAAACATAAATGGACCAAAGGTTGTTTTGATAAACATAAATGGACCAAAGGTCGTTCTGATAAACATAAATGGACCAAAGGTCGTTTTGATAAACATAAATGGACCAAAGGTCATTTTGATAGAACTGAATGGACCGAAGGTCGTTTTGATAGAAATGAGTGGACCGAAGGTCGTTTTGACATGAAAGAGTGGGCCGAAGGCCATTTTACACGAATGAGTGGGCCGAAGGCCGTTTTGACGTAAACGAATGGGCCGAAGGCCATTTTGACGTAAACGAATGGGCCAAAGGCCGTTTTGACATAAATGAATGGGCCGAAGGCCGTTTTGACATGAATGGAAATTTGAATGGGCCAAAGGCCAGAATGTTTGGAACTACAGTCACTTGATTTGAATTTCGTATAGTTACATATATCTGTTAAATAGAAATAGGAATTGGGCCCAAGGATGTTTGGAACATGTTGTTCTACATTGTTATGTAACTTCTGTATTTGATTTGATATTATTCACTGGGCTTTCGCTCACGCTCATTCATGTATTTGTAGGTGAGCCAAGAGAAGTCCAGACCCAGCCTCAGTGAAGTCTGTATGGAACAACTAAGGTTTTGAGAGAGTCAGCCCTTGTATCTCACGCACGAGACCCATCTTCGCCCTTTTGTTATGTATTTACATTTTGTCAGGTTGGCGAAGTTTTGAATACGTCTGTATATAGTTTTCATGGGTTGACTTAGTTTGGATGATCCTGTCTGTATAGAATCTTATGTCATTACACTTTCTGTTGTGAGTTAATAACATATGTACGTATGGAATGGTATGGTGTGCATATAAGCACGGCTCTGTGGACAAAGTTTTAAATTTGCTTCTATTTGGCCCTTTTTACTCTGATGAGTCTTATCTTATTTGGTTTGAGGCCGTAGGTAATCTTGTGGTTACTGGCCGGTTATGGCCTTAACCCATAGGGTCGGGTTTGGACCATGACACCAGGCATGGTGAAACCAACTGCAAAAGTCACAGTTGCTATAAGTGCAGCCACTATCAAATGGGTGTCCCCTGTTTTCTTGATGTCTGTGGGTGTAACCGTTTTAAGCTCATCATTAGCTTTCATTTTCTTTGTTAAATTCTCATTATCATCACTAATTATATTTTGCCAACCTAGTGAATGACCTTGTTTTTTTGATTCTGACCATTTGAGAGCTTGCATGCAATAATCATTCTTCAATCAGTTTGGAAAACATCAATGAATTAATAAAGCAATAGGGCGGCCTTATGCACAAGATTCCTGCCATCGCTCGGATAAAGAAGGGTTACCTGGGTTACTAATGTTACGTTTTCATTGTGTGTTGTTACATCAAGGGGAGTTTGATTTTCCTTGTTAAAGGTGATTCTATCTGCTCTTGTATCGTATATGAGTTGGTTTGCATGCAACGCAGTAGTAGCAAGGTGGAAAGGGGTCTTCCCATCAATATCTTTATGATTTATAACGCTACTAAGCTGGGAATTTTCTAAGATGAATTTGACCGCCTTTTTGTTCTCATTTTGCACTACAACATGAAGAATATTTTGGCCTTTATCATTAACCATCTCCCAACAATCGGGACATTGTAATCGAATCTCTTTCATGTCGACATGTCCTTGACTAGCTGCTACATGAAGAGTTGTCTTCTTACCATCTTTGTCTGTAATCACATATGCAATGGATTTATCCACATCTAGTAGCTGTTTAGCCCTTTCTACATGACCAAATCGGGCCACATAACGAAGTGGTGTCCAACCATACATATCTGGTTCCTTGGCCAAATCTTTGTTCCAATCAAATAGTGTTTTGGTGCTTTCTGAAATTAAATACAAGCATATAATATCTTAAATTGGAAAGAAAATTATAACAATACTTTTTTTTTCTTTTTTCTTTTTTTACTTTCAGGAATACTTGTACAAGAAATTTTCTATGCAGTTTCTTATCCTTCCTTCCTTGCTTCATATATCTAAGATATGATGGATTATTATTATTTTTTGTTATTGTGTTTTATGCCTACATGTAGTAGTAAAATCTCACAAGGGAATTACTTTGGTGAAAATTGTTTATTCCTTACTGAAACAACAATTTTCTTTTCCATTGTACTCAATTATTGGCAACATTTCTAAAATTTTGTCACTAAAAGCTCTGTTTTTACTTTTCGAAACAAATTTTTTTTTGAAAATAATAAACTTTGTTTTTATTATTAGGAGTTATATTTTCTATATTTAGTTATGCTAGTTATCGAGGAATAATGATATGCATGTGTAGTGTGCTTTTCGTGCTCCTTTCGAATACGATTAGCCCTATAGTTCGGACTCTTGTGGTTCTGAATATGATTTCACAAGTGTAATGTGAAATAGATAAATACAAATGAGTCTAAATCCGGCAAATCTTTTGGAAAATCGATATTTGAATCAAATGCCGAAAATGGTCTGCTTTGCCAGATCTCAAAGTCGCTGGGAAATTTAGGAAACCTGTGACTCGTGCCAAAGGCCATTAGTCTGTCATCACCAAAGTGTCTCGACTCGGGAACTTAGGTATGAGAGGGGAAGGTCATGGATTGAGCACACCACTCACCCCATCAGAGATCGGCCTCTACTAATCATGATGTGATTTTTATTTACATTATATGCTCTTGTTCCGATTATTGGCTATTTTGACTAGGTGATGCACACAAGTATAGACTAATTTGCAAAAGTTGGAACACTTTGATTTCATGTTTGTTTAAAAATTGTTTTGAATACGTGTCACTTGAAAAAGTGAATTTGTTTGTACATTTAATCAATTTATCCCAATTTTAACAATTAGCCTTCATCCACAGACATTCAAACAGGTATATCACTTAAGTATTTAGTCTCATGGAAAATATGCTCGATATGGCAACAATCACGCGCATGCGATATGCTAAATCAATAAGTGCTCACCTAGTACTCCAAGGCAAGCCAAATAAAGCAAAATAATTAGAAAGAAATGCATGCTCCTAAACAATATAATATGACTAATGCGACACATATATTGTGTAAATAATGAGTTCGGCTACTAGCATGGAAAATATGGATCAAATCAAGGCATACAATGAAGCACATATTCGAGTAAGAATTTGACCTCAATTAGTATGATGAGCCGAACCCTAATGCATGTGAGACGAGTGTATGCAAATCATGGAAAATGCTAAGGAAACACGATGCTCTATGCTACCATTATAAGTGGGTAAATAAGAGGGAGAAAGAAATGGGATTGGAAGACATACACAATTTTAACATATTTTGCCCTCGTAAAAGAGGGTCCAAATGAGTGCCCAAGTGTCCGAATTAAACTAACTATTACAAATCCGAATGAGCAATAAGAAATGAATAACTAGCTATCTAACTTATTATAACAAAGACATTATGATGATAATAATAATTACAACAATACAATGTGGACAATACGTGCAATAATAGTAATTATAACAATAATTACAACAATAATATGGACCATTATTACAACACTTAATGTATATAAAATATGCACAAGGATCGAATGTACGTTGATGAAGACGGTTTTTAGAAGTTGCTTTGTCTGCTTCCCTGGGAATCTGCCCTATTTCACCCTTAGCCATTGCCCTCCTGTTTCTACCAAAATACCCTGTTTACCAAACATTGGAGCCCTGCCGGCCTCTAATGAGGCCTGATCGGGTCCAAACAAGGCCGATCGTGCCCTAATTTCATGTAGAAATTTGTTTTTGTGCTCTGAGGTGAAAACAGTGCAGGCAAAGCAAATTCAAACCATGTTTGTCCTTTCTGCTCTTCTCTATCATGAAACTCAAGAGAAGAGTGAAACCGGTTCCAAAACCATCAATAAGCGCAAGTTGATTGCTCAATGATTTTGAACACGATTGGACAAAAAATAATAAATGCAATGAAAGACAACCACCCCTCCCTCCTATCATGAAGGCTCAAAGAGGGAGGTAGACACGCCTCAAGTTTCATCGAAATATCATTAATCGATATATGACAATTCTTGAAACGATGGACTGGACATAACGTCCGGCCAAATCAAACCAATTTTAAGCATTTTCTTTAAGTTGGTTTCATTGATTTTAAACCAATTTTATTAACCTTTTCCATCTTACCTTGCCATTACTTAACCGGTTAGTCCAAAAGTGAGATTTAAGTCCACTAAAAGGAGAGAAATGTCAAACTAGAAGTGATCCTTAGCATGAAAGAGAGACTATGCCTTGATGATGAACCTCCGAAGAGATTAAGCCATTGAGCATAGGAGATCTCTTTCTCATGCTTTGAATAACAATCAATCACTTGGAACAACTCTCAAACAAAGAAAACCAAGAAAGGAGGGAGGGCACAGAAATGATTATGCGAAGTTGATTAATACCAAAAATGAGACTCTTTACATAGAAGTAAAGAAAGCTATCAACTCAAATGACTCGATGTCTTAGGCCTAAACAACTGAAGCCATGAGGATGTACAACACAACGAGCGAAGTATTCAAAGCATAAACTAATTAAATGAATTAAAACAACCCTAAACAACCCCTAATACATAAAAAACAGTAGCTAAAAGTGTGTTGGAAATGCACAAAAAGATAGACAAAACAAAGAGGTAAAAAACTAGTAAATAAGAACAAGGAGAGGTGGCTAACCCCTTCACTTTTGAGGCTTCTAAACCATGTTTTTGTTTTTTTTTTTTTATAATTATTATTATTATCCCTTTTAAACTCTGAAAATCAGTTTGTAAGCCAAGAAAATAGTGGTAAAACAAAAGGGATGAGCTATGAAATAAGGTGCAAGAAAGGGTGTTAAGCCTCTCTAGCTTTGGTAGCTATTCAACCCCAAGTTCCAACACTTGAAATAGATACAAAATAGCACAAAGACAGAAGAAATAGATAGAGAGAGATTGAAATGAAAGTAAGAAAAAAGGTGACATGCTTATACCTCTTTGAAGAGAGTAGGCTTTGGTTGTAAACCAAACTTGATCCTAGCACACTCTCAAGGTTGAATTATGATTCTCAAGGCTCAACCAAGGCTCCAAGGTTTAGCTCTAAAGGTGTATATGATGTATAGATATAGTTCAAGGATGATAGGCTTGCTCAAAGATATCTTGCTAAGGAAGAAGAAGCTCTCAAAGATCTTTTGTACTCTTGGAAATTTTTCTGACCCGCAACACTGAGGCATTAGCTCGTAGTTATAGAATTTGAGCCAAATAGGTCGAAAATATCTTCAAAAATAGACAGCTGGCTGATTCCCACCTAGAACGATTTTTCTCGCCCAAAAGGCACGGTCGGCCCCAAATGGCTACGGCCGACCCCCAATGTGGCACGGTCGGGCCCCAATGTGGCTTTCCTGTTTCTTTGGTTCAGGATCAGTGTAAGACGACAGTGCTAAGTAGAATGGATTTTTGTGGTATATAGGTATAGAAACCGCCTAGGATAAAAGGTTGAGATTTTGTAGAGCTAAAAATCGGATTCCTTCGTTGAGAATTCGAACCATTGACAACGTAACTTTCATCATTGAGTGCTCAAGACAAAGTACCCAAGTCTTGTGGGCAGTCAAAAATGGGGTGTCTACAGTTTCCTCTCTTTGGCAAAACTCGAAGTCATGAAATGACGCGAGTGAATGCCAAAGCCCAAAGATAACCCATTTGATGAGCCGTAAGACTTGGGGAAGAAAATAAATGAAACTACAATTGGTTGAACCTGAGGGTTGCCTACGTATCCCTTTGCAAGGAATCAAACTTGCGTAGTTCAGGGGCAAAATGCACATGATATATATAAAATGCGATGCATTTTGAAAGTTGGACTTACACGCTGCGTGAAGCCGGTTACTTTTGAAAACTCATGAGCATGCAAGGCAATGCAATAAGCAATAGCAAAGTAGTAGCACAAATGAAAAACCCCAAAATAAATCCAATCGTGCCTCGGATGGAAAGGAGTAAGCACTTAATCAAGGCGGTGCAACCGATCAACACGTCTCTCCGGATCGCACACGGAGAGAAAGAGAAAATCTTAACCGAGAAATCAACAACCTAAAACGTCTCACATGAAAGGTGATAAGGGGGTGTGAACAATAGGCACATCTGATGTTATTAACTGAGGAAAAAAATAATCCTAACGCGTCATGCGAAAGGAGGAAAGGTGGTGTGAACACCAGGCGCACCTGATGTTTTTAATCGAGTGAAACAACAATCCCAATGCGTCTCATCCGAAATGAGGAAAGGTGTTGCGAACAACAGGTAAGCAACAAGCACACCTGCTATTTTTAACTAAGTTAACTCGAGATCCTAACGCGTCTCACGCGAAAGGAGGAAAGATGGTGTGAACAATAGGCGCATCTGCTGCTTTTAATCGAGTGAACTCGAGATCCTAACGCCTCTCACGCGAAAAGAGGAAAGATGGTGTGAACAACAGATGGACCTACTATTTTTAACCGAGTGAACTTGAGATTCTAGCGCATCTCACGCAAAATGAGGAAATTGAATCAACGATAGAGCAAACAAAATTCAAAACTCAACACAACGAGTTTGGAAGGCCTCGAAGAATGAAGTTCACAGAGATGCTCATAGAGACAATGAAGTCAAGATACTAAGCGTAAACATGAATTCGAACGTGAATTTTAAACAAACTTAAACAAAGATACCTAAAATCAAAACAATCAAAGCGATGCTCGAATTAACAATTTGAAATCAAATTTGCCAATTTTCCTTTTGAAAGTGGGCTAATTAGAAACGACACATTACAAAATAATAGAACAAATAATGACTCATTAGAACAAATAATGAAATAATGGAACAAAACATGAATTAACATAACAAATAACGAAATAACCCTCTCTTTTCTTTTTTTGTTCTACATTTTTCTTTTTCTTTTTTCTTATCCTTTTTACTATTTTTCTCTCTTTTTCTTTTTTTCCTTTGCTATTATTATTTTTTTTGTTTCTTTTTTTTTTCTTGCTTTTATTTTCTTCTTTTTTCTTTGCTTTCTATATATATTTTTTCATTTTCCCCAAATTCAGATCGAGGCCCAATATGGAAATAAGCAAAGTAAAGTAGTAAAAAAAAAAAAAAGACTAGGTCGCATTTGGGGCCGGCCAGGCCTCAATGAAGCACCGCCGGGTTACGATGGCGACCAGGGACAGGGCGGTAAAATCATGCACCGTGCTTGCTTAAAACAAATTTGGACCTTCACTTCGCATACACCTCTATCCGAAAACCCTTCCTCTTTATCTCTAGGCTTCTCCTCTCTCTTGATTCTCCCTTCTCTTGCATTACCCAACAATCCTTGCCAATTTTTCCCTTAAAACCCTTTCATCCCTCTATCTTTTGAACCGATAAAAAATTGTTTTGGTTGAGTTTTGGGGTTTCTCTTAGTTTTTCTTGGTTTCTCATGCGTTTGCCCATACTTTTCCTTTTCCCTCTTTGATTTTCCACTCCCTCTTTATTTTCTCTCTCCTACGGTTTGGGCTTTTGGGATTTTTCGCTCAAACTCACTTACCCACTCACTTTTCTTCACATTTTCTCCTTTCCCCCTATGGCTAGTGGTGAGATCCCCATTTTGGACCCTGCCGTTGGTATTGGAGCCATCATGGGTGAGGACATAAAGGCTAAGGACGTTCTCTCTTCTATCCCTGAGCTGGAGTTGCTTCCCTTTTCTGATAGGCCTTTTGAGGCAGCCACCTACCAGACCCGCACACATGCTCTGACCCCTGGCGAGATCTTGAGATTCGAGGGTCTTATTCCGGGAATCGACGAGGACATCTTGTTGCGAGAGCTCGCAGAGCACCTATCTGCTGATGCCTCCACCGTAAGCAATCTTTTCTTTATTTTGAGCATAGTTGAATCTTATAAATAAATCTTTGATTGCCCTTTAATGTAAATACTGGCAATATTCCCACACTATGGGTGATAGCGAGGAGGATTGGCGGCTACAGGTGTGAGAGGCTTCCCGCCGAGGTCTGCACATTGGTCGACGTTGCCGACTTCGGGTCTTTTTGCTCAAGAATGGTGCAGATGAGGGCGGAGCCATTACTATACGGGGCCCTAGTGGAAAGGTGGTGGGACACCACTGACTCGTTCTACTTTTCATCGATTGGGGAGCTGACACTAACCCCGTATGACTTCTCGATGCTCACTAACCTGCGGGTCGGGGTTTGCGGCTCGATCCTTTTCAATCCCGACATAGCGCAGTGGAGAGCTACACAGCTTCATCTTCTTGGGGTGATCCCAGACCCTGTTGGTCCCAGGATGGTGCGGTACAGTTGGTTCCTGGATCACTTCTCCGGCCTTCAGACAGCTACTCCGGAGGAGGTTGCTTAGTATGCCTACGGGTTTCTCATATATCTCCTCGGTACTACCTTGTTTGCGAATAGGGAAAATACCATGGGGCTATACATTTTAAGCGGCGCTAGTGCATCTATAAAGGTGGTGGAGTACGATTGGGGTGGCGCCATCCACCATATACTATAATATGAGCTCCGTATCTCATGAGCGGATTCATTTGATGGTTATTGGAGGGTTTGAGAGGTACACCTCACACTTCCTTCTCTATTTTGCTTTGCATTTCACCTTATATTTGCTCATCTGCTTCTCTTATTCACTTGCATTTCCTATTCTTGTAGCTGTGGGTTTACATGTATTTCACTTCCCTTAGTTTGGTCCCAGTGAGGCTGATTGAGTTGGCTGTACCCCGCTCCCTGTATTGTAACTCTCGATTCGAGTGGTGCTGACACGTAGACCGAGACTTCCCTTACTTCTGCCGCTTCTTTGACACCGTCACTGCAGATAGGGTAACAAAAATTTGATACTAGTCTTTACATTTTTTTATTATTTTCCTTGTTTCCATACTGCTGTTCAACCCTGGATATCTGATTCTTGCCTTGCATCTTCTGTTCACAGATTGACTGGCATCCTTGGGCGAGCATCCCTCAGGCATCAATGGTGACTTATGTTGCTGTATGGGAGGCCTCTACCATGCGGATTCTCTCCGAAGGCCCTTTTGGCAGGGTGTACTATTTGGGAAAGTGATTCATTTGCCAGACCTAGGGCCAGGCTGATCCTGATGTCCCACATCCTCCCCCTTCTGGTATGAGGATAGCCAATGACTTCATGATAGGCCCTTGATCGATCACCTCATGTAGGGAGAGGATGATGACTGGTACCATAAGGCTGTCAATTTCTTTGACTTCCTACAGACCCTGGTGATGGCACCTCTTACTAGGGGTGTGGTCCGTGTACTTCCCGAGGTTGCTTCTACCGCTGTTGGAGGTGCTCCCGCTGTTGCTCACATTTCCATTCCCATTCCTGGGCTCCCTGTGATTCCGATTGAGGTCGTATACATACGATCGGATGGGGTGATCGAGGAGATCCCCCTTGAGCATATTGAGGAGAGGGACCGTAGGTTGGTGGTCACTCCTGGAGTCGAGCAGGTACATGCTTCTCTATATTTCTGCCCACTGTACTTTATCATTTTGTTCCACTGTGCTTTACCACTTTGTCCCATATTCTCAAGTCTTTTCACTTTTGTAGGTACCTGCGGGGTATATTGATGATCTCCTTTGGACAATTGACCGACTGCTTCTGATGGTGCGGAGGAGGCAGACTACTCTGGTCACCCATAGGATTGAGGTACACTTTGCCCATAGTTTACTATTATCGCCATCTTGTCCATAATCCTGTTAGTGTATTATGATAGCTGTGGGATCTGAATAAGTAGAAGAGTTAGAAGACGCGTACCCCAGAAATTAGATACTATTCGGCTTCATATTGCGTAATTAGGATGTCGAATGCGTTAGTAAAGCCGAATAGACGGAGGTCAGTTGCTCCGAATGAATCAAAGGTGAATGGGATAAAAGTAGGCTCAGGCCCTGAGGCCCAAAAAGCAAGTATAAATACGAGGGCCACAAATTTAGAAAGGTATGTAAGAATCACTTCACCAAACTTAGTAAACAAGCTATCACGAGTGTCTGAACTAACTTGTCCGTCGGAGTGCTAATTCCGGCACCCCCGACCGGAGTGTTTATATCTTTTCAGGTGGCTAGCTGAGGATCACCAGCGTCTCCCAGGATCTGAAGAGTATTTCCAAACCACTTCTCCACAATTGGCGCCGTTTATGGGAATACTCAAATACATCCATGGCAGGCGTGACTGAAGATCCTCCAATAGCCACTGACAAGACCGCACAGAGAGGTGACCTCATTCCAGCAAACTCGCTTGGACCAACAACCATCGCAACAAGACTTGCCTCGGACTCCGCTCATCTTCAAACCCAACGCAAAAGACAATACAAGCGACCATGGCACAAGCTAGGCAAACCAAACTGAGGTTGGACAACATCATCGCTGAGAACGAATGCCTTCATCGCGATTTGGCCTCAAAAATAGCAAAATCCAATCAAATGGTGCGCCAGGCTTCTAAGCGACCCCCGAGGGCAGATGATCGACGATCTCAGGCCCGACAGCAAGAAACTGATGGCCGCTATGCCTCAACAGATCATCTTGAGGAGTTAGCAAAGGATAACGTCTCCAATGCGTCGAGAGCGTGGTGAAACACACCTCCTCCGCAGATGCATTTCCGCTTGACACCGTACACATGATATCTGACTTACAACCGGCCGTGCATGCGATCCAATCTCATCCAGGCCCCCAACAGCAACTCATGCCAGCAAAGCGGCCCCGAGAAACGCCAAGTATCACCTTTGATGATTCTGATTTGATCGGTGTAACACTCCCTCACATCGATTCGTTGGTTGTTGAGCTACCCATAAACCGGTTCACCGTCGAACGCGTTCTTATCGACCAGGGCAGTACCTCAGAGGTTATGTATTATAAAACCTTCACCAAACTCGGATTCAATGAGTCAGACCTGACTCCGGCCCCTTATCCACTATTTGGCTTCAATGCCACTCCAGAGTACCCCTTGGGAAAGATCAGCTTACCCGTTCGAGCAGGCTTCAGAATAGTGGATGTGGAATTCTTGGTCGTTAGGCTGCCTTCACCGTACAATCTCATCATGGGCTGATCGTGGTTGCATATATTGCAGGCCGTCCCAAGCACCTATCATTAACTGATACGTTTCCTAACAAAACACGGTGCGGATCCCAGAAATCGGCACAAGCATGTTATCTCCTTGTTGCCAAAACGCCAAAGGAACTGCAAGTAAACTCCATTGAGGTGCCGAATCGGGAGATCCTGGATGACGTTGGGCGGTATCCAAATAAGAAGGCCACGGAGGATTTAGACCAAGTTGACATTGATGGAAGCCCAGAAAAGTTCTTCATGATCGGCGCCTCTCTGAATCAGGCCAATAGGTAGTAGCTGATGTCTTTCTTGCTCAGCAACCTTGACGTCTTTGCATGGACTCCATATGAAATGTCGAGAATAGACCTGTCAGTTTCACAGCACCATCTGAATGTTGATCTAAAATGTAAGCCGATCATTCAGAAAGGCCGACGATCAGCCGCGGAGCACACTGCCGCCGTTGTTGAGGAGGTAGACAAACTGCTTGACGCCGGGGCAATTAGAGAAGTCACTTACCCTACGTGGCTCTCCAATACAGTGGTGGTGAAGAAGAAAAATGGGACTTGGTCAGTGTGCGTCGACTTCACGGATCTGAACAAAGCTTGCCCCAAAGACTGTTTTCCCCTACCTAGAATCGACCAGCTCGTTGATGCGATGGCACGTCATCAACGCATGAGCTTCCTCGATGCTTACAGAGGCTACCATCAAATCGCCATGCATCCAGATGACCAGGACAAAACTGCCTTCCTCACCCCAAGAGGAACCTATTTCTACAAAGTTATGCCCTTTGGGCTGAAGAATGCAGGGGCAACCTACCAATGATTGGTCACCGCCATGTTTAAAGAGCAACTCGGCCACACTATGGAAGTATACATCGATGATATGGTGGTCAAGTCCAAAGAAGAACAAAATCATATAGCCGATCTAGAAAAGACATTTAGCATCTTACGCAAATACAGAATGAAACTGAACGCTTCCAAGTGTGCGTTCAGAATTGGCTCTGGCAAATTCCTGGGTTACATCATCAATCACCAAGGAATCGAAGCCAACCCGAGGCAAGTCACAGCAATCTTGGAACTCGGCTCCCCCCGTTCAGTAAATGAAGTCCAAAAGCTGATGGGGATGGCACGCTTAACAGTTCATCGGTTCACAGGTCTCTGGTCTACCCGACAATTCTTCTAGACACTACGGCAGGGTAAGGCTTTTGAATGGTCCGTCGAATGCGAATCAGCCTTCAACGGACTCAAGACCTACCTCTGCTCAGTACCTCTCTTGACAACACTCGCCGCTGGTGACCCGCTCATCCTATATCTGGCAGTTTTCAATGGAGCCGTCAGCGCCGTACTGTTAAAAGAGGAGGAGAGGGAGTAACGACCAGTGTATTATGTGAGCAAGGCAATGGTTGACACTGAAACACGCTACCTTCCGCTGGAAAAACTCATCTTAGCCCTAGTCATGGCGGCAAGAAAACTGATGCATTACTTCTAGGGACATAGCATTGGGGTGCCAACAGATTTTCCCCTCCGATCAGTACTACGGAGTGCAGAAGCATCAGGACATGTTTCAAAATGGGCTCTTGAACTCGGCCAATGCGACATTCGGTTTTTACCTAAAACTGCAATCAAGGGGCAGGTGTTGGCCGACTTTGTTGCCGAATTCATCGGCGAGCTTGCCAACCTCAAACCTGATGACATTCGAGCAAAGGCTGAAGTTCTACCAAAGCCGAACTGGAGAATTTATGTCGTGGATATCTGGCAATTATACTGTGATGGATCATCTAACCAAAGGGGCAGTGGCGCTGGAGTTGTAATCATGTCTCCAGACGGCGCAGTAATTGAGTAGGTCGTCAAGCTTGGCTTCGAAGCATCAAATAACGAAGCCGAGTACGAAGCCCTTCTCGTCACGCGGCGTCTGCTTGTGTTTTGTGATTCAAAGTTGGTAATCAATCAGCTAAAGGGGGAGTATGCGCCAAGAAACGACCGCATGGCGGCCTATATAAGAACGGCCAATTCCTTGCTGGCAAAATCTGACCATCACGAACTGAACCAAATAACACGCGACTAGAACACACACGTGGATGCCTTGGTGTGTCTAGCCTCCGCCATCATTTCTGAGATCAAACGGACCATCGAATTAGGTTTTGTCTTGGAGCCAAGTATTGGCCCTTGAGAAATCGGTCAATGTTATAGAATCCGCAAAATTTGGATGGACCCCATTGCTGCATTCCTCTCTTCTGAACAACTCCCAGAGGACAAAAAAGAAACACACAAGCTGCGAAATAAGGCCCTGCGATACTATCTGGATCCACAAGGAGGGCTTTACAAAAGGTCCCTCTCTGGTCCATATTTGGAATGCGTGCACCCTGACAAAGTGGAGGAGCCTTTGTGAAGATACATGAGGCGATTCGCGGTGCCCGATACGCGGACGCTTCTCGGCCCATCGAACTATAACGCAGGGATATTATTAGCCGACAATGAGAGCTGACGCGGAGAGTTATGTAAAAAAATGCGAACAATGCCAAAAGTTTTCCCCATTAACCCATCTGCCTGCCGAAGAGTTGAACTCTATCACCAGCCCCTGGCCGTTTGCTCAGTGGGGACTCGATATCGTAGGACCATTGCCAGGGCCCCAGGGAACAAGCGATTCTTAATCGTCGTGACAAACTACTTCACAAAATGGGTCGAAGCGGAGGCTCTAACACATATACGAGATGCCGACATTAAACGCTTTGTATGGAGAAACATCATAACACGATTTGGTATTCCGAGAGCTCTCATCTCAGACAATGGCACCCAGTTCGATTGTGGCGTATATCGAGAGTTATGCAACAAATATGGCATTCGGCCTTACTTCTCGACACCGGCCTACCCCCAAAGCAACAGCCAAGCCGAAGCCTCTAACAAATCCATCTTGGACGGCATCAAAAAGAGGCTGGAAAAAGCTAAAGGCAAATGGGTCGAAGAATTGCCAAGTGTATTGTGGGTTCATCGTACTATGCCAAGGAGATCCACTGGAGAAACGCCGTTTGCTCTATGCTTTGGAACCCAGGCAATCTTACCCTTGGAAATCAGCCTCCCAACTCTGAAATCGCAAGTTTTTGACATGGGCCGAAACGACATGATGTTTGCCCTAGATCTGATTCTAATCGAAGAATGAAGAAATGGCATACAGCATCCATGGTGCGGCTTCGTGAATGCCAAGTCATATAATCAACGAGTTCAGTTGCGTCGATACACGCCAGGAGAGCTTGTCCTAAAGAAGGTACTTCTAGCCGACCGGAGGCCGACCGATGAAAAATTGGGTCCAAATTGGACGGCCCCTATCAAATTGAATCCATCGCAGAGCGAGGGCATATCGGCTCGACATGTCAGAAGAAGCTGCCTGACCTTGGAATTCAACACATTTACGTAAATTCTATCATTGACCCGACTTGTGGGCATGATACTTGTACATGTTCCACCTTTGCAATACAAAGTTTCTCGTTTTCTCAAGCTCGCTCCCAAGCCTTGATTAATAAGGACTGATTAAGCCTTCCAATTCCAAAATAAAGCCTCTGGATTCAAAGCCTCTTTTGGTGCATGACACCTTAAGGTCGATTAAGACTTCAGATTCGGAGCACCCTTCGTGGATATCATGATTAGCCAAAATAAAGCCTCCGGATTTGGAGCCCCTTTTGGTGCATGACACCTTAAGGCCGATTAAGACTCTGGATTCGGAGCGCCCTTCGTGGATATCACGATTGGCCAAAATAAAGCCTCCGGATTCGGAGCCCCTTTTGGTGCATGACACCTTAAGGCCGATTAAGACTCCGGATTCGAAGCGCCCTTCATGGATATCACGATTGGCCAAAATAAAGCCTCCAGATTCGGAGCCCCTTTTGGTGCATGACACCTTAAGGCCGATTAAGACTCCGGATTCAGAGCGCCCTTCGTGGATATCACGATTGGCCAAAAAGCCTCGGATTCGAGCCTTCGGTGCATGACACCTTAATTGATTAAGACTCGGATTCGGGCGCCCGCGTAGATATCACGATTGGCCAAAAAAGCCTCGGATTCGGGCCTTTTGGTGCATGATACGAAGGCGATTAAGACTTGATTTGGGCGCCTTCGTGGATATCACGATTGGCCAAAAAGCCTCGGTCGGAGCCTTTTGGTGCATGACACCTTAAGGCCGATTAAGACTCCGGATTCGGAGCGCCCTTCGTGGAGATCATGATTGGCCAAAATAAAGCCTCCGGATTCGGAGCCCCTTTTGGTGCATGACACCTTAAGGCCAATTAAGACTTTGGATTCGGAGTGCCCTTCGTGGATATCACGATTGGCCAAAGTAAAGCCTCTGGATTCGGAGCCCCCGGATTCGGAGCCCCCTTTTGGTGCATGACACCTTAAGGCCGATTAAGACTCTGGATTCGGAGCGCCCTTCGTGGATATCACGATTGGCCAAAGTAAAGCTTTTGGATTCAAAGACCCCTTTTGGTGTGTGACACCTTAGGACCGATTAAGCCTATTAAGGCCGATTAAGACTCCGGATTCGGAGCGCCGTTCGTGGATATCATGATTGGCCTTTCTGAGAGATGTATTCGGACCACTGGATTGGCCGAATAAGTATTCATGAAATTGTTCTTAATTTAGGCGGTCAATGCATGTCTAAACATTTCGCCACATAACACAAAACTTGCGATGAAGTTGAAATAATACGATTAATTAAGCACATAACATTTCAAGACCAAGTACAAACGTTGAAAATAAAAGAAATTCTATTTATTTGGCGCGAAGTCTATTCATTCGGCATCCTCATCGTCGCACTTCTCAATTTTGAAATCAGGATAAGGAAAGTAGAGGCGATGATACAGGGGCCAGGCCGAAACAATGCCCACGGCTTCGAGAGATTCCTCGGTTTGAAGGGCCTTGATCGGCCGTGCTTGAATCACGATTTTCACATCGACAAACCTCCTCGGCAAGGTCTGTTTGGTTTTCTCAATCCAGACCTTGAGCCGTTACGAAACCCCTTTTCATAACCTGAGGTTCGTTGGGTTACTCTCTCCGCAACAACCAATTTAGATTGATCGGCCGCAACTGATGCGCTCACTCGAACATTCTTTAGCTCTCGAAGCTCACGCTCAGCCTTTTTCGCGTGAATCTCCAGACTGCGATTCCTTTCATCCTTTTTCTCGCTCTCACGTCGCACTTCCCGCAGACGCATGGCGACTTCGTAAGCAGTATATAGTCCTTTCACGGCCCCATGAATGCCGTCTCGAAATACTTCAAAATCTCGACGTCCGATCATCGATTGTTGGACTTCCGGCGGGAATATCTTTCGAGCGAACTCGACTGCCACATCTGGGTCTTTAATGATAGAATCCGCCTCTGTCATTGGTCTATTCCTCACAGAAACCGCCAAGCTCAACGGTCGTGGCGTCGCATCAGGCTCGATTCCCGGTCGCGGGCGCGGAGAATTTCCCCGTTGTTGCCTGTCCTTTCGGAGCGATCTGCTTCGTTGACTAAGGGGCTGATGTGTTTCCTGATCCTTGGACGTTCTTCTTCCCGTACGCGTAGGCTCGCTACTACGACTCATTGCGGCATCTGATTCAGTCAATCTTCGTCCCTCCCAAGTTGCCTGAATAGAAGTAAGTAGGGCCTCTAGCGTGCACCCGCTCCATTTATCCTTCAATGTTTGCAGCTCTCCTGAGGCAACGTCAGTAATCCCAAATGTCAACAGTCGGATGACAATTGTCCAGCCGTCGATTCAGGCCTACTCGGCTTCCAAAGCTCACGCCCTAGCTAAGGGCAAATTTATTAATCTGGTCGGCCGAGTTTTCAAGCACAAGCGCCGATCAATATATTACTGAGCGACCCATGAGCTAGACCCATTTGGCTTCCCAAGCTCACGACCTGGCTAAGGCAAGGGCAGAGTTATGAATCTTGTCGGTCTAGTTTTCAAGTGCAAGCGCCGATCAATATGTGCCTGAGCCAGCCCACTAGCTAGGCCCATTCGGCTTCCCAAGCTCGCGACCTGGCTAAGGCAACAGCCGATTTATTAATCTGATCGGCCGAGTTTTGAAGCGCAAGAGCCGATCAATCGAAGGCAAGGGCAGAGTTATGAATCTGGTCGGCCTAGTTTTCAAGCGCAAGTGCCGATCAATCGAAGGCAAGGGCAGAGTTATGAATCTGGTCGGCCTAGTTTTCAAGCACAAGCGTCGATCAATATGTGCCTGAGCCAGCCCGCGAGCTAGGCCCATTCGGCTTCCCAAGCTCGGCTACAGCTAAGCAAGCGGTTTGTCTGATCGATCGGCCGAGTTTTCAAAGCGCAACCACCGATCAATCTAAGGCAAGAAGCGAGTTATGAATGGCGGCCTGGTTTTCAAGCATAATGACGATCAATATGTGCTGACGACCCGCTAGCTAGGCCCATTCGACTTCCCAAGCTTCATACTGGCTAAAACAGGCGGTTGATGTCGATTGGCCAAGTTTTTAAGCGCAAGCACCGATCAATATGTGCCTTAGCCAGCCCGCGAGCTAGGCCAATTTGGCTTCCCAAGCTCGCGCCCTGGCTAAGGCAAGGGCAGATTTACTTTATTAATCCGGTCGGCCAAATACCTAAGCTAAGCAGCCGATCTAACCATAACCGACAGCAATATCATTCATCAACATTTTCCTTAGCCAGTTGAACACAACTCATGAAATTGTTTATATATATTCAAGTTACGAAACAAAAGGCTACAAGCTCGATTTTATATATCCTCATGAAAAGTTACTCATGAAAATTTTCATATATACTCAAGTTACTAAACAAAAAGATTTACTCATGACTGTAGCAACAGATGAAAAATACTAAATAAAAGCGTAAAAATACATTGACATCCTAAAAGCGTCGATTGGTGGCTCGACCATCGGAATCGAGACTCAATGGCTCAACATCCACCTACTCATATGGTATTGGCGTAATCAGCGGCGTTAGCGGCGGCAGAAGGGCTTTGTGCCAGCCATGTTTGAATCCCCGATTTTCAAACTTGGGGACTTGGTCAACGTACTCAGTGAGTCCAGCATTTTTCCCGACCTCGAATACTTTGGAAGACTCCGAGTCAGCTGCTTCCTTCGCCGCCTTCATTTTAGCCAACTCAGCCTCCAATTTGGAGATCGCCTTCTGGGCCAATTTGAGTGCATCTTCGCTCGCATCCGCCTTCTTCTCGGCATCCGATCTCAGTTGATCCGCGCTATGAGCCCTCTCCATCTCGGCGTCGGCCCTTGAGGCTTCCTTGTTCGCCCTCAAAGCCTTGACCTCGGCCATTTTCCTCTAGCGTTCAACTTCCTCGCGTAAATGACCAATCTCTTTGACAGCATCGCGATGGCGATGGCCCATATTGGCTATCCATCCGACGGTCTGCAAAACAAGAATTTAAAACAATAACTTCAACAGTATTTGGATTAAGTGAAGCTAAGTTCGAATGTACCAAAAGTGCCGATTGGGCGGCTAGTGTTGTCGCATTCAGATCCGTTTCCACCCGGAAAGCCTTCTTGTCAGACGGCAATGACACGGACGTAGCCAAGCTGAATGCGACTTCTGGATCTTTAAGTGCCGAAACATCAGAAGAAATCGGCATGTTTCTTATCATCGGCTGAATGACAAAAGGAACAATCACGTCCGATCCCTCTAATCGAGGACGTTTGCCGCCATGTTCTTGGAGCGACCTCAAACTTCGGCGAGGCGTTTCTCTGCCTCAACTTATGGCCGACTGCGTTTAAGCGATTCGGCATTAGATTTTCTGCCGTTTCCACCTCAACAACGCGCACGGACTCTGATTCACTAACAGGCAGGGAGAATTGAGATTCAGTGGCGGGTGGTACTTCAGACGGAAGGGCCGCCGCTCTTTCTGTGACCAACCTTTCGCGCGCCTTCTGGCAAGTTTTGTCGCTTAATCGACCATGTCTTGAGTGCTGCGGAATACCCTCCAAGCCGTGAACAACGCCGTGAAGTGAAAGATCCCCTCGGCCCGAAGTGGATGGGGGATCGGCCGAATTCAATACCTCGTCAAACTCGGTTTTGGACTGATCTGATTCAATAACATTAGCTACATCCTGCTCCGAATCAGACCCTTCAAAACCAACCTGCCTCAAATTTTTGAAGTCAGACAAAATAAGGGTGATAAGAGAATCTTCACCCTCAGGAACAGGGATATTTTCCGCCGTCGAGAAGGTCGTATATGTCGGCTCGTAACGAATATCGCCGACCTCCTTGTTTGAAGACTTGACGACAGAAATATTTGTTGCGACCCGATGTCGAAAAAACGGCGCGTCGATTGAAAGCGAACTTTCTTCAAATTGCTCCTGCACAAGCCAAGTCACATTTTAAAGAAGAGGCTTTATAACAAAAACAACAAATAATAAGCGAGAAGGCAATCGGCCACTGGCTCGCCCTCCGTCTAGGAATAGGGTCGGCGTGATCCTCCCCTTCACCAAATTCTCAGTTACCCTGGACTACGACCATAACATCATCAACTCGTTTTCCAGAACTAGGAAGCATAGTAATCACGTGATGGTCAATATTCTTGGCCTGAAGGATGAAACGCCCGTGCCGACCAGAAGACTTAGCCAAGGCATAACAATGCCGGATGGCTGGAATGCCAAGGTTAATTCTTCGGTGACGGTTGAGCGCTATAACCCTCATTATGATTCTAAACAAATTCACATCAGGTTGAGAAGGGATTAAACCCCGATGGCGGCCCCTAAGCGGGTGAAGGGGGAAACAGACTCCACCCTCTGCAATTGACAAAAGAGGAAAGACAATCGTGGTTTTGTCCTCCCTCTCCATATCAAGAATGTCGTCTGCTACAAGCGACAGACGGAGATCATCAAGAATGGAGAAATGGCGTTTAAAGCCAGCGATTTGATCTGACGAGAGGAGGTCTTTTAAATGTTTCGCCATACCCTATAGTTTATGAGAATATGCCAAGGAAGGAATAAACGGAAAGAGTCTTCAAGCGGGGAGGAGAGAACTTACAAAGGGCGAAGGGATATCGGAAAGCAAGGCGCAAGGACTATCAAAGACAATCCGGTGAGTGTCACAAAATACATACTTGAAAGGACGTCAAAATTTTAAATCGTAATAAATAGATACGTGCGTGAAGGGGGAAAGTCGACACGACAACCGAAAGGGGTGCGCTTAGATATCCATATAATGAGGCCAATCGCCGAATTTTGGCTCTGACCTTTCGAAATTCAAAACCAAGCACTCTAGCCAGCGTAAATGGTGAAGTGCTTGGCGAACAATTGTGAGCGAATAAGTAGAAGAGTCGGAAGATCGTGCGAAATTAGATACTATTAGCTTCATATTGCGTAATTAGGATGCGAATCGTTAGTAAAGCGAATAGGCGGAGTCGGTTATAGAATGAATCAAAGGTGAATGGGATAAAAAGTAGGCTCGGGCTAGAGGCCCAAAAAGCAAGTATAAATACGAGAGCCACAAATTTAGAAAGGTATGTAAGAATCACTTAACCAAACTTAGTAAACAAGCTATCCCGAGTGTCTGAACTAACTTGTCCGTCAGAGTGCTAATTCCGGCACCCCCGACCGAAGTGTTTATATCTTTTCAGGTGGCTAGTTGAGGATCACCAGCATCTCCCAGGATCCGAAGAGTATTTCCAAACCACTTCTCCACAATTGGCGCCGTCTGTGGGAATACTAAAATACATCCATGGCAGGCTTGACTGAAGATCCTCCGATAGCCACTGACAAGACCGCACAGAGAGGTGACCTCAAGTTTATGAAAAGAATAATTTTGGATGATTCTTCTTGCATGACATGACATGTGATGGATGACATAACTTCTGCATTATTACCTTGTACAAGATTTTTTACAACTGTGGATGCTTGCTCTTGATTTCATTCTTGAATCGGATAAAAACCTACAACCAAACAAAATAAAAAATACAACTTCGATGTGAGAGAAGCGAAATGAAAACAACCTAAAAAAAATACTAAAAAACACTTGATATAAATAAAACAAAACTCAAAACAGAGCCTCAGTACACCAAGGCAAGAGTCAGCCTATTTCTGCAGCATGCTCTATCTGGGCCAACATTTAGACAGATGACTCCAGAAACCCAAAAATGATGTTGGTGGGTGCAGTCCAGTTGTCATGCACTGCTCGTTCTCAAAGTCTATAAAAGGTGCTCCCAAGCTGTTTTTCTGGAAGAATAGCCAGTCTTTGATATTTTGCTCTCAAAATGGAGACTTTACTCTGAGACTGGGTTGCCACTTTGGACAGCTTAGAAAAGATGAATTTTGCAGTTTCAGTGTAAATGCTCTTTTTTCTTTGAGTCGTACTTTGCTTTGTTTTCTATTCCTCCATGCTACGATCGATCTTTGGGACACAGTTACGCATGTATTTAAACCGGATCACAAGAAATGTGTCTGACACTTGAAGAATTTCAAGCATTGATGGAATCCCGGTGTAATAAGAAGATCATGCCATAACCTTGTTTTGGCCATGCGCGGGCTTTTGGGCAAATATGCAGGCTTTCATTACATGAGGCTCGATCCATGGCTTACGATGGGGAGCTGGATATTCTCGGTTTAGTTCATCGGTTTTCTGCCATCGGAGATAGAGGTAACCTTCTCTGGCGAGGTTACCGCCAACATGCCCTTTGTTTATGCTTGCTTGCATAATTCCTTCTTGCCCCTAGTTACGGTGGGGCCAACATTAAGTTAATTAAAGTAGCTCAATGTTTGAAAGAGGGCAAGAGTTGGATGGGTTTGGCACTGGTCGAAACCTTGATGGGCCTAGATGCTTTCCGTCGGTGAAAGACTACTCAGCTGGCAGGGAGTCCGTTACTTCTCCAGGTATTGTTTCCCACCCTTCTTATTTATGATGCTCGTATCACTCAACACTCATTCTCTATTTTTCTCTCTAAACCTCTTCCTTACTTTTTCCCTCATCGTGCACCTTTCTATTCTTCAATCTCTCTTATTTTCATCCCTTCCTAAGTATGGTTGATGGACAAGCTAAAAATGGTGGACCCTTGCCCCGAGTATTCAGCCCGAGCTTACTTCGTTCACTAACGGCTAGTGGATTTTCCCTCAGAGGGATGGTGGTGTAACTGGATGTGTAGTCGGTCCGTAGTTGACATAGCTTGGCATTGCCCCTGACTCGATTTGACTGAGATGAGTTACAGCATGTCCCAACGGTCAGGTGTAGAGTTAATTGGCCCTACACACTGTGTGTTCCATTTTTCCCTCTGGCTCAGATGCTAGTTTGGACATGATCAGACTCGTCCAGATGAAGAGGTGGAATACACTACTTCATTTCCGGTTCATGCCTCGCACTTGCCTTGATATCTTCTTTGCTTGGAGGGCGAGGAGCTTGGCCCCTCTTGTTTGCTTAAGTTACACCCTTTTTGGCGAGTGCTTAGCTTGGCTCAGGGCGAGAGCAGGTTGGGCCATCTTTGGCTACAGGGACTTCCACGAGCACGGAGCGAAAGACATAGAGCCACTTGACTTATCTGTTCACTTAGTTTTACTGCTTTGATCTTTCCTTTCAAGTTTTTTATGATGTAAGCATAACTTTGATTTAATCAAAGAGTTGGAGAATGTATTTGTGTTGAAATCAGTGTAATTAAAAGTTAAAAACAGTAAAATTTTTCTCTTTTGGTCTAAAAAAGATCTAAGTTATAAAAGGTAAAATTTTGAGAAAAATCAATTCATTAAAACTTTTCAAAACAATTTTCAGAAATGGCCACTACCTGACACACATGAAATCAGTCCTTACGATGTACAACCCTAAATCAGAAGATCATAACTAGTCACCATTGCATTCATCACTACTGCTAATTGACCTTTTTGCCAAATGGTTTGGAGATATCACAACCCAGAGAATAGATGATGAAAAAAGATGACCTGATCATACAAACGAATAGGATAGTTGAAATGGAGATGGTTATGACCGAACTTTAGGGCGAAGTTGCCGCGTATCCTAAGGATGGGAATCGAGTCGGCGTATGTAGAAATCCCATTTTGACCAACCTTAAGACTCGGGCGTCATCGATTGGCGCTTGGTGATTGCGCATGTTGTGCTCGTTACGAGATTCTGAGTCTCGGTGAAACCTTGCCTCCGGACTTCAGGACTCTTTTGTGCTTTGCCTTGGTTTGCGAACCAGGTTCTGTTTTCTCTCCCCGAAGGGAGGGAGACATCTCATAGACCATTTCTCAGTGGCCGTAGGCTAGTTTTCATGGTCGTAGACCACTGTTCCCGTTTGGAGACCAGTTTTCGGTTTTCGGAGCCGTCGACCGTGTGCTTCGGTTCGGGACTGCTTAACTTTCTTTGTTTGCTCTGGTTTTTGGCACACACCTTGTTTCCTCTCTATAGAGGGACACTGTGGCCCAGCAGACCACCTTTGTTGTCGCACGCCACTTTCGATGTATGATCGATTTTTGGGGCACCTGGCTGCGTGTTTTGGCCCCCGAACCCTCGTTTTGCATCCGTCTTGGTTCATTTTTGGCATGGACCTTGTTTTCATTGTTTGGGAGGTGGTACAAGGGTGGGAGATCACCTTTTCTTCTTGGAGACCACTTTTCCCTGCCAGCCGATTTTTCTTGTCAGGTAGCTGGTCTCCCTGACTTTTGAGCCATATTTACTGGTCTTCTACCATACCACTAGCTTGCATTGGTGAGAGACCACCTAGGAGGCTGCCGACCAGCTTTTGAGACCTGAACCTTTTGAACCTAGTCGGCTGACCACTTGAGCCAGTCGGCCGGCTCTTAATGGATTGTCTCGGTGAGTTGATTCAGTGTGCGGTGGGAGGCCTGTTGCATCCTCCATACACATGTATGGAGGATGTTTGCCATAGTTTTAAGCTTCTAGGAAGCTTTAGTCCCTCTTGTCTATAAAGGAAGGGCTCCCCTTCCTTGTAGAGGGTTCAGATTTTGTCTAAGGCTCATAGATATATCTCTCTTTGTATCTCTATATCTAAGGTTCAAAAGGGTTTTGTTCTTGGCCTATTGCACACCACCTCTTAAGCACACACTTCCACCATCAACCTAAGGATCGTAGAGGCCATTTTCAGAGGTTGAGAGGCTGTCTTTGTGGTCCAGAGGTTGCTGGTGCTTTTGTGCTACAAGGGTAACACACTTTTTCCATTTTAAGGCTTTATTTTGCTTCATCTTTTAGCTATACTTGCAAGCATATTTGAGCTTTGGTGTAAATTGAAAAAAGTCTTATTTTGAGGCCCTTAACATGTTTGTTTAAGATCATTTTTCTGTTGGGGGTCATCTACCCCCTTGCATGCTTCATTTTACCTTGTTTTGAGCCATGCCTTAGAGCATTTGTGTTGGCCTTTGTTTGGCCTTTTAGCCACTGAAATCCAGTGGATTTTTAGTGGCTAGCATGCTGTTTTGAGTGCCAAAATCAGAGAGGGGTGACCCTCTCTCTCTCCTTATTTTCTTATTTTAGCATTTTTGGCCTTACAAAGGAGCCCTTATTTGCATGCTTCCAAGCCATGTTTCAGGCCATTTTTGATGAGTTTTTAGGACCTGCATAGGCTCTGTCTGGAGCTTGTTTTTCCATATTGGATGTCCATCTTGCATGTGTAGAATAACCCTCTTCATAGCATATCAAAGGAGCATGTCATTCTTGCATGAATTAACAATGTTGCAGTGGGTTTTTGGGCTTTATTTTCCATGTCATACCTCTACCTTTTTTTGGTTTAGTGGCCTCTTGATTGCCTCACATGCTTGTAGTGCAAATCTTCTTTACTAGCTTACATTGCATGCTATTTTCGCCTTTGATTCTAGCACTTTTTGGCCATGCCTTAAACTGATTTTGTGTATGTTTTGGACTGCCTTAGCTCTATTTTTGGGCCTCATGGTCGAATGATGTTTTCTATGCATGGTTGTGGTTCAATACCCTTGCCTAGCTTTGAGTTTTGAAGCCTATTGCATGCTTATATTGAGGTGTTTGCATGTTTTGGCATCATGAGGAATGTTATTTCAGAGCTTATACTTGTGCCATATTCCCATGTTTACCACTTTTTAAGTGCATTTGAGAGTTGTGCTTGTATGCCTCATTTTGGACCATTGCATGAGCTTCATTTTGTGCACTTCAAGCCATCATTTTAGTCCATTTGCCACTATTTTGGGTCTGCATAGGGACTATTTGGGGTTGGTTTGGTCATTTGAGCATCGCTTTGCATACCTCTAGTGTAATGCACTTCACTAGTTTGATAATTGTGCCATCCAACATGCATCGGGTGAGTTGTTTACATGATTCGGGACCATCTTGTATGTCATTTCAGAGCTGGAATATATGCCATTGTGTTCATTGTTTCATCCTTGCCATGCTCTTGTAGATTTACATCTTGTGCCTTGGCTTGAAGCCCTTGCATTGTGCATGCTGTGTGTGTGTCATTGCCTTGTTTTTATCATGTTTGGCCACTGATTTGGGTGTGGCCGAGGCCCATCCATCTTGGTTTAAGTCCATCTTGCATTGTGTGTGTCCTATAGTCCATGCTATCGCATGTTTGATCATTGCATTGCGTATGCCTCGTTCATAACATTGCGTATGTTAATGCATCGTGTATGCATGCCATGTAATCCATGTGCATTTAGTATGCCATTGATTAGTTCATAGCATTGTGTATGCCATTTGCATGCTTGCATGCCATTCCATGCATCTTCGCATCAATTAGTTGCATAGCGTTTCGGTTGCATACTTAAAGTCATATTGGGCATGCCATTGTTTGTTGCATTGTGTTCGGAATAGAAGTTAGCGAACACGAAGCGAGGGCGTTCGTACTCAAAGTAAACGTGCCTCGATTCTGCCCGACACTCTTGATTATCCATGATAGAGTTGTTGGCTTTAGGTGTTTATATGTGCATTCATTTTACATTGAGTCATGCAATCGGCTCCTTGGCCATCATGCATCGAGATCGTGATTGGTAACTGAGGATCTAGGCCTACACTCCCTAGAGCTTATGCAATGATAGGGAGGGTGGCTGTGCACACATATCTTGCGAATACATAGCCATGCCCTTTCTTGCTATCTGTTACAGCAAACCAGAAACTAGCAGCAAAAACTTGTCGGCAGCCTTCCTATAGGTACCCTTGGTAGAGTTTCAGCCTTGTGGAGATTTGTGCAGTGTTCTGAGATCAATTGCAAACAGAGGCAAGTCGGGGCATCGCGATGGATTTCTAAGCAAGGCAACTCAAGCATGCATGCATCCATTGTCATCCAAAACAGAGCCGAGGCAGCCTATTTCATTTAGTTTACATGCTTACTTAGCTAGTTTGTTAATTAGTGGTGGTGTAATAATTAGCTGTAGGTTGTTATTCATTTTGTTAAGTAATAACTAGTTAATTAGATTAGCTTAGATTAGGTAGTTGGTTTTGTATTATTTATTTATTCAGACCCTCCGAGAGAGGGCAATGTTGTAATAAGTGTGCGTGTGTGTGATGTATGTCTTCCAACCCCACGTATTTCTCCCTTTTATTTACCAGCTTATGATGGTTAGTCTTAGGGCACATTTCAATTAGCATCCTTATGCTCGTATGTGTGCATCCATTCATCTGTTATGCATGCACCCGGCTTGGCAAATCATACTAACTGCATCGTATTTCAATTCCAAGTTGAATACATGTTACCTGTAGCATCTCATATGCCATCTTAGAATAGCCGAGCCTATCTTAGTTGCATTCTTGCATGTGTTGCATCAGGCATCTCAGCATAGTTAAGATTCATGCATATTTTCTAATTAGCTTATTTTTTTGGCTCGGAGTACTCGGTAAGTGTTTATGCTTTAGCATCCTTGCATGCGTGTGAGTGACTACCATGATAGCATGCTTACCATGAGGGCTATGTGTTTATGTGATATAACTGCCTGAATGCCTGTGGGTGAAGGTTGGATTTCTTGAATTGGAACAATTCATTGATTGCGAGTTTTAAGCCCACTTGAGAGTGGCAAAACCATGTTTTCCTAAGCCTACTTGAGGGTGGCAAAATCTGCATTTTAGCCTACTTGCGAGTAGCAAACCGCTTTAAAAAACAAAAATGAGATGTTTTGTTCCAACTTAGGCGATCCAGTCTATACTTGTATGATGTGCGCATCACATAGTAATTCTAGGCTAATAAGCGGAATAAGAGCACATGTGTTTTCAAAACTTCGATATCATGTTTAGTAGTGGCCGATCTTTGATCGAGGCGAAATTACTCTTTGCATGACCTTCAATCGTACCCAAGTTTCCTAGCGAGCAACTTTGGTGATAGCGGACACGTGGCCTTAGGCATGAGTCGGGGTTTCCTAAATTTTCCAAAAATAAAATATTTAGGTGGCGACTCTGTATCTGGAAAAGCAGTCCATGTTTGGCACTTCTTTCTAAAAATTAGTTTTTCAAAACGATTTGTCAGATTTGGACTCTTTGGTGATTTATCGGTCTTGCATTGTACTTGAGATTAGATTCAAAACCGTGACATTTGAGTCCAAAGCGTAGTGAGCCCAACGAACAAAAGCAGCGATTTTTCCTAGGGCGTTTGGGGCGTCTCTGGCGTAGTTCGGTTCGAGTTCACTTGAGTATTTACTCTCTCCTTTGCGCTCTTACTTTTGCCAAGGCCCTTCGGGTTTTCAACCTTGCGAGCTCAGTTTTTCTTTGTTTCTAATTTTTCATGCTCTAAGTTTTGCCTAGGTCGCCCTTTCGGGTTTTCGGCCTAGTGATCCTCTCAGAGGTAATATTTCTTCAACCTGTCTATGTTGATCGGCTGCGAAAACTCCAAGCCATCTAAATCCATAAGAATAATTGCTCCTCCCTGACCAGATTGATTTGATGATATAAGGACCAGTCCAATTGGCCTGAACTTGCCCCTAGGATCATGGATGGGGGCTCGGTTGTCTTTCAGCACCATGTCTCCTTCCTTGAGGTTTCTGGATTTGACCTTCTTGTTAAAAGCCCTAGCAATTCTGCACTGGTAGCCCTAGATGTGATACAATGCCTTCAACCTGCTCTTATAAAATAACATAAATTCTTCAAATCTACTCTGTTGCCAATCCGCCTCCGCTATCTAACACTCGGCTATAACTTACAGTGATGGTACTTCAATCTCAATTGGCAGAACAACTTCCATTCCATATAGGGGGTTGCCCCTGTAGATGTTCGAATTGAAGTTCTGTAGCCCCAGAGGGCAAATGGCAGCTTATCTGGCCAGTCTTTGTAGGTCTCAACCATCTTCTGCAGGATGTTCTTCACGTTCTTGTTAGTGGCTTCAATAGCTCCGTTGGTCTATGGTCTATACGTTGATGACTTATGAAAAGCCACGTTATATTTCTCTAACAAATCCACAACTTCTTTCTTGAAGTGCGAGCCGTTGTCGGAGATGATCTCGTTTGGCACCCCATACCTACAAATGATGTTGTTCTTGATAAACTTAGCCACATGCAATGCCTTCAGCACAGAGTAAGACTGGGCCTCCACCCATTTAGTAAAGTAGTCAATTGCCACCAAGATGAACTCATGTCCATTCGAGTCCTTTGGCAAGACCGCTCCGATGACATCGATTCCCCAAATTGAGAAAGGCCATGGCAAAGTCATTTTGTAGAGCTTTGGCGGAATGTTCATCACGATTAGTGTGGATTTGACATTTGTGGCATCGTCGAACAAACCCAATACAATCTTCCTCCTTAGTTGACCAATAATAACCTTGAGGATTTTCTGGGTTAGCATCACACCGTTTATGTGTGCTTCACACTCCCCTCGTGGATGGTCTCCATGAAGTAACCGATTCCTCTTCTTCAACACACAGCTTGTGCATTCCCAAGTGGCCTTTCTTGTATAGCTTACCCCGACAGATGATAAATTGGATGGCCAAGCGCCGTATTCCCCATTTATCTTTGGCATTTGCCCCTGGTGGATATGTCACATTTTCTAGAAAATTCTAAATATCATAATACTAGGGGTTCTTGTCTTGAACCTCATCTATTGCGGTGATGGCCTAATAAACAGGCGTGTATTTCTGTTCAATGATGATTGGACGCATGTTTACTCCCAACGGGATGTCTACCATGGAAGATAGAGTTGCTAATGCATTAGGGAACTGGTTGCTCTCTCTCAACAAATCTGTAAACGTCAGTTTTTCAAACCTATGAATTAGAATATCTAGGGCCTGATGATACATCTTCATGTTCTCTTCCTTGACCTTCCAATTCCAATTAGCTTGAGAGACAACCAAATTCGAGTCCCCAATGATGTCCAACCTAAATGTCCCTAGTTCTAGGGTAGCTTCCAAGCCATCAATACACGCCTCATATTCTGCTTTGTTGTTGGACACTTTGAACCAGAGTTTAAACGCTAGGGGTATATGGGAATCATCAGGTGCTATCAGCAACACGCCTATCCTGTAACCATATTGATTTGATGCTCCATCAAAGTACATTGTCCATGTTTACTCTTCTATTTGTAGAATGTCTTCATCCGGGAATAGGTCCTCTACTGCCTCATCTTCTTCTATCGGGTGGTCTGCCAGGAATTCTGCCATCGTTCTCCCTTTAACGGACTTGCAGATGACATACTTGAGATCAAATTCAGAGAGAAGAAGCAACCAATGAGCTCGCCTACCCGTAAGCGTTGGTTTCTCGAATAGATATTTGATGGGATCTAATCTCGAAACTAGAATTACAGAGTGAGCTAACAGGTAGTGCCTCAACTTCCTGGTTAGCCCATACCAAGGCTAGGAAAGCTTTCTCTAGGGGAGTGTAGCAAGTCTCGTAGTCTAGAGTCTTTTTGCTCAAATAGTAAATGGCCTTCTCTACCTTGGCTTCAGATTCTTGAGTGCACATTCACCCCATGGTCGAATTCGTCATTGACATGTACAAGATCAGCAGCTTCCCCGATTCTGGTGGTGACAACACATGTGGATTCTGTAAGTACTGCTTGACCTGCTCAAAGGCAAATTGACATCGATCATCCCATTAGAACTTCTTCCCTTTCTTTAACAGACCAAACAGTGGTTCACAAGTCAAGGTTAATTTTGAAATAAACCGTCTTATGAATTACACTTTGCCCAGAAAGTCGCGCATCTCCTTTTCTGTCCTTGGTGGTGGCATTTCTAAGATGGCCTTAATTTTGAAAGGATCTACTTCAATTCTCCTCTGTGTGATTAGAAATCCCAACATTTTTCCTGCAGTCATCCCAAAGGTGCATTTTCGGTGGGTTCAATCTCAATCTATACTCTCTGATCCATTGAAATAATTTCTCCAGTGCAGTGTAGTGGCCTTTCTATTCTTTGGACTTGACAATCATGTAGTCTACGTACACCTCAACCTCTTTATGGATCATGTCGTGCAAGATCGTGGTCGCAGCCCTCTGATAGGTAGCCCTAGCATTTTTTAACCTAAAAGGCATGACTCGGTAGTAGTAAGTACCCCGATCACGTTAAGCAGTCTTTGCTACGTCTCTGGTGCCATCGAATCTGATTATACCGGAAAACCCATCCATAAATAAAAAGCAAGGCATAGCGATGGTGAAATTTACCAACTTGTCGATGTGCGATAATGGAGAGTTGTCTTTTGGACTAGCCCTGTTCAGATCTCGAAAGTCAATGCAGACTTTGATTTTGCCATCCTTCTTTGGAACCAGAACAATATTGGCCAGCCAAGTTGGGTATTCAGACACTATCAAGAAACCTACATCAATCTGTTTGGTGACCTCCTCTTTAATCTTCAAAGCCCAATCCAGGCGAACTTTGCGCGATTCGATTGGTCGGGCCTCAAGGCAAAGAGGGATCTGGTGCTCTACAATCTCAAGATCGATTCCAGGCATGTCTTCATAGGACTATATGAAAACATCTTTGAAATTTTTTAATGAAGCGATTAAATGCTTGCGTTCCTCCGAAGACAACGTGGACCCCATCTGGACCAAGCAGGGATCCTCCTCAGTACCCACATTAATCGCAATGATTTCATCTATGCAAGGCTTAACATGTCTCTCCTTCTCATGATCAACCAAAATTTTCAAATCCTGAGGAATTTCTTCCTCTTCGTTTAAGTCAAAATTTTGAAAATCAAGATCAGTACAACAAACCAAAGGCACAGAGAAGTAAGCAAAATATACATCATTTCCTTTCAAAAAGTTCAGATCTTCGGTTATAGTGGACTCAAAAGAGAAATTGAAAGATGACTTGGACAAAACATTGGTATCTGGGTTAGCACTCCCGGAAGTACAAGACTCAGAAGAACTGGAATTTGACTCCGACTCCACAAACTCAGTGGAATCAGATCCGGACTCACTATCGGATTCAGAACTGCTGATGGCGCCTTTCTCAAACTTCCAGACCAGGCGTAGAGCCTCAAATGCGTCCATGATAAGATTGAAGAAATCCACTGCTGGTTTATCCTCGATCATTGATATAGTAAAACTATCCCCCAAGTTGGCAGACTCAGCTCCAGTACTAGAACTCATTTGTAAGTTAGCCAGTGCTTTCCCTAACAGTTCTTCTTCATCGATATCTAGGCTTGCCTTGATCTGTGTTGGTGCTCAAGTCAAAATCGCTCATCCTCCTCTTCGATGGTGTCAGAAGAAGATCTTGAACCACAGGTACCTTGTTTTTGTTTCCTAGTCAAACCAAGTCTTTGGGAATCACAAAATGAGAAATCTTCCTTAGCGGACAAAGCATCCATTTAGGGTTCCTCGTATTGGCTTGTGGACTAACTCATATTGCTTCGATCCTCTTTACTTTGATTCTCCCTCTCAATTCATCACATTTCCTATTTCAATCTTCAGATGATCTTGTATCCCAACCCAAAAGCATGGGGTTGTGACTCATCTCTCTGAAATAGTACCTCCTACCTACCACTCATGCCCGATCTGATCGAGGAATATGCCCTATTTGTTCATCATGTAGATGATTTGGCGCTCACGTAGTTTCTATCGGTTTACTGCGATGATAGATTGGACTAAGGACTTCGCCAAGGAGAAACGAAAAGGAACCGTCGTCCTCTTCCCCATGTATGATTTCTGATGAGGCGTGGTATTTCCACAGGGAGGGTGGATCAAAACATTGCATTACACAATAGCAATGTCATATTTAAAGGGTATTTTACTAACTAGTGGACCATTGATGACCTTTGCTTTCATCGATGAAACCAAGGCCTTCCCAAGAGTAGGTTAAAGGATTCTTTGGTACATCCATAACATGGAATTCCACCTCATGCTCGAGATGGGCCAATTAGTACTTGGCTCTTGAGCGTTCCTATAACATCTAGCTAGTGTTGTCATAGGCTTAGGCGGCTTGGGTTGTGGGTGTGAAATCGATTAAACTTCAAACCTATAACATAGGTAGTCCTGGCCGGGCATACATTAATCGCCGAGCTAGTATCCACTAGAACCACCAAAATTCATTTCTTCTAGCTCTCTATTGTCGCGTATAGGGTGCATTGTGGTTCTCACCCTTAGGTGGCAACTCTTTATCGATAAGGATATCATTGGCGTAACGTCTCAAGGTGTGACCAACAACACCAATTGGTCATTGAAAGTGTCGATGGGTAGCTTTATTATGTTCTTGGCCTCTAGAAGTGCCTGCCTATGTTCTTGAGAAGCCATCAGCAGCCCCCAAATTGATATGTCTGCCTGAATCTTCTTGAGTTAATTCAAGACCCGAGTCTTCTTTGGCGTCCTTCTCTTTTGATTTATCGACCTCCTTCCCAGAGGGCTTGAAATATTGAGGGCTTGAAATATCAACCACTTCGGGTCATATGATTGATCTTGTTGGTATACCATGTATCATCGGGGGTATCATCTTTCCACCATTCATCAATATATGCATGGCTTAGATCACTATCTTTCTACCACTCCCTTGCGGTCATGGCTGGGTTACTATCAGGCCCTACCTGGAGCATGTTCACATCACGCCTCCCATTATCATACCACTCTTTTTCCACAACAATTTTGGACTTTGCATTCCAGTAGTGCCTAAGCTTCCTTGGGATTCTTTTTCTGTCACTGGGCTCCTATTTGGGTTTTCCTGTGCTCTAGACATCATTTGCTGTTGGCTCAACCTTTGCTTTTGCTTTCCCTTTTCCTTGCTCGAGGGCTATCTTCCTTTGGATTTCCTCTATTCTTTCTCGTTGGAATTGCTCCAGCGCTTGCTTTCTCGGCCCGGAGGTAGGGCCTCGGCCTTGCTATTGTGATCCATTTCCTCTTCTTTTACAACCTCCATTCTTTGGTTCCTCTTTATCGACTCTTCTTCCTTAACCACCCATTGCTTGTCTCCAAGTTAACTTGGGTCCCACCACCCAATCTGCCTTCTGCATCTTCATCTTCAAAAGTAAAGGTTCTCCAGATCCCCCCCTAGTTAGTGAAGTCTTCTTCCAATTCTGCCAATTCATTTAGGTCTTGTTACGTAATCATTACGATTTTTCCTAGCTCATCTTCGACAACATTAATCTTTGAGGAAGTTTGCGTACAACTTCTAAGCTTTGGCTAATCAACGACTACAATGTACTACCTGGGGTTGAAATGTTCTGGAAGTGAAGCCCCATTCTCTATGACTTGGGTGTCAGACAACCCCTTCTTTAGTGCACTCTCCTTTTTTTTTTTTTCTGCCTCTGCCACCACAGGCCCAGGTTGGGTTTGTGGTGTTAGGTCCATCATGCACATGTCTGTGTTTTCTAGAATAACCACCTCCGGCTTGGGTATATGGGATGGGGTAATATATATATGAGGTTAAAGGTCGGTGGTAGTGTATGGATTAGTTTAATGTTTAGGCGAGGGACTTGGTTATGGACGGGAAGTGGGTTGGTGGTCACATTTGGTTTGGCGGTGGGGTGATGATTTTATTATCAATAAGATCACGAACTCATGATGCAACGGTAGCATCGATGCATGTGGCTGTCTTTGTTGGTGAAAAATCGATCTTGGGTAGGGTCATATCCGGTGGTAGTGGATTAGGAAGTGGTCGAGGATTGAAGGGCTTGAGGTGCCTTTTCATTAACAATTTGAGGCGCAGTTTGGGGTCATATGGAGAGTGTGAAGGTTCTTTGGGTCGGTTTGAACGGTAGGTTGTGAGGAGTTATGAGGTTGTTGAGTCAAAGGATTGGCCATTTTGGCATTTGCTATGACATGATCTTGACATCTCTGAGCCGTGGAATAGTATTCTTTGCTAGCATTGGTATTCTGGTGAATGGCCTTCTTGTAAGTTCATTTGGTTCTATGGATGATGCCCTTCTTGAATGCACTTTCAATTTGGATCTCCAACTCGTTTAGTGAAACAAATGTGAACAAGCGGTGCCACTATCATTCTCTTTAGCATATCGGCTCACGATTACTTGGACCACTGCCGAACTTGCTCCATTTGAGAGGGTCTATTTGTCATTCTAGTTGTCTTTACTCTCAATCTAGTGACAAAAGTCGATGAAAGGTTTTTGGGGTTCAGGTAGTTGCTTCTAGCTCCTTGATGGTTACCTCTATCTAAGTGTTATATAAATACTGGTTAACAAACCCCTCAAATAGTTCCTCTCAATTCCGCCTAGTAGACTCTTCCAGTTTAGCATACCAAATAGTTGCCACGTCAGACAGAGTTATTCCAAACAAAGATAGTTTCTAAGCTCGAGACAAGCCCATAGGCCTCCATAAATTTGAAAATAGGAGAACATGCACAATCGGATCCCCACTCCTATCGAATCTATCAATGTGGGACATCTTAAATTTCTCACAGCTTGTGTCGGCCAGGGCTTTAGTATAGCCATCTTCAATATTTGGAATGGAATTGAAGCCCTAGGACTTTTTAAGTGTTTTCTCTAGCCTGGCAATCTTGATCATGGCCGGATCAATATCATTGATATCAAAGGGAATCTGCGAGGCGTATGCCCGCGAGCTGTAAGCTAGAGCAGTGGAAACATCTTATGAGGATCTGGGACACACCAATTTTCAATCGGTGGGGTGGATCGGGGTTCAATGGCCGGCGAGTTGGATAGGTGTAGAATGCTAATGCCCCAAATGGGCGTCGCAGATTAGCGATAATTTCATCCTGTGCAGCCATCCTTTGGTTTACAATATCCATGGTTCTCTGGAATGCTTCCATCATGGCAGCAAATTCTTCTGTGTTTTGTGCTGCATTTTGTGACATTGCTGATTTGGGTGAGTTAGATACTGGTGAACTAAATAGGTGGAAATAGATAGGTGTTCTTGGAGTGCTACGTGTTGATGCGATAGCGCCTATTCCTTTTCCTTGAACAAGCTAGGTGGAAGAAGAGACTAACTTGGTTGCCTACTAACTAGGTCTTGAGTTTTGCAAAGTCTGCGAGAATGAGTCCACACAACTTGAGGGATATCAGGTCACGTCTAAAGCTATGATTTTAAACTATCTAGCAAAAAGAAAAGAAAAAAAGCGTGTCAAAAATTGGACACCGATTCGGTTCAATTCTATGAGATGTAATCACATAGTTGAACAAATACAATTCCCATTGAACTCTGTTTCCCCAAGCGGATATCAATTTGTACCCTGATATGAACATTCTGTGCAGGTTTCCACTATAAAAGCACATACCACGGTCAAAAAACCAAAAACACCCCTATGAGGTAGGGTTACTGTCCTAGATTTTTGACATGATCTAGGCTACACTACTTCAAACAAGTAGTTTCATAACATTACGTATCTGATTGGCATCATGTCCTAATTTGGAATAGTCACTCGGCTTCACTATATGCAGCTAGGCCAAATTGTCCAAAAGGGTGCACTTCGGCAAGATACTTAATATACCTCTAACACTTAACATGAGAAGTGAAAGGAGGATTAAGCGGTATAGCAGTAATCGAGATCGAGGGTTGTGTTTCCAAATATGGACGAGCCCATATTTGGCCCTTGACCTTTTAGAAAGCTTTTTAGGCAAGCCTCCGACAAGCCATCCAAGAATAGCAAATGGAAAACAC